>JAACJT020000016.1:7293672-7311745 GCA_009936485.2 Gymnarchus niloticus | reverse complement strand
CCATCACTCCTACCGCAGACCTCACCACTGTCACACTGCCCTTGTACATATCCTGTACCACTCTTACATACTTCTCTACCACTCCCAACTTCCTCATACAATACCAGCTATCAATCCAACATTGTACAACTGTATTGCTTTTGATGCAATATAGTTTTGATGCAATGCAGTTTATGTTTACTACACCAGGAGGAAGATCACCTATGATCCAAATATTTGTGATATAATTGTGAATTGAACAGGGTCTTAATAAACACCTATTGATGTTTAACACAACATTTGGACTGGTTTAAAAACTTCCTTTTATTAGAAAGGTGCCCCACCTTTTTTTGGAGGTGAGCTTGGTACAAATTGAGAAGGAGGAAGAAGAGGATTTGGAGAAGGAAGAGGAACATTTGGAGGATGAGCACCATACATGATTTACCTGACAAATGTGTATTTACCATACTAAAATAATATGGTGTCAAGTAGCTGAGATTAGCAGCCTGAACTAGAGTGCTATGTACCAATCACCTCATGCATTTGATCAAGCGCATATATAAGACTCCTCTGCCAAGCTGAGAAGAGCCCACTAGTTTTTATGTGGTAACCTTTTTAGATCAAGAAGGAAGATTGCTGACAGTAAAGAAGAACCTAGCGTCATGCATGTTACATATACCTCTAGTGTATTATAAGGTTAACCACACTGAAGCCAAACATTAGATCTGTGTCTTTCTTTTCTCACTAGGCAAAGAGACTCCTTAGCCCTTGTGATATTTCAAATGCTCTTATCTCATGTCAAAGTATTAAAGAAAGACTTATTTATTCCCGTTCTAGCTATTGTACAATTACGCAAATTAGAGAGACTAAAAATGCCTGTTGTGTGAACCAGCTTTACCTTTTGCAAACACTTTGTAATTCTAACATTCTGACAGCTATGTAAAATTAGGTATTCATTCTTGCATTGTTATTGTGATGTCATCCATACATTAGCAAAATAATAAGATGACACATATGGGAAAAAAAAAGTAAATCGAAAGTGAAACAGATATTTAAAAAATTCTGTTCAAGAAATTTGGTTGGAGCTGGGATTGGGTGGGGCAAAATGTAAGGAAACAAGAGTATGATTGGATTTGGCAAAGGATGCCACAATATTACAGTCCTACATTTAACAAATAAATTGGCAGTACAGGTGTAACTGTGTTTGTGTTACTGTACCCAGTCCTACATCCAAAAAAATTTCTCGAAGAGAAAATTTTAAAATACTTCAATTCAATTCAATTTTATTTATATAGCGTTTTAACACAAAGCATGGTCACAAAGCGCTTTACATAGTCCCGGGCCCACAGTCCCCAGAAAATAAGCCAAAGGCGACACTGGCAAGGAAAAACTCCCTCAGGAGGAAGAAACCATGGGAGGAACCAGACACAAAGGGGAAGCCCATCCTCCTCAGGCCAGCACCGGGCAGGACAAATTAATGAATACAAATTAGAACAGTAGATATAAAAGAGCAAGGCTTGCATTTGTCTGGGGGACAGCGCGGTCTTGCAGGTTGCAGTCCAGTAATCAGAGCAGGCTCAGTGGCTCAGAAGGCAGCAAGCTGGTCAGACAGGACAGCTGAAGTGGAGGGAGCGCACTTAGGCCAGCAGACGATATGAAGATCTCTTGAATCCGAAACTCCAAGGGAAGCACCCCATAAGAGGGGGGCACAGGGGAAAGAGAATATGTGTGAGTAGAGCAGTGATTTAAGGTGGCAGAATAATGGGTAATAAGAAATTAGACAGAATAACAACAATATTTGTACTTCTATTTGACCAGATCATGTTTTATATGAACCATCTGGCGTTAAAGATTTCCACAGATCAAAATCACCCTGATAATGTACATTAATGTATTTACTTAGATGTATCACCCCTCAAGTTAATGTCACAAGATGCAGGCCTGCTTTTTAAGTGACAACACCACAATCGCTGGCGCCCGCCCACCCAACCTTACTTCTATGAAAACGCCAATTCAATCTGCTGCACATGTCCCCATTGATGCAGTTAAATTTTGTGATGAGAAACCTTAAGCAGATGCACCCACGGCTAAGCTGAGGGATGCACAGTCCATATTGCACACACTATAAATAATACATGAAGGTTGGATTGATTGGTCCTCTGAGATGTGAAAAGATGTGTCACCCAGGATGCAGACTGCTCATCTGGAGGAAGCCATTGGCTGAGCTGAGGTCACATGGTTCCCTAATGGGCCCTTCATGCTTGGGAAGTGAACAACACAACCATGATAATTCATGATCTGCACTGGACTGTGTATATTGCCCTGCATATTAAGTGTCCCATTTGTTCAATAATACACTTATGTTGTGGTATTTGTCAAGTCTGTGCAAGATGTAATATTTTGGTGGTAAACTTCTCATCTTCCAGGCTGGCAACATGTCACAAGTGGATTTAAAACAAACAGCAGCACCAACTGAAACTTGATGGTGAAGAGTTCCAGGCAGCAGTTCAAATAAATTCCCACTTATTGTGCAAATAAAGGAAGGCAGTGAAACTGGAGAATGACCTTTTACTGAATCATCCTATTGTACCTCTGATAAAAGACATTAATCAGGGTAATTTTATCTGTTTAACTCGCTTTGCATGATTCCCAGATAACTAGGAAGCCAAAATGAAATGTTATAATTATGTAACAAAGAGTAATGCCACAAAGATTATAATTAAGGGTTAAAACCACTTTGAAATGTGGGTGATAAAACCAGATCACTAGAAATAGCATGTTGTAAAAATACAGTGATTTTGACACAAAAATGCACATTAGTGTTACTAAAGCCCAGCAGAAACCAGTCATTAATAATGAAGTTTTGACAGGGGGATGAAATTGCATTTAAAGCAAGTGTCATTCATTATGTCCCCTCGGTACGGTACTAAGGCACTGCAACTGCTGTTATTGAAAACCATGAAACCTCATTTGGAAATGGTCATTGAATTATAAAATTACCCAATTAGTGTTGCCAAGGACAACTCCTATCTATCTATCTATCTATCTATCTATCTATCTGCTTGTCTGTTTGTCCGTCATTGTATTGTAGTTTTGCACCTAAAGACAAACATCCTAATGTCATAAATATTCAAAATCATATTCTCATGGTGTGATTTCCACATTAAATCTTCTGATGTATGACAACTGAGTTTAGATTTGCCATTCAGGATACTTAAATACACATTGACTTTATAATACTTTACATACAGCTTTAAATGGAATATAAATTTCCTCAAATGTCTATCAGGCTCACACTGCTTGGAATGAAAATTTAAAAATCACCGTGGATGTTCACCAAAGATTTATTGTCTGAAATTTTATTATCTCAATATAGCAACTACTTATTTGAATGTCTTATGTGGTGTTAATTGTCATATTGACCAAAAAAAAAATTTTTAGCATCAAAGTCCCAGCTGACCAAACACTAGATAAAAATGTCATAAATCCTCAATGCGACCTTGGTTTTTATTCTGCTGGAAGCTGGAAGACCGTCAGCACAATGAAAGACACAGCAGAATTAGTCATTGATATATTTAGCTTCTTTATGAAGAGCAATTAAAGCATTGTTACTATTAATCACTGTCCTCATTAAACACAGAGATCTATTCACTTTTTTAATTAATTTGGACATTTCCTATTAATTGAAACCTATTTATGGGAAAGTAATTCATTGGTGTCATGACCTTATCAGAAACTACAGTACACGGCCTAATGTCCATCTTAAAACCAGATGCCGTCATTTCACTTCAGCAAATGCATGAAAGTGGGGTAACATTAATTTTTCAAAATTAGTATGCAACAGTCCAAGTTATGCTAATACAGAGCCCTAAAGCAGAAAGCAAGACAAACCAGCTAATATTATTAACGTAATAGCATCTTCAAGATCTGAGATTCGTTATAGCTATACTATCAGGTATTTTTGGACAGTACAATTCAAAAAACAAAGGGTACAATTTCACAGACCAGCATAAAAACATTCACATGAAACCCCAGCGATAAAAATAGATCTATCTATCTATCTATCTAGATTTATTTATTTATGTATATATTTATTTATTCACTCATTCATCACCAGTAAATATTTAACCAATAGATAATAGGTAATTGGACTGCAGGTAAATTATTCCTGGCACTATATCAGTGGACTTAAAGCAACAGGTTCCAGAACAGTTTAGGAACTGAATTATTGAACTGAGGAGTTTTTGGCTCCTCTTCTCAGTTGTCTTCTGGTGTTTTCCTTTCTACCTACGTATTGAAAGTACATTGTAATTATCACACACTCCTGTTTAATGCGTTGGGGGCAATTGTGTTGTGGAAGGCACTATGAAAATAAACTGAAAAAGCACCTTTCACTAATGAATGTTAGGCTTTATTCATATTTCCATCACATTTATTGCAGTATCTTTCTACTATGCATCCGTAACAATTATTTAGCAGTTATCAATTATTCAAAAGTTTAAGCCTTGCTGGTATTATAGAAGTGCAGAAGTTCTTGCTCTGAAAATTGATTTTAATTTGAGTTTCCATTCGATATATAGAACAAATAAAACTTTAACAGCCTTAACATTTTTCACAAGAAATTTTAGATCTATTAAAGAATTTCTTCCCGGTTATGAGAAAAATCAATGAGCAAAAAATTGTTCTTGGAAACATGAATATGTTCTTGTGTGAGTTAGAATTTGACTGCATTCATAGGTATGTGAACTTGTAGAGTATGGCCACTGTGGTCTCAGCCCCACAGATTTGTGGTTCCACTATTACCTGTTTGAATGTGCCTCTTCCGGGCTTCATCCCACAGACTAACCACATCACTGAGGTGATACAAGTCCCAGGACTGCTGCATGCAGGTGTGCTCTATCAATCCTAAATAATACCCTTGCTTCCTGGGATGGGATCCAGTCTTCTGCCGTGATCTGCTCTCGACCAGCACCCAGTCCAGGTTGTGCCTGACCTCACGCCTAGTGGAGAGGCGATGAATTACTGCCATCCTCACTTGACTAGCATTTACAGAAACTACTTATCCATCCATCCATCAATACCACTTATCCAGTACAGGGCTGCAGTGAAGCACAGCTGGTAAGGCAGGGCACATGCTGACTGGGATGCCAGTCAATCTAAGGTCACACTCACTCTTATACACAAAAACATGGTCATATGTTAAAGGCAATTTAGAGATGCTAGTTCACTTTTGGATTGAACCCTGAAGAACCCGGCATGAACATGGGAAGAGGCACACAGAGCAAACAGTGCCACCCACTGAGCCACCATGCCAAAATTTACAGAAACTAGATGTATGGATGTTAAAATTTGAAACTGCACCTTTAAATAAAAGTTACTGTTTGACTTTCACTCCAAGTCCAACTTGTGACCTGTTAGTATCTGATGCCTTATAAAAAGAAGAATATTAGCTATGTGCAGTGAGGAGTCCGAAATTCAAATAACAGATTTATATAATGCATGGTTAATCAATTATGTTACATTAATAGAAGTAATAGGATAATGAATTAGCCTCTAAAAAAGACATTCAGAAGCTCTATCGTCCAATTCTCTCAGCTGAGAAAATTACTGCACTCTCTCCTCTCCGCAAGACAGGGTCAGGGAGAGGGCCATGAAAATCAGCTCCAACCCATCGAGTCCCAGATGTGGACTTTTCCAAACCCTTCCCTTTGGAAAGCACATGCACTGAATAAAAACAAAAGTAACCTGGTTTTGTTGGTCAAAAGTGCAATGTCATTTCACTGCCTTAAAATAGCAAAGTGCTGACAATGGGCCCAGCCACACCTCATTTAAAAAATACCACTCCTACAACCGGGAAACATGCGCAAAATCATTTGTTATTTTGAGATAACAAAAATGAATGGAATGTATAAAAATGAGGAGTGCGCTGGTATGAAAGTAGTAAAACCACTTCGTGTTGCACTTTCTACCGGTGTAAAATAGGTCCTTAACTGTCTGTTTCAAATACAGCCACCCTTGAATAACTCACGACAAGTAATGCCCCCTACAGCCAGGAGCACTTCTGTTTCAGCAAAATGTACTTCTGTTTCAGCAAAAATTAAGGATAACAATTATTTTGTGTTCTATTTTTTTTATGTTTTGTGTCTAATTGTTTGGTGCTTTCTTGTTTTTATGTTTTTTTTTTTGTATTGTCTTAAATGTTTTTGCATATTCTTAATGTTTTGTGCAAAGTACTTCGGGGCCACTGTACTTGGAAACTCATTAATGGTTCGTTTTCCCCTGGACATCTCACAATAAATAATTTCACTGAAGCACACATTGGAAAAATACTGGAATAACTATGAGTTCTGAAAAAATATAATTCAGTAAAGCAACATAAATGCCATAGAATTTTGGGTAGTTTTGCATTTGTGTACTTATTCCTGAACTTTTAAAATTAAAAAGAAAAATATTAAATATTTTTCTTATTGTAAATTTAAATACATCCACTGATTTTCTGTACTAATGCAAAGTTGGAGCTTGTCCCAGAGGCACAGTACAGCATGGATAGGATGCCAGGCTGTCAAAGGATACACACTAACCTCCGTAATGGACAAGATAGACGCATAAATGCACCTAAATGAACCCACAGACATAGAGATGTAAGACTACAGATGTACCTACTATCTCAATCTGTTCATTTTTGAAGAAAAATTGTAACCCATATATACAGTATATTGCATGTCTAAATCCAAGTTATCTATCAAAAGAAATGCATATCAAACCGCTTCATGTCTCCAGCTTTCTCTTCCTGTTCTTGGACTGCAGTCACTGTGTTGGACTACATTCAGCTGGAAGCATAGAGCTCATTTTCAGGATCATGTGATTTTTTTCCTGCACTGTCATTGCATGTTACTCCAGAAATGGAAACATACCAGACAACTCATAATCTTAATCTGAAAGCCAGCAACAGGCCTTAGGCAAGGCAGTTTCAGCCAACTGAAATAATTTTTTTAGCCTTTGAATTTGATTCAGCATTTGAAAATGCAGGTTATTTGAGGATTAAGTGAGTGTGGAACGTGGAGTAACTGTACTGGCCAGGGAAAACAGATTTGAGAAAATCTTTTGACACATGTCAATCCAGTCCATTGACAGTGTAAATGGGTTTATTGCCTCTGCGATGGAGTTCCTCTGACAAACACTGTAAAAAAAGAGAAAATATTTTGCAGTTGTTCCTATAGGGCATACTTTTTTCAAGATAAAAATTATGTTTGTGATTTGTTATTTAAATTTGAAAATATGACAGATTATGACATTTGCCTCCAGCCGGGCAGGTGAAATTGGGGTTCAGATGTAAATTGATGTCACTGGTTGTGCAGCAAAGGATGGATAAGTGTTGGGAAAACGGATGGGTGGTATTGTTGTTACTCCTGACATCTTGAGGAGCTAGACATTTGTGTTCCATGGGGTTCCAATAATGTTGAATAAAATCAAGTGGAAAATGATAACCAAACTGCTACGGTTGTCTGTAACAAAGTAGTTACTGCCCGACATACAGTTAGTGTAACTTAACTAATCTACTTAGCATTTAAAACAATGTTCAGCTGACATACAGCACATATCATCCGAAACCTTTTCAGGGAAGATATACTTGGTTTGTTTGTCCTTTGAGAACTTTCTAGGTCTGTTAATGGTTCCCGCCGGACACTTGTGTCGTTAGGTCAGACTACACCTACTGCCGGGAGAGTATTAAGGCAGTATCTTGCACTATGGCACAGTCATGTGTCCATGGGAAGCAGTTGATTTAATTCACCATTATCTCACCAGAAAACAGCTCCAGTCCAGTTATTCTGCCTGTAAACATTGCACTTTATGTTTTCCCACCACCTTTGGGCAAGTAGTATTCTCGTTTGTAATAGTTTGATACTTTGATAGTTTGTAATTAAAGTACCTACTGACCATGTGATGGACCTTCGATTTCTATGGGGATTCTGGCTGAAATTCTGAATAATCCTGCTAATGAGGAACTGTTGCTTTCAGACTGGTTGAAAAACAGGTTAAGAAAAATATTGGTTATAAAGAGCCCTGTGCCACAATAATAGGAAAAAATAACAATAATATTAATCATCATCAATGTCGTTATTCTTCTCCTCCTCCTATGACTACCATGCCTTGGAGTCTTCGCCAGCCTAACACAATAGTGATGCAATGACTCCACAAGTCAAGCAAAAGATTAAATAATTAAGGTCAAAGAATGGTGCTGGTCTTATATCACACTTTAATGTCAGATGGAGGGGAAGGGTGAACTGGCCACTACCGCAAGACTCATATTGCCACATATCAAAGTGCAGTCGCAGTCTTGTGAAGATTTGCCCCTTGATCCCAGTCCTTTCACCAATCATGCGAGACTGAGGGTCTCCCGAGATGGAGCACATTCGGGGCCTTGCTGACCGACCCTCTCCCGTTGATGAGGTTGGCACCCCCGGAGGAGAGTGCTGTCAAGAGCCTGAAAAAGTCACTTTCTGGTTCCTCTGTATTGTGTTTCTCATATAAAAAAGAGGGTCAGCCAGTACCAGTCCAAACAAAACAAACACACACACACACACACACACACACACACACACACACACACACACACACACACAGCTGCTGGCGAACATTGCTGTAGATAAAAGCATAAATGAAGGCGAATTTGTGCAAGATCACGACCCTGACGGCTTTACGTTAAGTTAGGTTACACCACCACATGATTTAGGCCTCCAGTTCAACAAGCTTCAGCCAGGCAGAGCTCAGTCTGATGTGAAACAATAAAATCATGAGATGACAACTCTGTATGACGTTCCCACAGGGCCAGAAAATGTCCTGAGTTACGTGTTGCAGTTTGTTTCTCGGTCCAGTACGGTGTAACGTAAGGTAGACTTGGCAGCCAGGCAGGGTGTTGACTGCGATCTTCTATGTGCTCGTTAAAGTTAGAATATGAGCCATTTAAGTGGGATCTGATAAAACAAGCAGACACCTTTCCCCAGCCACGTACTACACAGCCCACTGTATTCAATTATTCAAGCATGGCAGATAAATCCATTGATAGGGTGGCAACAGTGAGACAGTGATGTCCAATTTAATTTGCCGACGACTAATGAGAAAAAATGACTTAATTACATAATATGATTCATTTCTGTTGTTTTAATCATATTCATTTTCAAAATACTGGGACTTAAATAATCAATCTCCAGACGGAGCTCTAATGGGAACCTTAAGAAGGCAAATACTATGCGAAATAGGACTTTGCAGGGCCGCTTAACTATCGCACTGTAAAAGTTAAAAAAAAAGCATTTAGGTGTATATCTTTACAGTATACATGTATATATACTGTATACACAGTCCCCTCTACAATTATTGGTTACCTCAGTAAAGATGAATAAAAAATTTTATTAAAATGTCACCTTTTTGTGAATAAACTTAATGTCACACTGGAAAAATGAAAAAAAAAGGCAATTTGTAATTGAACTAAACTTATTTTGAGCAAAAACAAATCCTTCATCAAGAAATAAACACAAAAACACAGGTACCACAATTATTGGAACCCCTGCATTTAATACTTTGTACAACCTCCCTTTGCTAAGAGAACACTGAGTCTTCTCCTATAACATTTTATAAGGTTTGACAATACAAAGCAGGGAATCTGAGACTATTCCTCATTTCAGAATGCCTCCATATCATCTGGGATCCTAGGTCCTCTCGTGCACCCTCCTCTTTAGCTCACCCCACAGGTTATTAATGGTGTTAGGTCTGACTGAGACGGCCCTGGCAAAAGCTTGGTTTCGTGTTCAGCAGACCTTTTTTGTGTTGATTTGGAGATATTCTGCTGGCAGAGCCGACAATGACCCAGTTTTAGTTTCTTGGTAGAGACAGATTTTGAGTCCATGATGCCATGTGTTCTAACAAGGTTCCCAGCCCAGCATCATCACAGAACCTCGACCATGCTTAATGGCGGGGATCAGGTTCTTTTCAGTATAGCCATTATCTTTTTACACCAAACCGACTTTGAGTGTTTGTTGCCAAACAGCTCAATTTTCATTTCATAAGACCATAGAACACGGTTGTAGTCAAAGCTCCAGTGGTATTTAGAACCTTGTTTTTCTGCCATGCTTTCCATATCATCTGTCGACATGCAGGTGTTATCCGATAGTGGTCAGAGACTTGTTGACCCCAAGATGCTACTTTTTCCTGTGATTCTCGAACAGTGATCTTTGTGGTCTCCCACCATCCTCATCACTGTGCGTGGGGGCAAAATAAATTTGGGTCCACTTCCAGGCAAGTTTGTAACAGTTGCAATTGATTTGAACTTTATTACCCTAACAGTAGAAATAGCCATTTTTAGGTGACTAACTATTTTTTTGTAATCATTTCCTGATTTATGAAGGTCAATATCCATCTCCCTCATTTGATATTTGTGTTTTGTTATTTTTCCCATGTTGATGAATGACTAAAAAAATAGAGCCTCTGTGTCATCACAAATTTATACCCCATTGAAAGAGAAAGTCATGGATTCCTGCTTAAAAGTACCTACAGTACACACCCCGATCAATGGACGAATGTTATATAAAGTACTGTGCAAAAGTTTTAGGCAGACAATGAAGATTATGTTTAAATCATGTTCATGCTGGTGTAAAACTACTACTTCAGGTTGGTCAAAGTGTGTCAGTTTCCATATTTCTAAACATCTCTTCATTTCACCCCAGAATATATAGTTATTATCCAACATAGTCATGTACTTAAAGAGATCAACTAGGAGTGCACCTTGTCAGGCTAATTAAGACCTCATAATGTGAATTAGCTAGTTAAGTGTACAAGTTAACTAAGCTGGTGGTGAAAATGAAGAAATACAGGGAATGGCTGAGGTTCTTTCAAGGAGAGGTTTGGAAACCAAAGTTATGTTGTTCGAACCATCCAACCAGATATCAATAATATTTTACAGAACAGAGGAAATTATTTTTACTACTTTTTCTATACTCTTTATTCATATATATTGTAATGTTAAATTGTGTTTTTTTGTCTGAGCAAAAATACAATTACTGCCCAGATAAATGGCCTTAAACATTTTGTTGAACTGCCTAAGACTTTTGCGCAGTACTGTATAAATGGGGAAAATGCTTCACTTACCTTTTTTTCATAAGAATTTCTAGTGGTGTCAATAATGGTGGCAAATGTGGTTTTGATAAAAATGATTATTTTTTGATAAAGGATTTTTTTTCTCCAAATAAAGTGATTTCCATTTAAGGTTTTATCAGTGTGAGATTAATCTATTTCACTAAAAGGTAAATTTTTCATGATTGTGCAGGGTATCTATATGTATATATAAATACAGTATATATACGTATATAAAGGCATATTCTAAGCACAAAACCTATGAACATTTTTCACAGCTGAAGAATTTTGCCAGCTTAAAAGTTTATTTTAACACTGTATCACCCCCCCACCCCCTTATTCTTAACAGAAGCAGGACCCATGAGGTTCAGCAAAAATCAGAACATTGCACAAAAGACTACAAGCCAGCTATCTAGACATATCTTTCTGAGACCTAATGCTTCCAGAATGCACTTCAGTCTGGAACCCCAGAGCTGGAGCCTAAGAGAACACACTGCTGTGTGTAACTCAGATAGAGAGTGACGTGGATGGCAATGCCTCACCGACAGCAGATGTGCAAGTCACAGGAATAGCTCTCTGCTGGTGCTTGTTGAGTGGATGAATAGGCCATATTAAAAAAGAACATTAAAGCGAGGTGAAAATAGCCCTCTTTCTGAAATGTTAATGGGCCTTCAGGTTATGCATCTTTAATAAATTATGCTGAGACGGTGGTACCACGGAGCATCAGGAACAGCTTGGCAATCTCTATATATAATTTAATCCCAGAAAACAACTTCTTCACCTCCGAAGCAGCTGTCGCAGTGCTCATCCTTTGATCCAGGCCTTACTAAGTGACGCTGAGCTTGTGGAAAAGCCATACAACCGCTGTTATGTCCCAATGACAGTGAGCACATAAACATGACTTTTGCGTTGGGATTTTTTTTTTTATATATAATTCAGAGACAACAGGGAAACCACAAATTTAATGTTTCTTGTATATGGATGCATTTGAATTTCACTGCTGCATCATCAAGGTACAAGCTGACCACTTGGAGCATGTTGGTACAGTCCTCTAAAATAGCTCAGAGGTGCATCTTATGAACCTTCAACTGGTAAGCATATATTGACAGAGCACAACATTTTGTTACAATTTCTAACAATGGAAGAGCAACAAGGAAATGAACAGTGTCAACAGCCTGGAAGAAGAAGAGGAGTAAAGCTGTGTGGTGGAAGGGTAGGGGGGGAAAACAGAGAAAGAGGTAGAAGAGGCCAAGGACATAGGCACATTCCAGATGAAATAACAGCCACAACAGTGGACCATGTTCTCAATCATAGCTTTACAGTGGCCGAGACCGGTCAAAGGGTACAGCTGAATTTTGGGAAAACAGCTGTGTCCTCGATCATTCAAATGTTTTGTAGAGACAATGGGTGTGTAATCCAACAAGGTGCATTGTACTGTCAAACTGTATACTTACTGTGATGCTTCATATTACAGTATTCCACTTAAATTTTACAGTATAGAGTAAATATACAGTATACAGATATATACTATACATACAGGGCTCTATTTTGATGATCTAACGTAAAGCGCAAGGTGCAAGTATTATTAATGGCCGTGTCCAAATCCATTTTGCTATTTTGAGGACGGAAAAAACAGACTTCGCACCCGCGCAAGGTGCAAAAAGGTTGTCCTAACTCTCTTAATTATTCAGAGGTGTGTTTTGGGCGTAACATGCAATAAACCAATCAGAATGGCACGTCACCTAATCTTTAAAAGGCAGGGGTGCATGAGCTATGGCACATTGCTATTATAATGACGTGTTTATCTGGCGAACCAGATCGGTTTTCGGCCGAGGAAACAGACGTGCTCATGCACAAAGTGAAAAGCCGGGAGCAAATCATTTACGGGAGCACCACCGTTCCACCTAAGCCTGTCAAGGTGAAGCCGACGTGGAAATATGGAGAGAATTTTGCCTCAAAATGATTCATTTTGAGACAAATTTCTCTTGATACATTGTACTCTATAATAAAACGTATATGAATGAAATTAAAAATGAACAAAAAACCATTAGTGCACTTTGAGCATGTACCTGTGTCCATAAGGAGCATCATGCACCCGCACGTTTCTAAAACGCACTCCTTAAATATCGTTTAATAATACACCACTGACTTTAGATGTGGTTTTTGCTGGTTAAGTGCAATGCCATTTTGCTGCCTTAAAATAGTAACGCGCCAACATTGCACCCAGCCACACGTTATTTAAAAAACACCACTCCTACAAACAAGAAATGCATGCAAAATCATTTGTTATTTTGAAAACGTCCACACTTGGCATGAAAATAAGGAATGCGCTGGTATGAAACTGGCAAAACCACTTTGCGCTGCACTTTCCACTGGTGCAAAATAGGGCCCAGAATGTTTGTCACTAGACAGCCAAAGCCAGTGGAAATATTTGGTGCCACTTACAACATTAAGTGACAACACAATTAGACAACCAAACATGAATAAATAATACACAACACAGAATAAATTTGCAGCCCTCAGCACGGACAAAAGCAATTATATTTCTTTAGTAGCAGATGATTGTGGTGTACTACGAAGAGAGTTTACTGCCTTAGTGAGGTTTCTTGAGGCTTACATCTGAGCTTTGAGTGCTTAAAACTGTAGCTCTCAATCGGAGTGCCATTTATTGCTGATTTGCTGATTACGCATCAGTCAGGGTTAGTTAACATGGCTTAATTAAATTAATTCTGGATATGTAAAACTCTCCCGTCAGAATGTTTCGCAAAGTGAACGCAAAACATTAAATAAATGCAAAATAAATAAATAAATAATAATTAAATAAGAAAACACAAAAAATTAGAAAACAATGAAAAAAATTTTGCTTTCTAAGAAAGATTTGTATTTTCGTATTTTTTGTTTTGAATTTTTTGTGCTTTTTTATTTTTTGTGCCTTTTCTTGTTTTTTTTCATTATCTTAAAACTTTTTGTGTATTCTTGATTTTTTGTGCATTGTACTTCAGTCAATTTAATTATGTGCCATATACATATTTAATAAATTATATTTTATTTTACACGAATGCATGATTTGTACATAGAATTATACATGTAGGTCATGAAGCTGCTAGTCAATACCTGAATATTGTGTTAATTTAGTTATTTTGATGGGAGTTTGTACAGGTTTTCACAGCGGACCAAGGACACGGATCGTCTATTGTTAGTGGAAATCATTTCTAGTTTGAATCACAAGGACTTCTGCTTGAATGCAGCCAGAGGAAATATAAGAATCTTGTTTACATTCCGTGGGTATTATGATGGGACACTTATTTGTCATCTAAGGTATTTTAAAAGCTGGGGTAAGTTTCCAGGAATAGATCTGAACTCTGCAAAAATATAATACCTGTGTACTTTTGTGTGTCATCGTACAGATTCCATGTCTAACTTCTCATCAAAATTTGCACAGTTTAGCTTTCAGGGCCTGATCTAATGACTTTCCACTGAAACGTTCAGCTGCGGCTGAAGGATGTTTGCTGGTCGCAGTGTTGTTTCCAGTTGTATAATCAACTTGCAACAGCATTCGCAGCACAGACGAGCTGGGTGACTGTTTTACATTGACATTTTTCTTCACAGAGTCTTTCAGCTGCCTGACGTGATCCCTCGTTATAACTTGACCTCCTGTAGAGGAATTACACTGTTGTGTAGGGGGATGCGGAGGCAGGTTAGTCGAAAGAGGGCTGGCACTTTAGGGCTAGATAACCAAAAAAGCAACACTATACATACAGTATCACGGCAACACATCCAGGCACCGCTGCTCCCCTAAAGTTCAAGCTACAAATTAATAATTTTATCATTATTGTGGATGACCTGAAAAACATCCAGAAAATATATTTTTTAGATCCCACCAACAGACGCAGGATAAAGGTCATGGTTACTGATCACGAGGCTGGTAAAAACAGTAACAGATGACTGTTATAATCAGGCACACTAGAGTGAGTGTAAAGGTTTTTAATGTGTGACTCCTCCTTGTAATGAAAAAATATGTACAAAATAAGTTGGCTATTAGTATCTTTATAGAAGATCTCCAGTGTCTCCTTTTTGGATTAATACTTGGTATTGTATTTTTTGTCCACCATGGTGTCTTTGTCTTGTATAGTTGGGATATTCTCTCCAGAGACTCTCATTTTCTCCTGCAGTTCAAAGACATGCAATTAGGTGAAGTGGTATCTCTTAATTGCCAATATTCTGTGTGTCCTGCGAAGGCCAATTATCATGCCCAGGGTGTACTCGTGCCTTGTGCCATGGAAGAGGCTCCTTTCTCCTCTTGATCCTGTACTATTTCTGTGAGTTGAAGACGGATGGATGGATGGATGGATGGATTCTTTTTTTTAGTCATGCTGATTCTGCCACCTGCCATATCAGCCTGTTTTTCCCTTTCAAATCCACATTTGCTTATTAATCCTGTGCATTTCTGGTGCTTCATAGGAAAAGCAATGCCGTTCATAAATAGCTGATATTACCTCTCCAACAGATTTTAATGATATGCATGATATCTTCTGCAAGAAAATTCAATTGCACCTCTATACACTGCATGCTACTTGCCTCATTTAGGGTTTTACCAGTAGGAGGTGCTGTGGTTGAACCAACCAAAAGGTCCCGAGGTGACATCCAAGGATGGCTTATGTTTTTGTACCCTTGAGAAGTCACTTCACCCAAATTACTGTATTTTAATATCCCATGTTTACGAGCTAGTAAAGGTGTCAAATTTTAAAACGCACATTATATTTTCACAAAGTGCCAACATTATACTGTACTTCTGCTGGTTAAAATAAAAAAAATCTGATTGGAATATATAATTAAAAGCATATACAAAGAACAAACAGCAAACAAGCAAAAAATATGCAAATAAAATGAAATAGATACATTGGAAAGAGATTTCATAAGTGGTGTATTAGATCTGCCAATCACAGTTTAATGATTTAAAGCCTTATATAAAATCCAAGTTGTATAAAATGTAGAATGGAATTAGACCCAGTATTTACACACTAGGCTGATATATGAGGATAAATCAAACTACAGCTGGAGATAAATGATCAGGCTGTAATCTGCAGACCACATTGCTCTAGACGGTCTTTAAACTGGGCACAAAGATCAAAGACCCAGCCGGACCTTGAGGGAAAGATTTTAACCTTGGTGTCTGGTGTAAATCCAAAATGTATTACACAGGCTATCATGCACCTTCCCAACTGGAAGCTGCTGGCTTAATAAACCAGGATGAGGAATCAAAGAAATTCGTACCTGGCATCCTTCCCTTGCTCAGACACAGGCAAGTATGAGGAGCATTATGATTTTTTATCCGATCAACAGGTCAAGGGTACCACGTCACACCTCAGGAGCAGAACAAATTAATGACTAAGGATTTTCCAGTGCTTGACACTTCCCTGGAAATGACTGGATTCTCAGCAGTCTCCTCGGAAACCTGCAAAACATCTGTTTCCAAAATCTTCAGGTTTTGGGTCTGAAGATCCTCGAGTCTCCACTCGTGAACAGATGAACTGGACTTCAGAGGTCGAGGATGGAACTGGGTTATTTTATTGGATGAGATGGGCAGGTACAAAGTTACTGACCTCTAATTGAAACGTGGTAAGTCTTAAACCCATGAGGGTCTGGACTATTACTTATGCATGCTCTCTTCCTTTCACAGACAGCAAATTTGTTTTATACCCCTAGCTTAGTTACAGCTGAGTAGAAGAACTTATTCCCTGACCTGGTCCATTACCATCCTCCCAAAACACCCACATCCTCTCCATGTCACATATTCAGAATTTATACAGCACCTCTGAAATAAAGAATGTTTACAAAAGAGTGGATGGGGGCTCGGTGTAAAATCACTACACCAAGACTGCTGGTGGTCTGCATTGTGGAAAATCTGAAGGTAGTGTATAGGACCTACTAATAAAAGGGAAGGTTTTCTCAGGATATGTTTTATTGTTCTAGTTACTTATGTAAGGGGAAAACCTGTCATGCATGATATTAATGGTGGGTTGAACTGTCCACAGTGATGCATGACCATAATGAAATGCCATATTAATAAATTTTTAGAAAATATACCTCTGAAATCCCCTGCATTGTTTTGACCACAGAACTTTAGTGTTGATGGTGAAGACATAGAGATTAGAGACTTGTGCCTCCACGATCCAATATTCAAAAATTAAAGATCCAGCAATCAAGAAATTTGTTGCTTGGCAGCTGCATTGAAGGACCTGAAAAAATATCTTTTAAAGTACTGACGTGCCTCTAAGAACTAAGATATTTATAAATCCCGGGCAATGAAAAAACAGGACAGGAAGAGTACCGATGCCATTTGAATTTAGGAGGAAGAGCTAGGAACACAGATACATGGGTTCTTGATCATTAAAGCCTATAGGGCATATTTGGGAAAGACTCCAATGTTTGACATTTAAAGAAAAAGACAACAAACAGATGTACGTATTCAATTAATACAACCAGGAACATGCCAATGTGAAATCCAGAGCCCCATTCACACGAAGCGAGCTTATAAAATCGAGGGTTATGTGAAATAGCCTTGCTTAAGTTAGCCTAACATTTGACTTCAGGCTCAATCAGTTCCACGAATCAAACTCAGGTGTATTTCAATCCCAGAAATTCAGGACAGGCTTAGGCAACCGAGGCTCATGCGCGTCCAAGTGATACATGACGCAGCCCTGATAATCGATGTCAGATAGTGAAGAATAGAAGGGAAAGAAAGAGCCGTGTTCTTCACCCAGTTGGAGCAAGAAATATTAATGTAAACCTATGAAGAATATAAATATATAATAATGACAAAGGGACCACTACAGCCATAAAGAAAGCTCGTGAGGCTGACAGGTTAAATGCGTAAGAACGTAGTTTAAGTAACCTCTTAGGGTTAAGGATTTATGTATTAAACAACTAAAGATTTATTAGAACAGTTTTAAGTATTTAAAAGGTA
>JAACJT020000016.1:7261327-7293572 GCA_009936485.2 Gymnarchus niloticus | reverse complement strand
AGACCCTGCCTTTACAAAGTACCGTACACTGCCTTCAGACCATGCCTTTACAGAGTACCGTACACTGCCTTCAGACCCTGCCTTTACAGAGTACCGTACACTGCCTTCAGACCCTGCCTTTACAGAGTACCGTACATTGCCTTCAGACCCTGCCTTTACAGAGTACCGTACACTGTTTTCAGACCATGCCTTTACAGAGTACCGTACACTGCCTTCAGACCCTGCCTTTACAAAGTACCGTACACTGCCTTCAGACCATGCCTTTACAGAGTACCGTACACTGCCTTCAGACCATGCCTTTACAGAGCACTGTACACTACAGAAGGTCAGTGCTTTTTCTGATCTTCTCCAGTCATGTGTTGACACCAGAGTGGGGCACTGGGAGAAAGGCCTGGTCTCGACAGGCACATGCAGACAACTAGGCTGTTTGCTGCACACAGAGTACCAGGGTGAGACACACACATCACAGCCCTGTAATGTCTCCTCCGAGGCTGTTTGTTCCAGCCTTTCGTGACATTTGTTAGTCATTCCGAGGATTCAGCCTCGAGATCTTTTCATTTGAAATTAGATCATGATGAATATTGCATGAAATCTCACATCCACTGAAAGAGAATGACCTTCAGACATGATTTACAGGGGTCACTGCAGTAGAGAGAGGGTGTGTGTATGTGCGACGGTCTGTGAATGTGTGTGGCTCATTTGTGTACACTTCCGAGGAAAGCCTTCTTCAATCAAAAACATCTTTGAGACGCAGAAGCCTAGGGTGGCACCAGACAGCAGATTTTCTTCCCTGCTGGGGAAAAGCCTTGTCATGATTTGATTCCGTCAATTTTTTTTT
The DNA here is from genome assembly GCA_009936485.2 of Gymnarchus niloticus. Classification (NCBI taxonomy): domain Eukaryota; kingdom Metazoa; phylum Chordata; class Actinopteri; order Osteoglossiformes; family Gymnarchidae; genus Gymnarchus; species Gymnarchus niloticus. The sequence goes on along the minus strand of JAACJT020000016.1, from coordinate 7,292,734 downwards.
TTCAAAATAAAACAGCATCACACACAGAGCTGCTTAATTCATTGAATCAGCAGGGTATTTTCATTGAAGTATTGTAAGTACATTGCTAAAGGGTACGATAGGAATTTCCACTTGGGGGCTACAACCGTGTTCAGTGTGTGTTCTTAAGAGCACTGTGTCTACAGTCCAGAGCAGACACAGTTATTTATTCCCTACATGATATTTCCTCTCCGTTAAGATCATGGGGTCAATCTGTTTGACCTTGGGATTATTTTAAAGGCACTGTGACCCATTTGTATTTCTCTCTGTGTCTCGTGTGCAGATGCTGGTTTAACCTTGAAGTGAGCAGGGTAGGAATGTCTCAGGACAGCACCAGGATGGGTGACTGGTCCATTACTATCGGGTATTAATGAGCATTCACCTGTGATAACAGCGAACATGGCAGGTAAAAAAGAGGCTTTTGACATATTGTAAAGAGGCAGGGAAAGATGTATGTTTGGAGGTTCTACCTCTCTGCTAAATCCAATCTTTTAGCAAAACCCAATTTCACCCATGGTGTAAGCATCTATTCACCATCCTCACCAAGGTGACTTTTTGCAAATGCAAACAGTATCAAAGACAGGGGACTGTGGTTCAAACTACACCAATCATCATCCCCATCCCCATAACGTCCCCTTGATATGCTGGCCAATCGGGTGACCCCGCCCATTTTTCATTTACAGTTTTTTTTTGTAATTAGCTGGTGCTGTTATTGAGAGCCCATTCATTCGGGATTAATCACTCATTGTAAGAGATGCTAATCAGCAAACACCAAAGAAATGTCTCGCATGCCTGTTAAACAAAACGCCCTCTGCCATATTTTATTTTTCAACCTCATTAAATGTTTTGGAATCTGATTAATCACAGCTTCATTCAGTGCAGTAAAGAGCATGATTAATTGTTATTAACTCTTCATCTCTGCCACCTGGGATTTTAAGGGCCCGGCTTAGTTTTAAAACAGCCACCCCCACCGCCACCCAAAATTGATTGTTTTTCCTTGTACATTGAGGCTGAGGGTGGGGGTTATGGAGCAAAACAATATAAGTTACTCATAGGATAATTAGCCACCCAGTAACTACCATCTTCAGCATCCTAATGCATATGGTTAAGGAATGCTGGAATCCAGGACATGGTAAATTCCATAGTAATTCAACTATATGCATGAACTACATACATGAACTACTTTACAAAGGAGACATTAATGAATTTGCCTCCAGTTTCCCTTACTGAACTATCAACATTAAAATGGCAAAGCACGGGAAAATTCATAACTCAGTACTATGGGGGCTTGTTAAGCAGTTCTGCATAACCTAAACATATAGGTGGATTATGACAGTATATATCTTGCTAAACAATCACAAAAGGAAAATTTATGTATACATTATTTACAGGATGCTGGCACCTTAACGGTACAATGCATTTACATAAGTAAAACCACAGTACATACAGAGGATCTAGGAAGTCTGCACGCCCTTGTTAAAATGGCAGATCTGAGAATTAAGAAAATATATGAGAAACCTCTTAGAGAAAAAAAATATAAATTAAAAATTTACATTAACTGGGTTGCATTATGTATACCGTATAGATAGCTCACACACATATATCCACATACACCCATGCACAAATAAATATTAATAATCTTAGTCAGCCTTCCATTTGGACCTAAAAGGTCGATAACCACGTTTCTTGCTGTTCTTTTAAATAGTGTTCCGATAAGAAGATATTAAAGTGATCCAAAAGCAACCCCTTCTTCCAGTTCCCCTTAACCTAACATCACAAAGGTCCGATTTACATTTTTATGTGAATCTGTGTATATACGTGTGTGTGGGACTCTCAGTATAGGCAGGCTGAAATTCAAACAGTTCAGCTCAGTCAACCAGATGAACATGTCCTGACCGGCTCTTTTAATCAGATACATAAAGACCCACACTGTTTCCATTACTAAGACTGCTGTGTGTTCATGTTCATATCGGCACAGGAATTGGACAAGGCTGCTTTTACTTGGATAGCATAGGAGGCTTTTTCGTCATATCTTTGATGTAAATGAGTTGAAATCCCCCTCATTGCACCTCCATCTGGTCACTCTCATCCTTTACATTTGGACTGGAGCCTGGAGTAACATTTCTGCCTGTCTTTATTCGTTATCACGGAGATGGTGATAAACAATTGCCTGCATTTCTATTGTCATTTTGGATATCCATGTGAAAGTGGTGCCTGCGAGGGGTGGCCAGAGACGGCCTCAGTCACCACAGTGTGGCTCTCTGTGTTAGAACTCTGTGCCTGTGTCCCAACAGGTACCAGTTCAAATGCTACAGCTGGCCAGCAGAGTGACCATAAGACTGGTGGACCCATAAGCAAAACCGTACAGCTAAAGTAAGCCAGCTAACATCGTTAGCATAACTTTAAGGTGCTCCAGAATATCTGTCTGAACTTTTGGTTCCATACTAACCACCCCCCATTTTGCTTCACTCCCAGAGGGCAGCCTTTCGTGGATAATGTTTTTCTACCAAATCATGATGACAGTCACCTGTTGACATCATCTGTTTCAAATCACATCATTATTTATTTTTTTTACCTCATAACTAGCCCTAAATTGCCCCCGTCCCAACTTTTTTTGGAATGTGTTGCAGGCCTGAAATGCAGGAATGGATGTATATTAATAAATGAAATGAAGTTGACCAGACAAAACATGAAATGTCTTGGGTTCATACTGTCTGCAATGAAATATAAGTCAAAGTAAATTTAAGAATCACCACATTTTTTTTTATTTCCATTTTCCATACCGTCCCAACTTTTTCTGATTTGGGGCTGTATCTGTGCCTGCCTTGTGCCCTGGGATAGGCTGTAGGCACTCCCCATGACCCAGACCAGGATAAGAGGCTGGAAGATGGATGGAGTGAGGCAGGGGACACCCTGGGCACAGTCCCCAGCTATACAGTATTTATATATAGTACTGGCAAATGTCTTAGGCAGGCAAAGAAAATGTTTCAGGCCATTAATCTTGGCAGTAAGTGTATTCACTCAGAAAAAAAAAAAAAAAAAACACAATTTAACATTACAATGCAGTTGAGGCCAAAGGTTTATATACACCCAGGCTAAAGACTTTCAAACTCAATGTTTCCCAACTCTGCGTGTATGCGTTACCATACATTTCCTATGTGATGTAATTTCCTTAAGAGAAACGTCAAAATAACAGGTAAGAGACGATATATAAAACATTTCAAAAACTAGGTAAATAAGGCCAGGTTAGCAGAGATAATTACACCACAAAATGTTGTGGGTGTTTGTGTGCTGCTGTTGTCTGTACATGTGCGTAAATATGTATTATCATAGTAATGAAGAGATGTGTCAGATGTGGACTGATGCACCAGTACACGTCATTCTGTTCTGGAGGAAGGCACAAGCGCACTCTGAACAATGACCCCCCCCCCCAAGTCTGAATCAGAAACCCAGTGAGAGGGCAATTAGGCCCCCTCATCTCCCCCGCGTTCCATGGCTGCTCGCTCATCAGCAGGGACAAGTGGCTGAATGTATGCGGGAATCCATCAGCTGCCGAGACACAGTGAAAACTGTTCTATGACCAAACGGTCTGCCTCGCCACCACTAGCACTGTCTGTGAAAACCACTGCTGACATCGGTGGATCAGGAGACCTTCAGGGTTTAACAGCACAGCAGTCAAAAATCAGCTCCCTGGAAACTATAGATCTCCATAACATCAAGTGCCATTGGTAATCTACTAGCCTGTTCCCTTACGTTCCATTATGGTAATGGTAGTGATCCACGGCCTGTAGCTGTGCTGTATAAGGCAGGGCACACTCTGGTCGGGACAGCCATCCACTAGGGGGTGCAGTCGCACATAAAGACACTCCAAAAGTAGCTCAGCGTCACCAGCCGAGCGGAACATATGTTATAGTCAAATGGGAGGGAACATGGATAACAGGAAAAACGGTGACCAGAAAGGAACGGACTCAGCATGACTCTGAGAGGACAGAGTTTTGTCATCTTGACAAAGGCACCATGGTCTAATCCAGGGACAAAATAACAAGACCTGCTTGTTGACACATGATCAGTCTGTATTTTAAGTGCAAATGTGGAGAAAGAAACACATTCCTGTTCACCCAAGTGACGGTGTGATTGTCTCAGCTCCCTACAACCCCTATTAGAAGCACCAAACCACTCAAACACCTAGAACCTTCAGAGCGGGAACACACAGTGCAGAGAAGAGGAAACGTACAGAGACCCCACCTTGTAGATGCCTTGGTTGCAGCCGTTGTAAGTGCTCTCCATGGTGTAGCTATTGCGTACACCCAAATCGCGCCACGCTACTGCCCGTGCCGTGGACGCACGTGACCGCTCCACCACATAACTGCAGCTATTGAAGGAGAAAGCAGGGGCAATGCAATCCAGGGCCTTCGGGATTGTCTGAAACACCAAAGGAAATCCCCCCGCACACATTTTGATAACCCTGATGGATTGACAGCCACAGCCTCTCAAAGATCCGTGAATCACATGTAAAAGCCTTTAGCATCCCGAAATGGCCACCCTCCTCACGCCTTATACTAAAATCAGAATAACATTTTTCATGTTAAACAATAAAAGCGAGCTGTCAGGTGAACAACATTTGGACGAGCACTAGTTAATGCTTAATGCTTAAATTCAACTCAGACATCCGTTACGAAGGCCAAGGTAACAAACAAACAAATGAACGAACACCACACAAAGAGAGGCTGACATACGTGATATCCTGATTCTTCCTTCACTGCCTCCACACTGGAACCCGAGTCTGACTGCCGGAGGGTCTCCTCGGTGCTGCAGCCTAACAGGAAAAAATTCTTCTTCCTCGAGTGGCCATGGTAATCACAGAACACCTTTGTGAGAGAGTCACAGTCAGTTCTGCTTTTTAAATGTTTTTCTCTTAACTAAATGCGGCAAAAAGCTATTCTGAGGAAAATTTGGAAAAATTATCAGATGGAGCTGAGGTCATTGTCACCATGCTCCATTGAGCCCGATTAATCTCCCAATGAGGTGGCACATGACAAGGTTTTCTTTATTTTTTTTTCCTTTAAACTATGCAAGGTACTGCATGCAATCAGTAGGCAAAACATCTCTGGTAAGAGAGGTGATAATAGGGCTGGAGGTAGAACATTCACAGCAGGAACACAGGATGGAAATCATAGGTGCTTGTGGTGTTCCCTTAATTAAACATACCATGGAAAATTCACTCAGCTCTGAAACCGTGGAAATAAGGATTATACATGTCCAAATCGAGCCCACAAGTAAACTGTGTCAAAGAAAAGGAGTGACCATAATGAAGACCATTTTGATCTAAACCTAAAGTTGGCTTAATATGGCTGGTGTAGAAGATCATCAGTATAAATATATTTAAATGCTGTCAGGCTCCAGGTGTGATTAGCAGACACTGAACAAACCAGGAATCCTATCTTAATGACCACTATCAGTTTGTTCATGTTAACAATGAATCCTGATTTTACCAGAGTTAGATACGGTGTTCCACAAGGATCAGTGTTGGGCCCCTTGCTGTTCACTTTGTATATGCTGCCACTTGATGACATATTTAGAAAATATGGTATTGATTTCCACTGCTATGCTGATGATACAAAACTATGACTATGACAGTTTAACCTGGTGAATTGTTAAATTGTCAAAGTTTGAAGATTGTCTATTAGATTAGGAGCTGGATGCCCAGTAATCTTTTACTCCTAAATCAAGATAAAACAGAAGTAATGCTGCTTGGTCCTAGAGTGGTTCAAGAACAGCGTATTGATGTAAAATTTGATGGATTTTCACTTAAACTGAGTACACTGGTTAGAAAACCTGGTGCCCTGATGGACCCAGGCCTGTCCTTTGATGCTCACGTTAGGAATACTGCTACAACAGCTTTCCTGCATCTGAGGAGTCCAGCCAAGATTCAGAAGATACCGTGCTGCAATGATGCTGAAAAACTAACCCATGCCTTTATCAGTTCCAGATTATACCATTGTAACGCTCTGTTCTCTGGATGTAATTCTGGGTCGTTACACAAATTTCAGCTGACACAAAATGTTCCAGCTAGAATTCTATCTGGAACTAGGAAGTTTGTTCATATTAGTCCTGTACTGTCATCTTTTCTTCTTTGGCTTCCTGTTACATAAGTCCTTTGCTATCTATAAAGTACTATTACTAACATATAAGGCCTTGCATGGCTTGGCTGACTACCCCCCCTCCTTTTTGCTTCACTCTCTGAGGGCAGTTTATTTATTAGTTCCAGCAGCAGTGCAGGACTCTGACACACCTGTTTAGTCTAGCACACAGAGACCTTAGGTGGTTACTATGTAGTAGAGCTCGGTGGGTATCAGTGCCATTGACTTTGGATGAACTGTTCTGTTAGTGCTGTCACTCCTGCTTCGCACGTTGCTGTGTGTTGTTGGTAGAGTGCAGGTGTTCAGGGATTCTTCATGCCTGTGTCCCCGCCGGCCTCTTCATCAGTTATGCTACCATATATAGTTATGCCAGAGATCTTACTGTCTTATCTCAATTATTCTGCAGTCTAAAATTGCTGCTCTGTTCATGCACTTTTCTCTCTCCCTCCACCCCCCATTCTGGGGTGTTCCTTGTTGAGGATTCAACAGATCCCCCTATTTGTTTGCGGGCCTACCGTGCCCTCCCTCTCCATCACCCGTACATTCTGACTGGCTTGCCTTCGTCTGAGCCACTAAACCTGCTTTTCAACTCGACCACTTGACTGCCTCTTTCAACATGCCACTGTTCATCTGATTGCTCTAAGTCATTGTCGTTCATGTGTTATTAATAAACTTAATGAACTTATCCTGCCCAGTGCCAGGCAGAGGAGGATAGGCTTTCCCCTTGACTCTGGTTCCTCCCAAGATTTCTTCCTCCTGAAAGAGTTTTTCCTTGCCACTGTCACCTTTGGCTTACTGTCAGGGGACCTTAGGCCTGAGACCATGTGAAGTGCTTTGTGACAATACTCCTTGTTAAAGATGCTATATATATAAAATTGAATTGAATTGAATGAATCAAAACATTGAAATTGTATTTTTGTTCCTTTCCAGAGGAATTTTTTTAACCGGTCTAATCCAGTGTGATCCAGTCAGTATAAACGAAGCCATGCAAACAAGACCATTCATCTGCTAACCATTTATCAAATACATGGGGTCATGGGGGGTGAGTGGGCTACGTAGAGCTGGGTGTGATGATTTTTATCTTGGAGCATATTCACACAATGGGCAAATTACAGATGATATTTCACCTTACTGTATGTTTTAGGACTGTCAGAGGACCCCTGCATGAGGACATCATACATCCTACATACACCTCAGAGAGGGGCAGGGTCTGATTGTCCGCAGGATTGGAGTCTGAGGAGACATTGCTATCCACTGATTCCCCCATGTTGCCTTCAAACAAAAGTGCAATCAATCTGGTTCCTCCTGCTACAGCTCCCTCTAGTGGTGCGAGGTCAGGGCTGTTGACCCACCTGTGGACTTCGACCAATACTGCTGAGATAGGAGAGAAGGCCTTTAGCATGGTAGATGGTAGGGCTCCAGAGGGCATCAGGCTCCTCCCACTGCCTGTTGAGGTCCTTGCCGCTCAGTGAGCAACGATATCTGTGATGGGTGGTGGGGGGGAGGGGAGTGCAAATAGAGTGCGAATCTGGATAAACCCTGAAGGTCCAGTCAGCTAATATACCAGAAAACAAACCTCTGGAATTCAAGGTGAGGGAAAAGGCAAAAAATACAAAATGGAGCACATCACAAGTGAGGCTCATCATCCATATACTGGAGGCATTAAGTGTATAATTGCTCTGAAAAAAATACGATTTAACCCTAGAATATATTCAAATAAACACTAATACAATTTTAAAAATAATTTCTACCGTTTTCCACAACATTACTGATATGTGGCTTGATTGCCAGAAGATCACAGATCTTGTCAAGAGCACCCCAGCCATTCCATGTATTCGTTAAATTTCATCATCAGCTTATTTAATTAAAGTTAATTAGGTAATCAATTTTATAAGGTAATTCATAGTTGAGGGCAACAAATAAAGGGGTATATTGGTTACTAACTGCACAGTCTGAGGTGACTTGAGGAGATGTTTTGAAATGTGTAAACTGACACACTTTGACCGACATATAGTCAGTTTTTCACCAACATAAACATCATTAAAATATTATTTTCTTTGCCTGTTAAAGCTTCAGCACAGTACTGCACATCCAGTCCTCTTGTTTATGCACATTTCTCTAGAGATCTTGCACCAATCTACTAGGACTTAAGTCACAATTTTTTCTGGCTTCTGGTAGATTTACCTTGCTATGAAGGTTTTGTATAGCTCGTGCCACAGTGCTAATCTACACCCGCATTGGATGCTTAGCTGCACTTGAACCTTAGTTAACTCTTTAACTGCTGTATGCTGTGATGTTGAGATGGGTGTGGAGACAGGCTTAACAAAACATGGGCTGGGAGGGAAATAAAAGACATTATATAAAAATAGGATAAACAACAAAGGAGTGTGAAGTTATATGAAAATAAGCCAGGACAAGATGATGGTTCATCCTACTTATCATGACTACCATGTAAAAAGACAATAGTTATCTGTACAAGATGCAATTAATCGAATCACTTAATTGCAGCATTCTATGTGTATTTATACATCACAAAATCAGTTCTTTAGAAATGTACAGTTACATGGTCTCCCATGATGCCTTGCTCTATGGAACCGAGCCTCAGCCTTCTTTGAATTGCAAAGTCAAATGCTAGACATCAATGGGTCAAAGAGTTTGAAGCTACTTCAGAAACTTTCAGCAAAGGCCGTGAAAGTTATTGTCTTCATCTAACAAACAGAGTCTGCATTCTGGGTGTTGCCTATTATGCGGTCATCCGTGCGACCTACATTTTGATCGGCTGGTACATGTGAGTTAAACATTCAGATTGCTGGATGAGTAGTGGAACGTTCCTTAACTCTATGATGCCAATGCTAATCCTAAGAAATCTATTATAAATTTACAAAAGGTTCAGAATGCCGCTGCCAGAGTGCTAACGTACTGTAATAGTCCTAGGGATCATAGTACACCTGTTCTTCAAGCCCTTCACTGGCTTCCTGTGTCATTTACAATAAATGATTTTAAGTTATTTTATTAGTTTTTAAATGTTTACATGGTCTTGCCTTGCCCTACTTCAATGACAAGACATAGGTACAGGTATGTCCAAGGTAGATCATTCAGATCATGCACCAGTAATTTATTGATTATTCCCGATATCCAGCTGAGGAGGGAGGAGGCAGCTTTTAGTTACTATGGTCCCAAGCTCTGGAACTCTCTCCCTGGAAACTTGAGAGCTACTGCTTGTCTTAGTACTTTTAAAACTAGGCTGAAAACACATTTGTTCACCATTGCATTTAATAACTTATGGTAATTTCATTTATGTAATTTGTTTATTATTTTTTCTTTTGTGTTTACTTTTTAATTTTAAACTCATGTTTTTTTTTTATGTTATGTTTTAATTTCTGACTTTCCCTAATTTTTGTTGTTGTTTCTCTACTTTATAAAATGCCTGTAAAGCACTTTGTAAACCCTGTGTCTCACGCCCTCTCTCTCCTGTTCCCTAGCTCCTCCCCCTGCTGCTAGGTTTCCTTGTGCTGCATCTGGTTGCTGTGGCGATGCTAATTGTCTCGTTAAGCACCTGGTGCTGGTTGCCTAGTTAAGCATGTGGCTGCCTGGTTCCTTAGCCTATTTCCCTGTGTCAGCTCAGTTGGTTGGGGAGTCTTGATCTGGAAGGGTGTCTGGTGGGTCCTGCTTGATCATACTGCGTCATGATATGTTCTGAGCCAGCTCGTAGCTCCCTCAGATGCTTAGGCCCTACTACGGTATGTCTGTCTCAGTGGCTGGTATTACTATATGTGGGTAGCCAAGAGTGATCCACCCTATGGAGGTAGGGGTACCCTGATCTATGGATACTCCATGCCTATGGATGGACAAGCCTTCCCCTGTTCCATGTTCCTTTGATCCCGTGCCCTGCCATGCTATGACTCGTCCATGTCTCTATGCCATGTTTTTGCCTGTCTGGTGTTCTTCGGCCTTTCTGGTGAGGTATGAGCCTCCCCGCCCTTTGGGTCTTAAAAGCTTTGAGCTGCTCAAGGCAGAAACTGGTGCTTTTCTGGGTGTGGTTGTGTGTGTCCTCCAGTACCGTGACACTGTGATTGATTGAATGCTGGATGAATTATGGAATGTGCCTTAATTGTTGCAGAGCTGTCAATGCAGACACAAGCACACTATCTGTGCCCTGCATAAGTATTCAGCCCCTGCGGACTTTACGATGTTTTGGACTGTTATTACCTATGCCTAGTTCACATGGATTTAATTGGGATTTTATGTGATGGATCTACAAAAAATAGTCCATAATGACAAAGTAGAACATGTACATAGCTTTTGTAAACTTTTTTTTTTTACGAATAATGTATTCACTTTCTCCTGTGAGACCCTTAACTAAACTCTACAGCAACTAATTGTCTACAAAACTGAATAACTAGTCAAATGTAGCACACCTGCATGGATGAGGGGTGAGGAGAAAGCCACTGCTGAATAAAACCCTTATAGCATGCCATTTGGAATTTGCTGAAAGGTGTTGGAGAGTCACAGCAAACGTGGAAAAAGATTCTCTGGTCTGAAGCAATCAGAAGTAAAGTTTTTGTTCTTGGCACAAAGCAACACTGATCATCACCACACGAACATCATCCTGATGGTAAAGTATGGTGGTGGCAGCATCATGTCAGCGGGATGTTTTTTATTGGCTGAAAGTACAAAACTGGTCTGGATTAAGGGTGAAATAGATGGAGCCAAATCCAGAGCAATTCTAAACGTGTTTCAGTCTATAAAAGACCAGAGACTGAGGTAAAAGTTTGGCTACCACCCGGACACTGACCCTAAACACACAGCCACTGCTACACCAAAAACATTTAGAACCAATAACCTGAATGTCAAGTCAAAACCCAGACCTCAATCCATTTTGAGAATCTGTGGCCTGACATAAAAATGGCTGGCCATCAATGGTTCCCATCCAGCCTGACAGAACTTGGGCAATTTTGCCAAAAAGAATGAGCAAAAAACTGCAGAATCCAGATATGTAAAGCTTTACCTAAAGATCGGTAGGTGTAATTGGTTCTATTAACTTTTGTGTCGCAAAAAAGTATATATTGCTCTTTCGGAGTAAGTATTGATGTAAATCAAATGCTAAAAATCCTATTTTAATTCCATGCTGTAATCCTACACAATGTGGAAGAGTCCAAGGAGGTAAACAGTTACACAAGGCACTGTAATCAAATATACTGAAACCCAGGAGCAACACTGTCATGCATATACTACCATACTTTCATTGAATAGACGCCACCTGCTCCCTGACTTCAGTGCTCTGGGCAGCAGCCGACCAGCACCAAGGACAGTGGCCAGGAATTAACTGGCACAACTTGGCATAGCTGGTGGACAATAATCATCAATCAGGCAGGAATAGCCAGCTATTAAAGCCTTCCTTGCATCTACTGCAGGATGAACTGTGGGAGAGTTCTGCCCCCTATTGGATGGTCAGTGTCAGCTAAATGCACCTGCAGCCTACTAAGTGGTTGTTCTTGCCAACGGAGGTACTGATCTTCAACTGATCCTGGTTCCCCCTTAACTCTCTGGAGAAGGTCAGGGAAAGTCAGCTTGAATTGGGACACACCTCATTTCCCAAGCCCACAATGCAGCCACTTACAGGATCCACTGTGCCTGGCATTACCTCAAACCCTGCTTAGTCTTAGGAGAAAGGATGACAAACCCAAACCTTCAGGTGCCATTTGAGTGACTTGTTCCTGTTTATCTGGTGTATTGTCTTTGATATGTCCCGTTACAACGTAAAACTCGAGCCCACATACTCAAGCATACAAGGATGCACATTCAAAAACCCAGACACACAAACACACACACACACACATACATGTGTACACCCCAAAACAAGTCCATCTTGAAAAGTAGAGCAGTGAAAATGTTGCAGCTAACGAGCGCACACAGCCTGGCAGAAAAGCAAGCTGGTTTTGGAAGCTGCTTTGGAGGCATCACCCCAATGACACCCACCACCGCAGCTGGATGGCCGCTGCCAGCAAGCAGCAGAAAACAAAATCCTCATGGAAGGAATTACAGTAAGTGACAAATCAGAGCTCGAGTTACAAAACCATGCATGGTCTGCTCCAATGACAAACATGGAGGAGGGAGACATAAACAGTGCTGCTGTTACCAACAGGAACCAGGGAGGATGACAGTCACAGCATACTAACGAGGCAGTGCTGTCAAACCCTAATTAGGAATCAGTAATCCGGAATTACAGGGATGTATTGATGGTGCAGAAACAGCTAGATAAGTGCTGAAACATTCTTGAAGGAATGTTTGCTGGAACATCCTTCCTCTCCAGGGCCCATCCTCTGAGATGTGTAAAAAGGCCTTAAACTTGGCTTTAAGCTCAGCTGAAACCCCATCAGCCCAAGACCGAAGCTTCATCAGCCAAATACAGTATCCAATAACCTCTGAGGGTCCACAATACACAACAATAATGTGACTACATTGTCAAACTGCCATAGGGGACATGTAGACATGCTTTTTCTGTCCTCACTAAATATGTCTTGAAATAAAGTATTGGTATTAAAACAACCTTTAAGTCAACTTATTTGCAATTTCATGATAAACCTAATACAGTTTTCATCTTTTAAAATGTAAGTATTTATCATTTTATTAATATTTGTGATGGGGATCGTAAAAGATACTGCATCCGAGGAATGACCCATAAGAAGACACAGTCTGTACTGGAAAGGCCTGGGATGCCAAACACAAAAGGTTAAACCCTCAGAACAGAAGGAGCAGCATGACCCGCTCCATCTGTCAGTGGGTGACCAACTTCCTGTCAGACAGGAAACAGTATGCTCCTGTAGACTCCCAACTGTCAGACTATATCACCATTAGCACTGGTCCACTTGAAGACTGCAGACATCCCACCTCTCCTGGAAAGTCTGGGATTCTCCCTCATGTTCATAGTGGCTCCCTGACACCCGCAAATTATATTCAATATCAGTCTCTCTCTTTCTCGCCGTTTCGCTCGCCCATTCTCAAAAAATCGATTTCTGGCATATTGAATATAATTTAATTATATTGAATATAACATAATCGACATGCGGGAGAATCCCAGACTTTCCAGGAGAGGTGGGATGTCTGAGACTGTGGGTTTTTATCATTTATGTTTTCACTGTACACCAAAAACTTGGACACCTCATTGGACACTTTGGTTAAACTCCTGAAGTTAGCTGATGATACCATCCTTACAGGTCTCACCAATAATTATGTCCAGCTGAAATGCTGATTGAAATTCATAGACACTCATCTCTACTTCTCCCTCTTGTAATCAACCATGAAGCAGTAGGTGGGGCAGACTCATTCAAATTCCTGGAAACCACTTCAGCGAATAAAGTCAAATGGGATTATAATATTACCAATATCATTGAACTGGCCCGGGATAGAATGTACTTCTCCCACCACTTGAAGACATGGTCACAGAACTCCAGATGGTTGTGTTTTAAAAATCCAGTACAGAAAGTGTCATCACACCTTCAGTTATGGTTTAGATCAGATTTGCATCTGCCATCTCCAAGAACAGGCAGAGGAGACTGCGTGCTACTTGGCCTCCATATTTACCTTATACAACTTGAGGACAATGAAAGATGCATTGACTCCTCTTACCCAGCTCAATACCTGTTCCAGATTCATGGCTCAAAGAGAAGGATCAGGTCACTCAGAACCAGAACAACCCAGCTTCTAAGCACCTTCCCTACAGACACTATACTCAACTGAGGCCCCAAATGACATATAATGTAGCATTATCCATATGATCCTTGAACATACTGTTCATTCATACATTGTCAACACCTTATTTTATATATGTGAATACTATACTTAACACCAACATAATTATTTCTAAATTTCATAAAATCTCCTGCTGTAGTGTAAATATCAATAGTACAATATTCCATTGCACGGTTTTTATTATCAGTCCTTGGCTACCACCCAGCACGCACCTTTACGCCCATATTACCCCTCGGTGTTCTCCTGTCTATTATCTGTTCTGTTGCGTATTTGTTGTGATAATCGATTCCTTGTACAGTTAATGTACCTGATGAATAATGTTGATTCTGAATCTGATAAAATGTTTCAAAAGAACGGAGAGTGAGGTAGAAATACTATGTGGAGGGTTTGCAACACCTAACTTACAGAACGTTTACTCAAGGAGGTACTTTAGCAACCAAGAGTAAAACTATTAGTGCTTTTAAATACTAAATGTCATGTTTCCACAGACATCACACCTTAGCAAAACCAATCTAGATGAAAGCACCTGAAGTGACATGTTTACTTTTAAACGGTAAGCATGTGAGCGTCGGTCAGACCACCACGGCATCTCCTATCCTCTCACCAGAGCCCATATCCAGCACGTTGGCTTGTATAAACGACTGTTGCCCAACCTCTGCCCTACATGTTTGTAAATGATGATGAAGTCATCGAACAATAGTATGGGAAGAGAAAAAGTGTGGGACACAGAAGGAAAATCGCTGTGTGGGCCCAAATTTTACAGCATTTCATAATCCAACAAAACTGGCATTTGCCGAGAGGGGAGGTAAGAGCCCCATAAAATGCCCCCATTCAGATTTACGGTTTGCTTTTAAATCTGCCGAGCACAGAACTCTATGACGGCTGTGACACGTTTCCACGCGGTTTATTGTTCCCGGGGAACATAATTGTCCTTCCCTCCTCTCAAACAGCAGGGCAGCTTCGGACAGCCTGCGGGAGGTCTTGTGAAACTGCGGCACAGTGAGAAAGATTAGCACTCTTTTAAATATCTGTCTTCCTCATCATTCCTGACAAAGGCAGCGACTGAAGGCTTCAAACTGACTTTTTTTTTTTTCTTACCACTGCAGGGGGACTGTCAAATACCTAATTATGGACAATGTTGTTAAGTTTGGGAAGCTATGCTGTCACTATGCTTATGATAACCAGAAGTGCATCATATCAAACAAGAGACATAAAATTCACTGCTTCTCCGGCTGTTGTTGGTCTTTGATAAAGACAACAAAGCAGGCGATAAAAAAATGATTTGGCAGCTAAAGTATAAGCAAGCGATGGTCTGTAAAAGTTTCATATCCTGTACGACATAATTAATGACAAAAAGAACACAGAGTCTAAGTTCTCTCATTTTTATTATTACTCCATCTTACGGCACTGACTTCCTGAACCTACCTCACTTTCCCCATCGCTGTGTCACCCCCCCATGTAATCATCCAGGTGACATGTCAAGTTGAACACCATATATTCAATCAGAAGATGATAATGTAGAGATTGTCCCTGAAAGGCAGCCTGAAACCTCCCCCCGATGGCTCGGGACGTGAACTGAAGCCTCATCCTGAGAACTGTGTGAAGATGGAGAACAGGGCCTAACTATTCTCTCTGAAAAGCAAAACACTAAACACCTGGAAAAGAACTGTGTATCTTAGAGATGTCCCACCAAACACACATGGGCTCCCAAGGCATTCTACTGTGCTTGTTTACGCACATGCTTGGCATGCTATGTAGGCAGCTGGTTGCCAGGTCCCCAGACTAGGACCCCATCTGAGAGAATTTGCAACGTGGAAATTTCAATATATGCAAACAATGTGGAACAAAGTTGACTTTAACATGCAGTAAATACCAGAATATGTAAGGATATGGCAAAGAGAAGGTAGCTGGTTCACATCCCAGGAGCTGGTCTGCTCTCATACCTGCAAAAACGATGCTTAACCCAGATTACTTCAGGCATTACCCAGGTGCATAAAAAGTGTAAAACTGCAAACAGTAAATTTTGCTTCAGATTTTATACTCAGTTTTACAACCACAAATAAACCGAAATACAGAGTGTTTACAAACAGATCGGAGATCCCAATAGCTAGGCCTGGCAGTAAGCAGGCCCGTGTCCGGAAGGTGCCGCCATGGAGACTAGGCAGGTCCTTCCTCCCTGATCTTTGTCGCACTCATTCTCAGCTCTGTGTGTCAAGAAAGAGACACCTCATTTTTAAGGTTTGTTTTCCACCTTCAACTAAGTGGAACCGTTTCATTTTTTTTCATCACCAATATGGTGAAAAGGCAAAATGTTTTTAGCAAGTGTTATATGACACTGAAGTTTGTAAATCGTATTTGCTACAATAAAATTGCACAAAAAATCAATGGACATTTTAAGATGCATTACACAGGAGACAGAGGTAATAGATTATTTCATATATGAAAAATAAAATACTACATGTATAAGCTCACTCCTTGTGAAAGCAGCTAAATTCTGAAAGGATTACAGTTACACAGACTCTTAAAGTTTGCTTTGATTCAATTTATTTGTACTTCACTCTGTGTTAGCAAGCAGTAAATAATCAGAGTCACTGAGAGGGATCCAATAAAATGACAAAAGAGATGTGGGGGAGGGGGCATGTTTTAATTTAATAAACACTGCAGCTATTGACCACCAGTGAACACTGGCATTAGCTTCAACTTAAAACTTGTTGCTACCCAAGACATGCATACATTTGGTGATGAGATTTCTTGAGTCCTTAAAATGCTGTTTGGAATGTTTTTTCATGTCGTGGGAAGAAATATGGTACATTCCTGTAATACATCATTCGTCACCACTGGGGTCATCACTCACCCAATGTTACAGACTGAGCAACAAAACTTATTAAATGATTGTTTTTTATTTCCACTGCATATTTCTGATCCATCTAAAACAGGAGGTCGTTATTCAGACCACCATTCAATGTGCATAGGAACATCTTGAGCCGTTATGATGAAGAGAATGAGGAAGCACAGGGACTGACTCGGATGACAGGTTCATTGGGGACAGATGTCACTTTTCAGGGGCAGTGGGGAAAAGTAACGTTACTGAAACCAGGAAAAAAAAGGCACCATTGTGGCTCAGAAGAAATTAAAAGAGGAATTTTATATAAGCCTTGGGCTGACATCAAATTAATGAGCAACACAGCACAGCAAAAGTTCAGGAGTAGAAGGGTCAGGTGACTCTTCCTTTCAAAGTGGATGCCCTATAACAGGGGTATTTTAAAGTCATGATCCTAAGAGTGGTATTATGCTCCCTGATTCAGTTGCTGGAGTTACCACATTGTAACGTTTATCTGTATCGTTAAGACTAATGGAAAACACAATGCAGGGACTCTCCTATTGACAAAAAACACTCCTGCGAACATCACATTTGCTAGTTCTATTAGGCTGGAAATTGGAAAGTGGAAATTCATTTTCCTTAGTTTAGAATGGTTTGATGGCTTGGGAGATAAGGTCTGTGATCAGGAGGTTGCCTCATCAACTGGAACAGTGCCAGATAATGGAAAGAGAGGCCAAATGCCAACAGGGAATGCCACGACCCAGGGTCTGACCCTCCTATGCTCCCCCAACTCATGACATCACCGCCCTTATAATGGATGTATGCCTCACTAGTGCCCATGACAGCAGCAAAGGGCTCTTCAGGACCATTAAACTGGAAAGCATTGCAGTAAAGAGCACACTGAGGAGATGGGCAGCATGGACAGTCAAGTGGCCAGTGCATCATTCTTCTTTTGTGATGTCTGTAAATTACAGTGTTCTTCAAATTTTTGGCCTTTGTAGGCTGAAAGAAGCCTCAGCCCTCAACAAGCCAGTCTTACACTATATGGACAAAAGTATTGGGACCTCAGTTAAAATGGGGGGTTCACATACTTTTGGACTTGGGTAATTAAGCCATACTCATTGCTGAGACAGGTGTACAGTATAATTAAACACACAGCCATGGTATCTCCAGCAGCAAACACTGGTGGCAGAATGGGTCATACTGAGGAGATTAGTGACTGTCAATGTGGCACCATCATAAGACGTCACCTTCCTAACAAGTCAGTATCAAATTTCTGCCTTGGTTAACTGCAAGTGAAGTGATCGTGATGTGGAAACTTCTATAACCAACAAGAGTTCAGTTGTGATGTCATAGGCCACCCACACAGAAATGGACCTGATGACCCAACATCAATACCCAACCTCACTGATGCTGTTTTGGCTGAATGGCAGCAAATCCCAGCCAACGACATTCAAACATCTCTTGTAAAGCCTTTCCCAAAGAGTGGAGGCAAAGGAAGACCAACTTCTTATTTGTACCCTTGGTTTTGGAATGAGATATTGCACAGGCAGGTCTCCCAGTACTTTTGTACATATAGTGTACATCCCTCACGCCAAGTCCCCGATGAAACTAGGCTTCTCCTTTCCCCACATGATCATTCTGTTTTCCTTTCAGTCCCTTCCAAAGTAATCTTTTCATGTTTACTTAGGGTTTCTATTAATCTCCTCCCTACGCAGCCCTGTCTATTTCAGATAAAGACACAATTCCTTGTCCAGTCGCATGTCACATGATTGGAGACTGTTTTACAGTCACAATGCCTGTGATTAGCTTCTTAATGAAAAGCAAGACAATTTAATAGTATATTCTGTTAACTTAATAAAATGTCCATGCCTAATATATACATTCTTCTTTCAATGTGGCACTTTTTTTCTAAAAATGGATACCCCATGTCATAGAACAAGTGTCAGGTGTGAGTTAAATACGTCTGTAATGGTGACGTTTAGCTTGACAGAGCTGCCATCCGGAAGGTTCCAGCAGGGAGATTTTAATTCTTTAAACATCTATAGGCCAGCTGATCTTCTTAAAAAAGGCAGCCTGACACAGCCAGCAGAAACGGTTGTAGGTATGGAAAACGTAATGGGAGAAGATTCTGGAACTTAAAATAGAGTAGAAACTTGATGATGTCCTTATAAAAACGACCGTGGAACAAGCTTCCATGGAAACCAGTAGATATGTGGTGTAATGATAAGCATGGCACCTCCTATTGGGGCTCTCTCCGGTTTTACGACACCCACAGGACTCGCGGCTTGTCCCCATCGCACACCCCTGCTGGGACTGTTTGTGGCACATAGAGACAGCGGGTGTCTCTCACCGAATTATTGCTGCATGTTAGGCATTAGAGCGGTTCTGAGGAACGTAATGTATCACTTTTGGCGGACACACACTGCGAGGCTGGATGACTGATTGTAGACTGTTTGGTGACCTGCCTCCGGGATCTTATAGAAGGAAAGGACTTACAAAAGCAAAATATTAACTCTGGATACATTACCTAAGCAAAAAACAGGGTTTGTCCAGTGCTCGATTGTGTGAATTTGAAACAAGATGCTCGTAATAGTCATACCTAACAGTCTCCTGTATAACAATGCAAATCACACCACAAACATTTAAGCATTTATTATTGTGGAATACACCTTGAAATGTCATATATAAATTACATGTCAATTACATGAAAAGACATACTGTAAATCAATAAATTAGCAAATTATTGATTGCAGTTCTCCAATTATTTTGCAGCTGGAAAGATGTGGTAGAAAGCAGAAGTTTGGAAGTATTGGGGTGGTGTGGTGGTTGGGGTAAAACTGTATCTCAAACAAACAAGCGATTTTTGTTACTAATAAGTATACATGATACAAGACAATTATGTAAACGTTTACCTACTCCTCCCAGATCAGTGACTGGTGAGTTGTCTGGCATTAAGAATTCTTCTGCAGTTAGAATTTTCTTCATCCTCCACTCTGAGGGCATGTTTCTGCTGCTCCTTCCCCCATTCCATGCAATTGCTGTTCCAGCAAAATGCAGCTGAGCGATAGGCATCATGGGATATCTATGCCGAAAAGACGTCAGCGAGCCCTCCCCCACACCAAGACATTATCAGCGCCCAGGGCTGGGTAAGTCTTGCAAAGTTTTGAAGGCCCAGCTGGCCATCTCTACGTCGAGGACCACAGACCTCTCTCTGCAAAGACAGACGCGAGATTTATTAAAGAGTTCATCTGCTTAGGTGCACTTGACAGCTCCCTGGAGGAGTCCACCGCTGCCTCCTCAAAGTTAATTCATTATTTACTAAAGGAAAAAGCACTTTTCTCTCTTCATAGTCAGGTGAGGCCCTGAATGGAAGGCAGTGGAGCAATTTTACACAAAATAAAACATTAATGGTTGCTTGCTAATTGGCACAGGAGGCTCAGATGGTCTGTTGGGCTGAGTTTGACAGATTAACTGTATAGGTGATAAAGGCCTCCCGTATACAATCTGGTTAGAACGGCAGACCAGGCAAGACCAGTTAAGATCCATGGAGAGGGCTTTCTGGGAAAGATAATTAATTGACGTAGACACAGGCATTCCACACCAGAGACATGTTCTGGATTTAGCCGTGCGTTGAAAGCAGGGTGGTGTATTATGAACACCAGCCATTGCGTAAAGATGCAGAGAGGCTGGTGCTGCTGTCGCATCTGTCATGCTTAACCTGTGCAACAGAAGCACATGCTTCCTCGGAGCTCGGAGATGGCTGCGACAGTCCACTTCTGGCCCATTTCTGTGGGACAGTACTTGCGATTTGTCATCATTGACAGGTTCTTTGGGTCCCATTCTGCAGCCCCACCCACATATGCCTGATCTCACTGCTCTGGTGAAGGCTGCAGTACTGAAAGGTAAACCAGTCTGATGCCTTTCTCTTTCCCTGTTGAAATGACCAGTGATCTGTTCTTAACCTGTGCGTGAGGTACAGTGTCACTCTAATTGCACGATTTGCAGAATCGCAGTATTTTGACAATAATCATAAAATAGCAGTTGTATGGCTACAAGCTTTTTAAACACATTTTTTTTATGCAGAAAGAATAAATGATGACGTGGCATGGCCATCCTGGGAAGGAAGGTCAGGATACAGGTATTGATCTGACCCCTTAAACACGTTTCTTGTTCAGTTTTATCATTACAAACGGTTCCCCTTTTGTCCCTCCCACTGCAACAATGCAAGCCGGTCTCACCCCACCACTTGAATCCCATCAGCTCACCTCCCCAACAGCTCTCCACAACTCCTCTCATTCTGCCTGGAAAGGAAGCATCTGCCATTTTCCCTTTTTTTTCCTTTTCTGCCTGCCCTGCCGTGATGAGTGGCGAGCTCTGATACCATGACAGATGGGGCTCCTGCATGCACAACTGTGTGTGGAATGCCGAATGACTGGCCGTCCCTTTTTCTAAATATGGTGGAAGACATCTGGAAGTGTTCTCAATTTCTCAGATGTTTCTAGTAATCGCTTGCCCAATTCACCTGGACGTTGCGGCGATCTTGGGGTGTCACGCCCCCTGATCACCTGGTCCTCAGTGCCAGAGCCTATGGCTCCACTTAACTGGGGCCCACATTCCACAAAACCTGTGTGGGATGTGGGAGGAGCCACAGCTGGAGCCAGTCAGCAATCAGCCACTTGGGGGCATAAAAGAACAAGAGGAAGCCACAGAGAGGAGAAGACAACCCACTGGGGTGGGCTGGACAGTGACATTAACAAGGGAGACTGCCACCTGTCAAGGGGAACGGCTATCTCCCAGGACTGTGTAACACCACCTGCCCACACCCTGATGTTCACCTGTGTTGCGTGTGGTGTTTGCTCTGCTGTGACGTCTAATAAATACAGCTCTCTTTGGGAGTTCCAACCGTAACTCTGGTAGTCCCTGATCTTTGAAAGGGGATTGGTGGAGCACTGATAAGGACAAGGAGAAGGCGCAAACGTTTGTCACACCTCTTATCTAATTTCAAGAACTGGAAAAATTCCACACACACACACACACACACACACACACAGTGTGGGAATCGAACCCATAACCTCAGAGGTGTGAGGCCCAGGGTTGCGAGGGTTAAAGAATGCACACCCCAAAATGCATTTTATAACATATAACATATGTTATAAAATATATACAGCACTGGTTTTTCAAGTAGAGATTTCATAATTCATCTGAACTGTTAATGCATTTACATGTCTTATTAATAACCCGATTACTCTGTTTACATGACTATAGTTGCATAAGCAGGTTACTGGAGGACGTTTACTGTTTTCAGTAACTGTTTTCACTCTAATGAAAGCAATTTTGAGTACTTGATCCATGAGCAGCATTTTTCTCTACCCCTTACACGAACAGGGCTTCCTTCATTCTAGTCTTGACTTTTTTTATATAAATATTTGCATTGTGGCTTTTTCAGCCAGGCAAAAAAAAAAATAAATTTGCTTAAGTCGTTCATTTCTGTTAACATTAAAGCTATCGCCTCATCCCTCCAAGTGAGTCTTATCAGTAGCCATTTTCACCGCTGTTGCTGTTTATTCACTCACGAATAGTGCAAAAAGACAGATGATGTGCCCGCATGCGTAGTATCAATATGCCATCATTACTAAATTAAGGGTTTACATGCCATTCAAAATAGGGTTATGATTGTATATCCTAGGTTGGATAAGCGGATTTCTCATTAACGAGCTAAGGTGTTTAAGTGACATTTGAGTAGTCAGTTTAAGGGCTATACACCAATCATAATCGATTTATTGAGGTGTATGTAAACCACTTCTAACATTGTAGAGTTTTTTAAGTATGCAGTAAGGATCTTTGCCACCAAGTAGTATAAAATATCATAAGTGCACTATTCAAAATCAATACAGGATTTTGCCCAAATAAATAATGTGACATCATTACCCCCAGAGGATAGAAAAAGATAATATTACCACCACACGATGATAATTCAGATTAGACGCTGAATCTTTTGAGACAGATTGCAGTTTTGCTGACACAGCTTACATCGTATTGTGATGTTGTGTCCTTTGCCGAATTTGACAATAAAATGCTCTCTGTGTTTCTAACACATGATCGTGTTGCGCTCTTGCATTTCAGTATCCTTCTCCGTTTTTGAGTGTCCGAAGTTTCGCTGCGCACGATCATTTACACAGTGAAGCACTTTGTGTCACTTGCTTTATGCAACTTAATTTCTTACTGAAGTGGATTCCTGAAAGAATTACATTTTTTGAGAATGTAACTGTAATGGATCGCCAGTAATGGTGACTGTAACAAAATACAGTCACTCGTATTTTGCATTCTAAATACATAATGCCGTTATGTGTATTCTGTTGCTCCCCAACCCTGATGAGGCCACAGAAGTGCCCACAGACCCCCTGTATAACCCCTGTATAAATTATTCTAACAGAGAAAAAATGCAGATCTTACTAAACCCGTGTAAAGGGATTTAATGTCATGTTTCTGTCAGCAGAGTAATAGGACAGAACAATACAGACGCTTTTTTGAGAACAAGGAGCAGGTGGAACAAATCTATACAAGACAAGCTGCCCCCTAAAAATGGTTATTGCCCCCCCCCCCAAGCAGATTTAATCTGACATTTATGTTAGTAAAGAAATAGGGATGTGTGTGTGTGTGTGTAATACTTCTGTTAACATCTGCTTTAAAAAATTTCAGCATCCATTTGACTTGCCAAGTCTTCAAAGGCTTACTACTGTGCTCTGAAAATTCACAGCGTAGGTAATCATTCTATATACTCATTTATCTTTCCATAGTTCGTGGGAAACCTTGCAATTTTTTTTTTTTTTTCCAAAGGCAATGTCATACTGATGTTGCAGAAATCCACAAAATATGTTAAACGATTCATCTAGTTCAATTAAGATAAGAGTACATTTACACGGAGCACTCAATGGCACAATGCATGCCTCCAATGGGTGGCAAAAAGCGAATTCATGCATATGTAAAAGGTACCACAGGAATCCCAGAAACACCTGAAGAGATTTACATTTCACCTCACAAAGGCATCACTCTCTCAGATAACATCTCATGTTCTCTGAGGATTCCACGGTGGAGCCAAAATCAAACACGACAAGCACGTTAGCCAGCCAGTGGAGTCAAAGCAAAATTGCCGGCTCCCCCCCCAGCAAAGAGAACGGTCAGCCGATTGGATGGGTACAGCCACTCCTACATTCCTCTGAGAGCAAGGTGAGAAAGTAGCACCCTTAGGCTCCATAAAACAATAGATGCAGAGTGATTTCCGAAGGGACCAGGGGAGTACCCGCTGACATGGTTTTATGGAAATTCTGACTGAAGAGACAATGAGGATTTCATTGGCGATGAGGAGGAGATTACATCCGGAAAATTAATAAGTTCCAGTTGTAGGGCTACAATTTAAAATAATCTAAATATATTCCCCCTTTCTTAAAACCACATTAACAAAGAAAAGTCACATCATGTGGGGTGGCCAGGAATGAATTCATGTTGCGCTTCGGGTGAGGATCTAATCTAAAGTTAGATGATCACTCTCCTGGAAGTGCTGCCAGGTACAAGCATGTGATTGTTCATTATTCACTGGCAAGGCACCTTTCAAAATTAACACCGTGCAATTGCAGGTATCAAAATAAGAGTCTGCACTCATGCTAGATTCAATTTCAGACTGGAATCTCAAAAGCACTTTTAAAAGTCAGTGTGTCTCAGGATATTTCCTTTAGAAATGATAAAGGTACAATTCAAAGCACAACTGAGACAGAGGCGTGAGAGGAGCTGGACAAAATTTTAATAATGTAAGCTGGACTTTGCCTCAGTACTTGAGGAATCGTTCAGAACACATAAAAAAATCCAATTAGTTTTATAATTGCAAATTTGAAATCAATCTACTTAGGGTGGATAGTGTGCCTTATATTCAAGGAACTCAGAATTATGGATCACAGAACGTCAGGCAGGTTTAACTGTGACAATGCACACAATATTAATTATAAATCAAACACAAATTAAGAAAAAAGAACTTAATGAACATGCAGTAAGGAGGTAAGGGTGCCTCATTTGTTGCGATTTAGTGACTGGCAGGTGGTAATCAAGCCATTTTCTACAATACATTACAGAAAATCGTTATATAAACCATGCCATGCCATTGGGAGATCACAAGCTTGGATCTCCTGGCTGAACAAATGCCAACCAATCACAGATTTTTTTTTTTTTTGATTATTGTAAATCGGAAGGGAGCAATCCATTTTATACGACAGACTTTAAACTGTCACATGGGGCCGGGGCCAATACAAAAACATCCCATTATAACCACTTTTCCACTCAAGATTGTGGTATCCCCCATCTGTGCCTACAGTGAAATCATTCAGGCTAATTTAAGTATCAGAGTGGATTTCTTTCAAAGTGTAAGGTTAGTCGACCTGCTGGCTGAACAGCATCTTACAATGTATGGCCACATTACGGCCTTTTCACTTTATTCCATCAGGATGACGGGGAAGACGGCCTTCTCTTAAACATGGCCTCAAGGTGCCTGAAAGGCAGCGCGCTTCCTAGCCTCGATGACGCCCGCCTGAGCAGCAGGATGAAAGGGGGGAGGTGTCACACAGACACCAAGGGTCCCAGAGGAAGTGGACAGCTTATGGTCTTCGGAGAAGGCGCAGACGCTCCACCTGGTGGGGTTTACCCTCTAGGCATGGTGACCAGCTCCAAGGGATTTTAGAATGTCCCTGACAGAATTTTTTGAAAGACGACTTGGCAGTGGATTTACAGATAATAATGTGGTTCCCTGCATTTCCTTTTCTTCTACTCAACCACATATCCAACCCCAGAATCTCATACTAGACATGGAGACAGGTAGATTCAAAGTACGATGAGGAATTGAGAACTTAAATGGCTATGAATGACTCGCAAGAAAAGAACATAAGATGAAATTTTTCAATTTTATCCATGATGGTTGCTCTGCAGTTGATTAGAGATTCACAGTGCCTTGATTTGTGCAGTGCCAGTGTCTCAGCAAGCTGGCATCAAGTCAACGCTGTCATTTTCCTCAGAGAGAAAATCCAAAGGAAGGCCCTCATGCCCTCCACTCCAGCACTGGGTTGCTGTAAGACAAACCGTCACACACACCGATTACAAGCCTCCCCTTTACTGTGGTATTCTTGATCCTCCTCTTAAAAAACTACAAGTGGAATGGTGTAGAGATTCTGCAAGTGCTTATCATTCTTGTTAACTACCAGCAATGCTACACGGGCTGTCAGGGTCTTACATCTTCTTGCTAACTAGTTATGATGAGCTTCTACAAGCCCTTTGGGGTAACACTTACTGTCATTATGAGATCACATTGATATTACTGAGATAGGTACCAGGTCCATATCAATAGATGGCACTCCTCCAGTCTGGGTCTTCAGGCTGGCCAGTTGTATGTTCATTGCTATGATCTTGTTCTCTTCGGTCTCTTGATATATCACAGTTTTCATAAGCATATGGCTGGTGTACACTTGGACTGGGATGCCAGTCCATTGCAAGGCATAAACACACAACAGAAAATTGGAGAGACACCAGATAGCATAAACACCTCTTTGGAGTGTGACAGGAAACATTACTACCTGGAGGAAAGTCATGAGGCATGAAGGAGAACATGCTAATTCCACACACACAGAACAGAGGTGGGATTCAAACCCATAGCTCTGGAGGTGTGGAGGAACAGTGCAACCCAGAGAACAACTGTTTCCATTTAAAGCTTTTGTTTTTAGAGAATAAGACAATTTCCTAAACTGTAACAGCAAAGACACAGCACATTCAGTTTAGTTATTATATATAGTTTTCCATAACCAGGAAGAGGAAGGCAACACCCCAGACAGGATGGGGAAGGCAGGCAACACCCCGGACAGGATGTCGGTCTATCATCTATTCAGTATGTCCAAACAGCATTAAAATTTGGGTAAAATCTGTCTAAACCTTTGACCGTATAGGTCGGAAGTTTTTATTCTTTTATTCTGAGTATTCTGTTATTCCCTTCTTCACAACTTCCATAAGTGACCAAACTGTAAATAATGTCATATCACAACAGCAAGACTGGCAGAAAGCATTCCATTGAAGAACCTCCAAGACTTCAAACACATACCAGAATAATGAGCTGTGAATTTTCATTCTTCTCTCATTTTGTCTTGCCTTATGAGAGAGTGAATACATTTACATTTGTTTACCTGTCGGAAGCTGGATTTTCAGACCGAGGACTGACCTCAGTCGTTTAATTGTCTGTTTTCCTCCTGTGAGATACCCAGGCTAATTTAAGCAGTTCATTTCCAGCACATCAAAGTCTTTCAACTGGAGTGAAAGAAAACGTGATACCACGTGTACTGTTGACAGAACATTAGATGAATGTTTTTGCTCTCAAACGGTAATTGGGAAGAGAATCCAGGACAATCTGGGAGGACAGACTTTTATCCAGGATGGCCAAACTGACTTGAGGAAGGCATTCTGTGAGGTTTTATAAATAGTACAGAATAAAAAATGAAATATGAGCCTGAGTATTCCAAATTAATACACAATCATGTCAGCAAACAATAAACAGAACCTGTTCACAGGCACTGTATGGGTTAAGCCTTTGAGGTATTCATTTCAGGCACGTTGTATGACAGACACATATGACATTAGGAGCAGTCATACACGACACCAAGCGTGAAAAGCACATTGAGGCTCTGAGTCAATGCGGCTGGCTCCGTTTCACATGTTCTGGCACTCCAGAGAAACCGGAACATTTCCCCCAACGTCCCCGACATGAATTAACGTGTCAGTTAGAGGATTAATCTCCGGTGTGAAACATATGCCGCCGCCTCTTTAAACGTTAGCTTCCTGCTAAATTAGCAGGACGAGCCAGCCCTACGGACCATCAAAGTGGCGCACTTTATTATAAATGTCTGAACGAAGTGAGGAACGTGCAGGGGAATAATTAACATGCCACTTGGCAGACAGTCCTATCCACAGAAGAAATTAGAACAGGAAAGTTTATAGATGATGTCCACCGAGGTGTTTGGGCACTGGCGATCCTTCTCATTACAGACGTTCTCCTCTACAACACGTACAAAGATATTGATGCACACACCCCCCACCCTTCAGTTGCAAGAAGAACCACTCGAATAACTGAATAACGGAGGAGAATCGTATGATTGGCCAGCCAGGGCACTGGAGGTAGTGCTATGGGATTTGGCATTTTGATTCATGGCTGAGCTGTTTGTCCTTGATGGGGTCTCCATGGAGCTGTGGTAGGAGGGCGGCACTGGCTTGGAGTGGGGGTTCCTAAGGACTGCTACGTCTCATCAATACGCAGTGTCATCACAGGGCGCCACACCACATACCACATTTTCACAGGAGGGATTTGGAACCTTTTATAATCCTGGGGGATTGGACAGAGCAAGTTACTGTCACTATGCAAATGAGTGAACAACCCAACAAAAGGTAATGTTGGATCCATTCATCAATCCATCTTCTAAACACTAATCCTGGTCAGGGTTTTATTGGGGGGGCTGGAGCTAATCCCAGGCAGCATACTCGTAAAACACAGTGCTTGGGTACACCCTGGGCAGGGGGTCAGTTCATTGCAGGACACACACACACACACACACACACACACACACACACACACACACACTTGCAGTGTCAATAACATGAACCTCAAGTCACATTAAGAAACTACATTTGGTGACTGGACAAGCCAGTTCTGTACAATCCCAAAATGCACTTATCCTCTCCTCAAGCAGCTTAGTAGTCCTGCATGGGACATGGTTTATATGTTAAGCTGGAGTTGAACAGAGCAGAGAGACAGAACTGTAACCTCTCTGTGTAATTGAGGCATCGACAGCTGAACGAAAAACCAACCAACTGAAAAGTTAAGGTTTAAAACAGACAAGGTCCATGTAAATTCCTGAGAAACATTTTGCTTATTCTTTACTGAACCTAAAAGAGGAGGAAATGCATTCGATCATGCTAACATCTTTATGACAAACCTACGGAAGTTGAACAAAATTGCATTAGGTTTACTGTAATTCCCAATTTACAATTCATTGAATTTTTCAGCAACAGCTTTAAAATTTAATCACTTCTCTGGGAAACTCAGTGGACCCTTAAGATTCAATAGGCACAACCATTGAGGAATGCTGCAGAGACATTTGCTTTTTCTGCAGTCAAACTTTTCTTCATGTGATGGATAGTTAAACAGTAACCACGTGGTGTAGTATTTTCATTGCCACCTAAATATCACCTTTTCTCTAAGAAAATAGTAATTATGGGGCTCTAACAAATGTTTTTTTTATTATTTAAAAATAATTTATAAAAAAATAAAATATTTATAATAGAGTGAAGTTAATTGTTCCCTCCATAAATTACAAGGCACTTTCAAATGAATAGTTTACCTTCATGCCCAGTAAAGATCTCATAATTTCCCTGAGGACTTGCAGTGTTCATATGCTTGTATAAGCTGCTATGAAACATCTAGTGGATGCATTTCTGCATAAGAGAACTGAGAGAAGGTCAGGGTTTATTCTTTTGTGAAGAGCCTCCATAGATACACATACTGAACCAAGCCACAGGGAATGTTGATTTATCAGTTTGCCTGGACTGTGTGTCTTTGTACTGTAAGAAGAAACTGAAACATCCACACAAACATATGGGGAGCACAAGGATTAACACACACACACACACACACACACACACTTGTACATATTGCTTACCTTGTGGGAACCTCCCATTCATTTATATGGACTTAATACTAATCCAAGTTATGACAACCCTAACCCTTACCCAGCCCTAACCTTAACCATAAGTAACCCAACAAAATACAAGACTTTTGGCTCTTTTGGTATTTTGAATGCATTCACAGATTTTTATAAAATTAAGTTTTCCCTTCTGGAAACACAACAAATGTCCCAACAAGGTTTTTATTACCTCCTGGGGATACTTTGCCATGACAATAATATAAAGATGGCACGCACACACACACACACACACACACACAAATCAGGGGCTGTGAAGCAACAATACAATCTGCCAAAATACTCCGCTGGCTGACTCACTCACAGCTAAATCAAAATTCCATGAAACCCTTAAATTGTGCCATAAAGCCCTTAAATATTCTGTTCTATGGAGCCCAATTGAATGTGCAGAAATAAATCTAACTTTTCTCCTTTACTAATGTAATAAAATCAATGCAAAAATACTTTCATATTAGAAAAGCTGAATGAACATGTAATTAAATTACATTTAATTTATAGAAGTAATCACCTCAAAATGGGTCTTTGATTGCAATTACAGGTCTAAGGCATTGCCATGTCTAATCTTTGTACATACATACTTTAAAATTAGAACACATTAGTCCATTATAATTTGTATCAAATCTGTAAAGTTACACTTGGAGAGTCAGTGAACAATAACTTTCAGGTAATACTACAGTTTTAACAGTATTTATCATCTATCTACTAACCACATGTCAGTCTATTCTATGATCTGCTGCCTACTGGAACAGATTCTTCCCAAGAACTTTCCTGTATTCTGGTAAAAAGTTTCAGGTCCCTCAAGTTGAAAGATGGCATCGTCCTGCCATGAGACTATCACTGTCTCATGATAAGGAGGCCATTACTTGGGTGATGGCCAGTGTTTGTTTAGTGCTAAACATAGTGCTTCTTTTTCAGGCCAAAAAACACAGCTTTAACTTCATCAGACAATGAAATCTCCTTCAGAGTAGCCAGTCACATGACCTGAAGAACTCCAGGCATAACCTGTTGGTCTTTCTCAAAAATGACATCAGTCTTGCTACTTCTCCAAAGGGTGGAACAATTTTGAGTGACCAAGAGATCTTGGATTTCCGGACTGTGTAAACCTCGATTATCATGACATGAAAAGAATGCAGCCTGCTAAGACTGTTAAACACAAATAGTTGAACACATAAATTAGTTCATTCGTTTTTGTTTTTAATATAATTCTAAATACATATAAATTATTTTTATTCTGATATTATAGTTAACCCAGCCACTGGGGGTGCGCAAGCCAGGGTATTCCTTAGTGCCAGTCCCAAGCCCGGATAAATGAGGAGGGTTACATCAGGAAGGGCATCCGGTGTAAAATTTTTGCCAAATCAAATATGCGGACAATAAAACAGATTTCCATACCGGATCACTCGAGGCCTGGGTTAACAACGACCGCCACTAGCGTTGTCAGCCAACAGAGTGCTGGTGGAAAGTGGTCTACTGTTGGCTGAAGAAGAAGGAGCCAAAGAGGAAGGAGAGAGGAAAGGCGTGTCTGGAGGCAGGAGGAGAGGAGGAAGGTTAGGAGAGTGGAGGAACTTTGGGTAGGAAGTTTGAATGTTGGTAGTATGACCGGTAAAGGGAGAGATCTAGCTGATATGATGGAGAGAAGGAAGGCTGATATATTGTGCATGCAAGAAACCAGATGGGAGTAAGGCCAGGTGTATCGGAGGCAGGTTTAAATTGTTCTACCATGGTGTGGATGGGAGGAGAAATGGTTTAGGGGTTATTCTGAAGAAACAGTATGCCAAGAGTGTTTTGGAGGTGAAAAGAGTGTTGGACAGAGTGATGAATATGAAGCTGGAAATTGAAGGTGTGATGATGAATGTTGTTAGTGCATATGCCCTGCAAGTTGGGTGTGAGATGGATG
>JAACJT020000016.1:7242551-7261227 GCA_009936485.2 Gymnarchus niloticus | reverse complement strand
GCCCTCCGCTCTTCCCCAGTAGCATTTTGGACACCTTCCAACCTGAGGGCCTCATCTTCCAGTGTCATATCTTGTAGTCTTTTGATACTGTCCATGGAGTTTTCTTGGCAAGGATAGTGGAGTGAGTTGCCATTTCCTTCTCCAGGGATCACTTTGGTCTGAGTTCTCCGCTACGATCTGTCCATCTTGGGTGGCCCTACACAGCTTAGCTCATAGTTTCACTGAACTACGCAAACCCCTTCGCCATGACAAGGCAGTGATCCATTGAAGGGGAATACTACTACTACTAATGCTAATAACAATAATAATAATAAGATTGTTTATATTATTATAATTATTTATTTATTTATTTATTTCACTTCACGGCCCTTAAGTCGGTCTTTACAAAGTAACCAGGTCTCAATCAGAGACCTAAGTATAACTTCACATAAAAAATTTTCTCAGGATGTGCGCAGTTCCTAAGAGCACGATCTTTTGTAGCTCTTTAACACAAGGCTTCCCGGGGAGCAGCTCCAGGTTGTCACTGAATCCCCTCCTTAGGGTTCTGAGCACTCCAATGACAACTGGCACAATTTTTTTTTTATTTCTACCGCCAGATCTCTGTATTTACCAACCTTCTCGGTTTCTTTTGTTAGGAGATTAGTGTTGTCTGGGAGCGCAACATCGATTAGGTTGCATGTTTTCACCTTCTTGTCGTTGACCACTGTGTCAGGCCAGTTCGCCAACATGGCTCTATCAGTGTTAATAGCCATGTCCAACATAACTGTGATCAAGGCACTGATATTTGTGACTGCTTGGGGGTCGTGGTCAAACCAGCGCTCAGGCACTTCATGACCGAGTTCCTTGCAGATCGACCAATGCAAATAGCTCACCACTATGTTGTGCCTTTGAAGGTATTTCGTAGGCGCTAACACTGGGCAGCCAGCCACAAAGTGGCTTACATGCTCATCAAATTGATGGCGTACTCTGCATTTACTATCGACGCTCATTTTAAGAATGGCTTTTTGATGGATTCATTGTATTCAATGCCTGGTCTTGTGCAGCAACCAATAAACTCTCCATCTCTCCTTTGAGCCCTGAGCTTCGAAACCATGCCAATGACACATCTCTATCTATATACTGTTGGTCAAGTAGTTTAAAGAATTGTCCATGCAACAGTTTTGCTTTTAGCTTCTCCTCTTTGCTCTTCAGCACACTCTATTTCAACCTCTTTTTTGAAGAGGAGCTTGATGAATCTTGAAGATGGAATTGCTCTTTGACTTCAGCTGCAATTTTGGAGAGTGAGTATTTCGCTTTTCCAGCTTCATGGTTACTCACCAGGCAAGTGGGCCTGTCTTTGCCCAATTGGATGTATTCATTAAGCCCGACAATGGTGGTGTTACATGCGGACTCGAGTTCTACTAGTCCGCGGCGACCATTTTGTCTCTGGATGTACAGTTGCTCTACATCTGCCTTTGGGTGGTGGATACCGTGCATGGTGAGAAGCTTCCTTGTTTTTCAATCAAGCTTCTTGACCTCCTGTCTCTTCCAGAGAATGATGCCAAAGCTATACATCAGTACCAATACTGTGAGACTATTGATCGCAGTGATTTGTTTGGGAATTTCAGCTCCAATTTGAGGACTAAGTGTATTCGACTATAGTATTCTTTTGTGATGGTTTGTTTCGTCCTGGTGTACTGGATGCCATCACTCTCGTCAACGCCAAGATATCTATAGATCTCATCCTGGTCCAGGTCACTGATGACAGTGTTTTGGTCCAGCTAGATGTTTTCGGATTTGGTAAGTTTGCCTCCCCGAAAGATCGCTAAGGTGCACTTATCTAGTCCAAACTCCATTTTGATGTCGTCACTGAACCGCTTTACCGTCTCTATACCTTCTCTGAGCCGTGCTTCATCTCTCCCAAACAGTTTGAGGTCATCCATGTACAGCAGATGGCTGACAAGCTCTTCCTTATCGACTGCAAATCCTATCTTATTTCCATTAATCATGTTGCTCAATGGTATGAGCGACAGACAGAAAAGAAGTGGAAACAGGGAATCCCCTTGGAAGATGCCTCGTTTAATAGCGATTTCCCTCGTCGTGAACATTCTCTCGTTGTGCATCAGGTTCATCACTGTCTTCCAATCTTTCATTGAAGCCTCCATCAACTTCCTTAGGGCTGGACACACCTTGTAAACGTCCATTACTTCTAGGATCCAAGTATGCGGGACACTATCAAATGCCTTTTTATAGTCAATCCATGCCATACTAAGGTTTGCTTTAAGCTACTTTGCCATTGTAATGATCAACTTGCTTATAAGGATCAGCAATATCTTTGCAATATCTATTATATATCTTTGCAGCCTCTACTTGCCTTTCTGCATCCCTTCTGTTTGTCTGGGAGCAGATAATTTCTAAGCAAGTGGTCATATATCCTATTCACGATGGCGGCAGTTAGCAACTTATAGATAGGCAGGCATGTAATTGAACGGTAGTTCTTCAGGTCCTTTGTATCCTTGCCTTTCAAAAGAAGGAATGTGACTCCGGTTGTCATCCACTGGGGGATGCCAGGTGGACTTCTAACCAGCTCATTAAATGCTTCTATGAATGGTTTATGTAGAACATGGAGCTGCTTAAGCCAGAAGTTTTGGACCAGACCTGATGATTTCTAGTTTTGAGTGTTCTTGATGACACGAGCTCTCTTTTCAACCGAGAATTCAACCCAGTCATCCAGTGTCAGATGTTCGTGGGTCTGTTCTTCCAACTTGATCCGCTTAGCATCGTTGTTGTGTGTTACTCTATTTTGGAGGATTTCACTCCAGAAGACTTCTACATCTTCTTTTGAAGGTGGTTCCTCGATTGCACTTTAAAGTCCATTTAGTTGGCAATAGAACCGCTTTGTGTCCTCGTGGAAGAGCTTGTTCTGGAAGTACTGGTCACTTTTATTTGGAATACCCTCTGAGTCTCTGGGCCTTAGCCTGCAGCTTCATTCGTATATGGAGCTTGGCTTCGGCAACACCAGTTTTAGCTCACTTAAGTATTGTTTGTGCTTTTCTGCTGGCTGCTTTTGTGTATACTCCATTTTTCAGCTCACCAATAATGGAAAGCTCTTTCCTATAGGCTTCTATCTGCTTTTGACATGTTTTCCACGCTGCTTCCTCTCTAGTTCACGTCACATTCTCTTTTTCGGGGACCTTGCCGGCAATAACTGCTGCGGTATCGTAAAATAGTTCTTTCACCTCTGTAATATCGTGGTGCCATCCCTGGGCGATTCTAGAGAGTGCTTTGTTTGCAGCACTGATACTCTCATTCAGCTTACATGAGGATCGTACTTTCAAGATCTTTTTCTGGTCCTGTATGCTAATGCACTGTATCTCCAGTTGTTTTGTGAGAATTCTCTCCTCCATTGGCTGGACCTATAGGTCTTCATTGAGAGCAACATTCTGTTCAGTTTCCTCAACATCCTGAAGCGGTTCCTCTTGGGTCTTAGCGTCCTCTGGTGGGTCATGGATCTCACTTGAATATACGGTATTGGCCAGATGGCTTTTGACATCAGATTCAATCTCCTTGAGTTCTTCTCCAGAGAGTTTTGAGCTGATGAAGCACCTCTGGTTATTGAGATTATATGCCGTTTGGCGTGGGATTAGATCTGGGTTTCGCACTCGCCAGTTGTCATATGTGCCTTGAACTATTCCTACTCCCATGTTGGTCTTAAGAGCAAAGTAGTAGGACCACATCACATCCTGGTACTGTTCCTTAGTCTACTTGCTTCTTTGAGGGACTTTTTTAGCAGTGGACATTAGCTGTTGCTGGTTTGTATCTGGCAGGTCAACTTGAGACAGGGTCTCGCTCTTAGTGTTGCCAGATACCGTTGAGGATTCATGGTTCTGTAGCCTTTGGGAGCAAATAACTCACGCTTCTTGCTCCCCATCACCTCCTCCCTGAACGACCAACTCAGGAGATGATGGCCCCTTTTTATCCTAGGTAACGGGCGGCCAGTATAAATTCTCTTTATATCTATTAATTGTTTGTTCTGCCTTTTCTGTGAGCCGTCAGTAGGTTGCAACTCTCTCTCGAGCTGTTATTCAGCAAGGAGCATATTAACGTTGGCTAGCCAGTACCACAAGGAGGTAGAAGTAGGTCTTTACTAGCCTTTTTCTTCTTATTATTATTATTATTATTATTATCATCCTGTGCTGGACAAGCACTTTGTAGCATTTCCCTCCGAATGATGGCTAAAGACTTAACTAATGGTTAGCGATATAATTTTAATTATATCGCTAACCATTAAATTATAATATAAAAAGGTACAGTCCTGGAAGTGTTACATTACTGTCCTTGGCTGTTGACAGTGAGTGACATGGCAGCTGTAGTTTCTTCTGCTTGTGTTGCAGCTGTTTTTGATAAAGGACGCAGGTTTCTCTTTGCTTCCACTCCTCGTATAGCTGAAATTGTGAAGATGAGTAGGGTGTCATGCAGGGAAGTTACTAGATTGCATGCAAATTTGATTCTATTGACATGACACTGGCAAAGACCTGAAAAGTCAGAAAATGTTCTTAGCACTTTGAGCCTCTTTGGACTGTATTTGTGGCCATTTTGACAGCTTCTCCCAAAATGCACTTTGGATGATGAAGGGCTGACCGTACCTCTGGTTAAGCTTGCTCCAGGCATCTTTGTATGCCTCATCATCGGTTTGGTAAAAGATGCCTTCAAGGCATCTACAGGCAGAGGTATCCGTTCGCTGTATGAGTGACATAAAGGATGCCTTCCATTCAATAAAGTGAACTGGGTTATCGTTAAACACAGTGGGATCTGGCACACGGAGTCTGCTGACGGCTATGCTGTCTTGAACATCTTGTGCCAGGTAAAACACATCATTTGGAGATTGGTGCATGGCAGAGCTGCTGTGTCTACTGGAGTCAGAAATCTGACTGTCAGTATCTTGTTTAATTTCTCTGTTATAAACTTGCAATCTGGCACGAGCAACCTCTACCTCCCTTTCTGCCTACAGATGTTCCAATTCTTTTCTGTGCTGCTCCTCTGGCATTTTTATCCTTTCTCATTGCTTCCTTTCTACTTGGACTATTTCATACTCCTTTGCAGCCAGATCTGCTGTTGCTTCTGCCATTTTGGCAGACACACTTGAGTCTTTTGAGTGGTGGCTGACATCTGACTGGTAGGCGGTATCATAAATGGAGTGCGTATAGTCAGGGGGTAATAGCCAATGCAGATGACGGTATTCCAGTGTCAAAATCTCCATCCACTGCTGTCAACCTTTCATACACAATTTCGATGATGTCATTAATTCATTTCACATGCATCGATTTTGCATCTTAATTCATTGATCAGTTCTACCCATCCCTTTATTTCTCCATAAACCTTCATGACATCTTTCCTTTCCCGCCCAAGAATATCAGCTAATGTGACCAGATAACTTAAAGAAAAAGCCATCAGAAAGTTTTCTCTTGATTTACGCATTAGAATTTTCTCATGTTCATATAAACTTAGCAGTCTCTTTTCCTTGTAGTGTTGTGTAAAACAACTCCTCTTTTTTGGTAGGCAAGCATTTTCTCTGTAACGACCTTTGGATGCTCAGAATGCTGAGGCAATTCCTCAACATCCTTTATTTTACTAGAATGTTCAACCACACATTTTTCCTTGCATTTAATTTTTTCCTTTTGTGACAATCTGGGGGTGCAATTCCCCCTGATCACCAAATCCTCTGTTTCCAGAGCCCATGGCTCGCCTTACTGACTGACTGACAGACAGCGGAGACTGGAACCTGCCAAGGGGAAAGACCATTTCCTAGGACCATGTGACACGGCCTGATGTCGACCTGCCCTGTTTGTGATGGTTGTCCTGCTGTGAAGTTCAATAAACTCTGGTAGCCCGAGCCTGTCCCATGACACTTTTTAAATTCCTGTCTTACAGAACCTTCAGTTATCTTTTGGAGCAAAAACTCTCTACTTTTTTGGATTTCGTTCTCTATATTTTCTATCTGTTCTTTTATATTTTCAATTTTTATAACGGTCTTTATTCCTTACTAGCTTCTTTGACTGTCACGCCAATTGCAACTCACTGCCATCTATGTTCCATCACACTGCGGTATCTGTCAGCAGTGCAGCGTAGCGAGCAAAGGCACAGCTATTGCAGTCCCCTCCAAATGATGGCCAAGGACTTAACCGAGGGTTAGCAATTTAATTTTAATTGAAACAAAACCTACACCAATGTAAGAACTTTTTGGAGGGTACTCAAACCATACAATACATACAAACACAACATGGTAAAACATATCTTTGTTTTTCTCAAACTTTCCTGACTTTTTTCTTTTTTTTACACAGTGGCAGTTTCTGGGTAACCCAACCCAGAAACATCCTTTCAAAAGAAAAGTCCTTCCACCCATGTGAGAAACAAAAAATACAAGAACCATAATTGATACAAATAAGACGTACATAAATATAAATGTATTTAGGGTATGGTTTCTCCTATAATGTGCTTATTATTTCTTTCTTATTATTGTCCTGTACTGACTAAGCAGTAGTGAAAGATGAATAAGTGGAATTATTACGTGACAAAGAAAAACTTTGATGCATTCATTAATTGTGCTGTAATACTACTGTACATCAATCGGTCAAATTGTCCAGGTAACTCGATGACAACTTCACTGGCAATGAGGTCAGTCCCTTGTGATGCAGGATGAAAACGCAGTCTCCTGGATGCTGTAGAGGCCTTTCTTAGATTTAATAGTTTGTTTTAATCCATGACACAGTGCAATCTCATACCTCCAGAGTTCAAGGTTAAATTGTCAACCCCAGCTCTGTCTGTATAGTTCACATGTTCTCCTCCCATAGTCCATAAAGCACATGATTTATGTGAATAGTATCTCTAAATTGTGTGCAAATGTGTCCTCTCTGAACGATTGATGCCCTGGACTTCCCAGGACAGGTTCAAGGCTCACCATAAATGCTTGGGGAACTTAGATAAATGGATATGCTTATCTTATCACTCAGTCACACGTGACCCGCATTCCTCATACTCGTCAAATTGTTATAATTTCTGGCTAATTATTCATAATCTGCACTGCAGAATAACCAAACAGCTTTCAAACGTGATCTGGGGTGAGTTTCTAGAAGGCATCGTGAGGCCAAAACGGTCATAAAATCGCACTTACAATTAGTCGTTCAAAAATAATGTGTTGCCGGAAAACATACATAGTAAAAATTGCTTGTAAACTCACTAGTAACTAATGGGCACTCTGAACCTGTTGTAATTCCTTGTAATGCACTTAAGCAGACAAATTACCGCAGAACCTATAGCAGTAATGCAGACAGTAGCTGCCAAGGAGGAAAGCTTCAGAAACGCACAGCATGGCAAAACACTGGAAACACAGAATACAATAAATATTTAGAAACAGTCATATTGGACCAGGTTATATCAGCATGTACATAAATAAACGCAATAATGAGTCAATGAGCATGGATTGTTCTGCTCCGCCAGCGGAATAGAGTACTATTGATGCCCTGGAACAAGTACAAATACTAATATACACCATATCACATAAAATACACTATAAAGTATATAAAAGTTATTCTTTATAGTGGATTATATTTATATACTGTGTAATTGTGGTGTTTTTCTATTCTATTGACTTTTATATTTTATTCTATATTTTTAAGCATGTTGGCAGCAAGAGCAAAAAAATAAGAATTTCATTGCGTTATGCACATATGACAATAAACAGCCTGATCTTGAATACTTGGAAAGTGCGTCACTGCAACGTGTTGACCTGCATTCTGTTAGTTATTGAAGATGGCCTGCAATCTGTAATAAATGGACGTCATTCGTGGACGCGACACATGGAAAGCTAAATTCAGGTCAGAATTAGCGATCACAGCTCTCGAGTGAAGGAGACTAATGAAAAGCTAGCCCCAATAATAATCAAGTGAAAAAAAAACAGCCAGGGAGTCAAGCAGTGCATCATAATGCAGCTTTCTCCGCACGGTTCAACCTACTCGAGCATTTGACTGAACTCACTAGAGGTGTCCTATAGGACATTCTTGCTGATAGTCACTGCATCTGACCCTCCATGGATTCCCTCCATCCTTTCCTAGACGGAGGATGGCCAGGGGTCTTTCCATCTCCCCAGACAGGGGCACCGCACTCATCTGCCTTGAACCCATCTTTGCTTTCCCTTCTCTGTTCTGCTGTCCACCTTTTGGCAAGACTGACGTAGCCCTGCCATTTCTTCCAGACTCCTGTGCCGGACCTGGATTGTGCTGCACAGGCAGTTACCCCGTCTGCTATATTACCCCACTTTTTTCCCCCAAGCTCAACATTTTATTTTCCTCCATTTTCTATATCAGAATCGTTTTATTCACCAAGTAGAAAAATTAAGCATTTTGTTTCGGTGCAGGTGGCAGCATGAAAAACAATTAAACACACAATCAAGAAAAAAAGTACAAAAAAAAAAACAGCAGAATAAAAAGAAATAAAGACTGAAATAGAAAAACGAAGGCATTAATTTTAATAGATAAGCATGTAGATATATAAATGTCAGGCAACCAACTATAGGGTGCAAATTGCCTGGAGTGTTCAATACAACGGCAGAGGAAACTTTGTTTCTTTAAGAAATGTTTTCAATATATGCACTTGACTCGTATTTAAAAACTATGAACGTGCCAAATGAGGCAATAGAAACAGGTCAGTATAGAAGAATTAAAAAAATGGAAATTGGACAATTGGATAAAATATTCTCAGGCTTTGTACATGAATGGAAGAATGCTGAATTGTCTGAGTTGGACATAAATCTGATACTTCTGGGTTACAGCAACAAGCTAAACTGCTTGTGTTTCTTAATTTGATATTCACTGTTTCTATAAAAATAATTAAACGTAACATTTGATTTTTCAAAATGACTTTATGATGAACTGAGCTCATAGGAAAATAACATAGCTGGTTGGTGATTATAAGACTAGCGTCCGAGAAGCAAATATGTATTATACATAGTATGTGAGCGGGTCTGGCCGATCCATCAGTCAAGTATCAGCACTATACTGACCGATTATCGGAACAAAAGAAGTTAGGATCGGCACAGGCAAGCCGATCCCTTCGCATTGCCATACAGCGATCTTGTTTTGTAATCATTCATTTAGGGGACTGGATTTGTTTCACAGCCTGAGCATGTTTTTCATGGCTATACGAGTATTACATATGGCATACAAATGGCCTAAAAGTTGTTTAACCAGAAACAAAAAGACTACTGGATCAGCACTGGCTGATATTTAAGGTTGTGTTATAGGCATCAGAGATGAGAAAGTTATATCGAACAATCCCTAATCCAAAGACACCTCATTCATTGACTTTACCCTCTAATTATCAGTAATTCAGATTAGAATTTAATGTTTAAAATACTATTAGAGTTTTCTAATGGAGACCTGTTAAGTGTTTGTGCTGTTTGTCCTGCCCCTCAGTATCACAGCTTCCTGGTTCCAGACCAGCAAGTTTAGGGTGCCAGTTTAGCAAATTTTTTTTTTTTTGGTACAGGCACCAGTTGTTTTTTGGTGGAAACACACTGAACTAGTTTAGGCCTCAGCACCATGCCATTAAAAAAGGGGCCTCAAAGTACTCCCAATAGCGTGTACTAGAATTGTAATCAATTTTCTATCGACATCTCAGGCACGCTGTGGGGCAGGGTCAGCGATGATGAACTTCATTTTTATTCATAAGATCTCCATTGTAAGAGGACTTTCAGGAAACCCACATAAAAATCCTCCTGGCCTATCCCACAAGATTTGTTAACTTGCTCGTATCTCGCTAAGATTGATCGTTTTTGGTGCACACAGCTGACGACGATGATGGATGCAGGCAGCTGATGAAAACAAATCAAATTAGGCCACGTTACTTTAATCATACTGGTGGACCTGAATGGTAGTTTAGGGATGTCATTCTAAGAAACATGCGAGAAAAGAATGACACAGTTACCAGCTCGGGCAGGGTCGACTGAGGACAGGAGAGCCTGGCCAATAATTGGTGTTAAATCATCAGAGATTCACCCTGCTGAGGATATCCCGCTTTATTCATCTGATACAGAAGTATTTTTAATGTCTCTGTAAGACGGGAAGCACCGGTCAGCAATGTCATATCTATAATGGGGGAAAATGAAATGTGGCTGGAGACCGATGGACTTCTGTCTAGCAACAGGAGCGAGGGTTGTGAGGAATGATGAGGACATGGCTCATATGGAAGGGGAGCAAGAGGAACCCAGGCAACTGAGATGGGTACTGTACATAAACAGTCTAAAAAGGGGAATAAATCAAGAAAACTAATCATTCTCTCTGTGACATTTTTCAGTGTCCTACTCCATTCGCATTTACAACATTTACAAAGCCTGTCTTCAATGGTTACCACCGCCTACTACCCTGTGCTTCCTGGGATAGACCCCAAGCTCACTGCGACCCTGTACTGGAGAAGCAGTTGGAAGATGGATTGATTTTTTTGTTTCTTTTTCTTATGCTTGTATCCAGGGGAGCTTATCACTTTGCACAATAGGCCAGCTGCTTATTTTAATGAAGAAGTTAAGGTCCCATACCCCACTCAGGGGTACTACTGAATAGTTTCTGCTGGGATTTGATCAGAAACCTCCTGGTTAACCACTGTCCTCAAATACAAGGCAGATTATATGGTAATAGTTAAATAGTTTTAATTCATTATTTACAGTGTATATAAAAATGTGGCTCACACCTTCTGATAACCTGATATTTAATATGAATTTTCCTCCCACAGAATTGCAGAGGATTCTACTCACACTTGAAATATTTGAAATATTTTCAAGTCCACTGATTTTGCCAAGGTCCAATATAGAAACACTATAATCTAAAAATGATGGCTCTTACTGAACACTGAGAAAAATTACAAAGGTTCACCTTCCGAAACTGCTCCTCATTTAAAAAGAAAAAAATCATATGAATCGGTCAGGTTTTCTTAAATGATGCTATGGTAACATGAAACCTAAATAGGTGGTTAATTATAATTTCAGGACCTGAGCAGAGGAAAAAGGTTATGTGGACTCAACCAGAAAATTCAAAAAAAAAAAATTATAAAATGAGGCACGTTTGATTAGGTTACATATTTGCAGATCAATTTGAGAGCAAAATATCAAGTAGGAATGAATAATTGTATCTATAGCTACTGTACATGGGAAAATGGAAATAAAAAAAGTCTGGTAGTAGATAGGCTGTGGAGCATTCCTGCGGAATGCCATATGCTCAGCCCATCATTATATTAATCATCATGATGCCAAGAAGATGTGGGATGGTCCTGCACCCCCCCCAACCTGCCTCACACAACATCCTTACAGCATGCCACCTTCAGCCGCAACAATGGGGTCAACATGCCCCTCCCCCCTTCCCACAGACCTGAAGCATCCATCACCTGAACAGACGGAGATCCAAACCTACATCCCCCAGAAGATTAGCACAAATACCACCATCCACCAAAGACATGGAGACTCCAAGGACTGTTGAAATCTGCAACAGTTAACCTAAACTCCCGTTAAAGAAATGATTAAAGATGTCAGTGTGCTAGCATCCCAGCCAGCTAACAGCACCTGCAGGCCGGACTCCAGTTTCTCACCGGGAAACCACCGTTGCATCAGGGACCATCTGAACATCTGAGATGAGTCTGACACAAGCCATCAAAGCTGAGTGCCAGGTTTGACTAACTCACGGAGCTGATGCAGGTGGGTCCCACCATGGGGTGTGGGGC
The DNA here is from genome assembly GCA_009936485.2 of Gymnarchus niloticus. Taxonomy (NCBI): domain Eukaryota; kingdom Metazoa; phylum Chordata; class Actinopteri; order Osteoglossiformes; family Gymnarchidae; genus Gymnarchus; species Gymnarchus niloticus. Next base: position 7,249,485 of record JAACJT020000016.1, on the reverse strand, counting down.
AGGCAGTGATGGTCACAAGGGGACAGGAGTTCCCTGCCAGGGAGCTGCACAGGCTCTGCTGCCGGAATAAGATTCTTTGGGGGTCCACAGATCGCTGCAGCATCTGCAGGTGGGCCTGAAATGCAGCGACGCCTTGGAGTCAAGGTTCAACCATGCAATTGTCCCACATACAGCAGGAGGTTTACCTCACGACAATATCAGATATCATTAATTCTGACTGGATGCAACAATATTAAGTAGAATATTTTAGGCTACAAGGGTACAAAAACACAGTCCTTCTAGAGACCAGGAGCGGGACATCTTTTCTTACAAAGCTTATGTCACCTGTGTGTGTGCATACAGGTATACATAGAGGAATTTCAGGATTGGAAAGCAACCAGAGGCTCGGTAGTTACCTGGAGAGCAGTGTAGGTATAGGGGTAATGGTAGGCCAAGTAGCAGACATCCTCTTCATGCTGGAACATCACAGTGAAGGTCAGCGTGTAATAGGGCGAGCCTTTCGAACCTCCACGAGAGACATAATGGTTCCTGTGTGCGCAGAGAGCAAGTCAGTTGCCGTCCTGGAGTATGGTCACTGACCGAGTGAGGATGTACTGCAACGATGTGTGTAAGTAGAGCAGACTAACCTGTAGTAGCAGATCTCATTTCCGATCCGCACCCAGCTTGGACGGCCCTCCAGAGCTTCGCGCACAGAATACAGGACAGGCTGCATTCCTGTCAGCAGGGGGAGCCTCAGTAAAACAGTGCTCCACGTGCACTGTTACTGTTTCATGGTGCCTTTACAGACAATTCAGCAGCACCCAATGATACTGTAATGTAACAGACTTTAACTGTCATTTTTAATGTCTTTTCCTGCACTCACTTCACAGTGAACATGCAAACAGGACCTGTGCAGTAAAAGGTAGTATACAGGCTAACTGACGTAATGTACAAAGGGCAAAAGTGAATTAACATGCCCAGCAGGGGGCGCTTTAAAGGCTCTAAAACAGAGAGAGAACTCAACTCAGTGCAGCGAGACCTTCAGAGAGGCCCTCCAGGTATTCCCAGTTGTAGCTACGAGATGTTCCTCACCGTAATTGAACTGGCTGTTGGGCTTCTCGCAGTTGATGATGTTGAAGCGATAGTCGACATGGGCCTGCATTCCAATGACCTCAAAGTAGAACCACTGGTGGTGCTCGGAGGAGTTGGCATCCGCGTTCAGTATCAGGTCATACTCACGCCTTGTAGATAAAGAACGGGGAAGGCGAATTTCAGCCCCTGCCCTAATACCACAGGTCAACTCAGCAGGTAGGCCTCACGTTAATATTCTCTAGAAGCATCTCCAGAACATCTTCCCATTTCTAATAGGCCTTGCAGTTGTCTGAGGGAGCACAACATTTCTTAGCTGGCTCATTCTGATGCGTGTATGGAAACTGCTTTCACAGCATTCTGAAACCATAGATGATTAAGCCTTTATATTGACCTCATTGCTTCATTATTATTATAATCATCACTTGTTACATGATCTCCAAAACCCAGAATCTGAAAGGCAAACTATTGAGTCATTCAGTCTTGTGTGTCTCTAGATCAGAAAGGGTACTGATAAGAAGTCGTTAAAAATAACCATTTCAGCACTGCTAGCTAGCACACATAGTGCAAATGTTGACACGCAGGGTGAAGGCTGCAAAGAAAACAAGGCAGTGCTCTGAAGAATCACATCACACGTAAACCTCCTGTGACTTAACCATCAGACATGATGGCGTGAAATGTCTGACCCTCACGGGGACTGGAAACCTTCGCGGGGTGAATTATGCGAAGACACTTTGCGCAGCAATGAAACTGGAGTGATCCACAGAGGATAATACGACTGTACCGGTGGACTTGGATGACCTTGCGGAGGTTCCCGCATTCAAACCTGGAGTCAAACTGCAGGCCATCGCTGTCGTCAGGGGAACGGCAGCTGAGCAAGGAAGAGGGAAAGAGATGATTGGTGACTTGGTGGTCAAATATCCCCTCGAGCCACCACTTCCTGTTCCACTTCTAAAGGACTGAATTTCACTCTGATAAATTATGTGCACTTTTTCATGGAGGGTTCCAAAGTCTGTAAAGCTCCAGACACCCGGGGCAAAGCGTACCAACGAGTCCGTTCAACTAACTTTAGTCATTTTAGTTCCTATATGTGGTGTTTCAAAGTTCCCTGTACTCCCAAAATCCCTATCAGCTCGAAACACACAATAAGTGAGAGGAGGAATTAAAAAAAAAAAAAACAATTTCCAAACAGTATCCGTCATGAGCAGTTCTAAGGGGAAAACAAACATGCATTTGCAAAGTTGCTGTTAATTACGGAGGGTGGAAAAATGGAAGCATTAATTCTCCACAATCCCGTGGGGAGGTGGCTGGAAAGCCCAAAGCGGTTCAGCTTTTTTTAAGCAAGTTGCCACAGTTAGCACCACCAATAGAAAACAAACAGCATTGCATTTTCCACAGAGGTGAGAGAAAACACACCCACCCAAAAGGACACTGGTGGCAGAGTTAGAGGCCATTGCCATGAAATCGTGGCTCAAAGCCAATCCAGAGCATCACCCCACCCTACCATGCACCTGCTGTGTACCACATGCAATCCATTACACAAAAGATAGCCCTTTGTTCATATTGCTATTACTGATTTATTTGATTTCTATCCGAAGTGACTTTAAAATTGCTACAAACATTTACACAACACAGGAGGATGCACTGAGCATTAACGTCAGTTGACAGTCTTGGTTTAATCTAAGCGTGGGCGACCAGTGCTCTCGATTAAAGTAAACACTGAGTGTAGCAGTTATAAGCTATAAACAGACCGAAACCTCAGCAGCAAATACCCACAGCTTAAATATGAAGTATTAGACATCTGTGAAAAACCTAAAGTTTGGGCTGGTGGGGTTTCTTCATAAAGTTCAAACAGAGAGGCACCTGCTTTCTGAAGAATAACAAGGTAAATTCAGCTTGATTTTTACAGCTTTAATGGGAACATCGCTGTGTCTTTTTGGTCTTTCACTCAAACTGAATGGCCCCCAATGCATCTGGGGAATCATCTCCCCGAGGGTGGTGGACCTCCAAGACACCTTCTTTAAAGGCTTTCCAGAACAAGAGCTAAACGGTAAAACCATGAGAACAGAAAAGACCGGTGTTCATTTCCAGTGTCAGTCCAGATGTTTTGCTCTGGTTTATGCGACAAAATCCTTGAATAACCAGCCATACTTTTTAGTACTGTAAGAGAGCAGAAGGCCGGTGATTTGTTTTACCTGGGATCTTCCAAGTCAAACACAACCTTGTTAAGGATATCTTCAGGGCACACAATGCGTTGGACATCATCAAACACTTTCTTCCTGGAGAAAAAAAACAAAACTGAACACCCAGCTTTAAGCCAGTGCTTAACAGAAAAATGTGGTGTGTTGGAGTAAAAGTAGGTCAGTGCACTGAGCATAGTATAGAAATTGACAAGCAAGTCTTTTTAATGAGATTTTTAGTTTACAAAATACACCAAACAGTTCATGGGAATACCTAATAGCCTAAAGGGTAGTGAGAAAGAACCTGATGTAATTTAATGTCACAAATCGAATAAGCAAAAGAATGAAATCATGTTTTTTAATTGCATATGTTGTAATAATAAAACAAAGTCTATGAGAACGGTTTAGCTGAACACAACCCAAGTATAACAAAGTATAACACTCTTATGCTCCAGTACAAAGTACTGTAAGGCAAGAACCTAAAGCTGACTCCTGCATCTTTCTCTTTTTAAACATAACAAGGCGACCTTATCATCAGGAGATAGCAATGGCAGAAATGTTATACACGTGAATATTTTCTTATGAGGGCAGCGTGGTGGCTCCGAGGTTCACGTTGGAGCCTTAAACTTCCAGGGTTGAGGGTTCGAATTCTACCTCTACTGTGTGTAGAATTTGCATGTTTTCCCCGTGTCATGTGTGTTACCCTCCAGCTACTCTGGTTTCCTCCCACCATCATGCAGCTGAGCTAACAGGTGTCTCTAACTTGCTACTAGAGCGTGTGTGCTCTGCTATGGACTGACATCCAATCCAGGGTGTACCCCAGCCTTGTGCCACATGCTACAGGCAAGTGTTAATGAACCGCATGTGAACCGTAAAGGGTGACATTATGGAAAACTCTGCCTATAGAATTTCTCTGCATCCTGAAAACACGAGTGCTGAAACGAACCTGGTGAATCTCTATGACAAATGCTGATGCATGTCTTGGTGACTGTGTTTATGAAGGAAACTGATGACTGTTCACTGACGTGGGCCACAGTCAAGTCAGTTAATCCTGGGGGGCCAGATGTAGATCATTCATAAGGGCTTATGATTAATATGCAGTGGATTTTTTACAGATTTCAGTTTGTAGGGGCCTGTCAGATAGTACAAAATCGCTTCTTCCTCTAGATTTATGAGTTTAGGTCAAATTTAAAAACAAATATGTTGAGTAGTGAAAATGAAACAGGGGAAAAAATACTGCTGGTGACATTTTCCCTGAGTTTCAGTGCTACACCCATAGAGAGAGAGATGTACCCATGTAACACTGGAAGTCATAGGTCACTCTGGACTTGAAGTAAGCAACAGAAAAGGTCTGACATTTTTACAAGTCTCCTGTTTGGGCTTCAGACATTCTCCATCCCCGTGCAGCAGTATGCAAATGCTGACTCAGAAGTACTCCACCCAAATGGAATAACGGTAAACGCTACGTCACTCATTTACCCAGCTGAAGAAACACTCTGGGTACAACACTACAGCTCCACTAGGCCTAATGGTACTCAAACTCTACCCAAGACTCTAACTTTGCTTCTCACAAATGCCACTTACCTACTGTTACGTAAAATGACTCTTTAAAATGTACGTAAAGTTTCAGGGTTCAGTTGTATTTTGAAGCACGCGCTAGCTAAAGCGAAGACATGTTCCTATAAAAGTTCCAAGGTGCAGACAGAAGAGTTCTGCACTTGTGTTTTCAGCAGTTCCCTAAGCAGTGTTTGTCTTTGTCCAAATTGTACTTAACACCATTAATGTTCTCACCGGCAGGTCCCCTGAGTACCAGACTGCAGCGAAGGCTAATCGATGCTAGATAATGACATAACTCCCCAGTTTTCTGAGCTAAAGTGCTGCAGTACTCAGTGATAAGGGGAACAGTGCCTGTGAGGGAAATTCTGCTAGATTTCCTTCTCAACAGAGCGTCCCTTTCTTCCTAATATTTTTCAAATTGTGGTGATGGTGGGGGAAGGGGGAGGGGGGTCGGGAGCTGTGCGGCTATGTGGCTGAGGGTGCAGAAAGTAGGTGCATAACGTTTACTGGGAGGGAACTTTAAAAGTGGGCATAACAGGCACAGCATTAAGCAGCAAGCAGCTACCTCTGTACATCTGGTGTCCGCGTCGCCATTGGCTCCTGCCTCAGTAAGGGGACGTGGCCCCAGAAATCAGAGAAAGCTGGTGCAGAGTGACCGACGATGGACTTTGTTTGGGCGGTAGCAGTGAGGTATCCCACTTGGTCATGGCCTGGGACACTGGAACCGGGCATCGCCAGGAGCCCAGCCATTTCCTCTGGCTGGCTCCAAAGGCACCGTCTAAGGAAGTCAACAGCCTTCAGAGGTTCCTTCATGAGGCCCCCTCCCACCTGCAGATGGGGCGTCTCTGTTTCCTCAGGAGAAGCCGGGCCTGCTGGACGTCCCGACACCATGGGGCCCTCCCTCCCATTTGCATGACTCACAGTGCCGCATCTTCCTCCTTCATGGACGTGTCCCCCACTTAATGAGTCCTCCTCATCGTTGCTCATCTCCAAGCTCGAGTCCAAATCCTGCAGACGCACAAGTCCTCGGTGAGCTGCCAAACAACCACCACCTTGGTCAAATCTCCCATGAACCCACATTTCATATGCAATTACCATCACTTCTGTTTGGATTCTGCTGGAACTATCGCAACCGCTGAGCTACCCCCCCAGCTCAATTAGACCGAGATGGGCGAGGCTCCTGGCAGAGTCACCCATTTAGCCGCATATTGGAGGAGACCAGAAAAAACTCAAGAAGTGCACAGGCTGTAGTCTCATTAGAGCTTTCTTCGTTAAAAATCCACATACGTTTTCACCTCACAGGATAATGGCGACACAAATAGGGAAAACAAGCAGCAGCACTCAGTCAATGTGTCAGGCGAGCAGCAGTGCGGGAAGCTCAACACGTTCGCCGTCCTCCTCTGATGACATCATCAGCTTGTGCCTAACCATGCCTCACAATCAAAAAGGCTAAGCAGGAGTCCGTATTCCTAATGCTGCAGGAAGCTACAGGAACAGGAGCATAGCCCAACCATTTACAATACACCAGGGTAGACATGGTGGCTTTACTGGGATGGCGATGTGCAAAAAACGGGGCGGGGGAGGGGGGTCAACAGAAATACGTGACACAGTTTTATTTTTCTGAGGCTAATGAACTTCGTTATGCCATCTTTGGTTCTATTATGAAGCTATCTGAAAATGTTAAGGTGCACAGACGTATTTGAGAATCTTCCTCCTGTGGTGTGAGAGGAGGTATCTCCTTGAAAGTGTGTGACAGGAACTCACATAAGCAAGTGCAGACTTTTGATTAGTTAACAGCTTCCTAACCTTCACAAAGAATCCAGATAATAAATAATGGCTTTACAATTCCATGACCGACTAAATGTCCAAGATAAGCAATGGCAGCATTTCCAAATTCACTCTTCTCTAGGCTCAGAACCAACAATGTAGTTTGCAAATAAGCAAATGCTGTGTCTGAGAGAGCTTGTATGTGCTTTTCCAAGATATCTGAATACAAAATCACGTCATCAAGGTAGGCTTGACAATTTTTGATATCACCCACCACTTTAGTCAATTGTTGTTGTTGTTTAGTCACGCAGTCGTGTCCGACTCTTCGCGACTCCATGGACCACAGCACGCCAGGCCACCCT
>JAACJT020000016.1:7218654-7238759 GCA_009936485.2 Gymnarchus niloticus | reverse complement strand
ATTAAGCGCAACATTGGAAACAAGAAAAAAGAACAGGATTAGGTACAACATCAGAAACAAATAAAGGACCAAGATTAAGCGCAACATTGGAAACAAGAAAAAAGAACAGGATTAGGTACAACATCAGAAACAAATAAAGGACCAAGATTAGGCGCAACATTGGAAACAAGAAAAAAGAACAGGATTAGGTACAACATCAGAAACAAATAAAGGACCAAGATTAAGTACAACATCAGACACAAAGGAACAGGATTAAACTGAAGGACAAAATACCAAATGCTGTTTCTGTGGTACTTTAAAATATGACATTTTAAAATTTTTGATTCAACAGATCTTTTTATGAAATAACTCCAACTTATATGCTAAATTTCCATAATATCAAATATGCTGCTACTCAGTGACAGGACTGCGTTAAAAAAACTATTAACATAAACCATTAACTATAGATAGCCTCCAGGGCTGTAAGCAATACACTTTCCAAAGGAAATCTCCTTAGCCTCTCCTCAGTCCATCCATCCTTCATTCATCATTTCCTAACCTGCTTATATCACAGAATACTTTTTCACTGAAAAAAATCCCCCCCCCCCATAGCTTCATAATGTCATTCTTCCATATTATATATTCAATGAAAATTATGCATAACCTTCACTCTTTTCCCTTAAAAATCATGGAGGGATTTATTTCATATGATTTTAACTCATAAAAGTGTAACCTGAAATGAAAAACACTTATCTGTATGTCGGACCCCAGTATGGTGGTTTCTGTTCTTTTCTTAAGTATAATATTACTGGACCAAATACTCCAAAAGACGCTCCACAGACGGGAGGAGTTACCTCAAAGGCACTAGAAACTAGAAACTCGTTTTGCATCAGGTCTCGAATGTGCATGTATGAATATTAAAACCTGAAATTATAACCATTACCCGGCAGGATGGATCTCCCTCAGAAGAGAACACTAGGTTTCTCAGTGCGTATATTTACACACAATTCAGTGCTGCTCTACTGATGACTAACCTTTCTGGCATCCATAACAGCTGGCGTCTCAAATCCACATAAGAGGATGCTCTCTTTCATCCATGGAGGCAGTCTGTCTGCACATTTACTGATGAGCTTTCCTAAATTACAACTGCAATGTATTTTTTTCTCCCAGACTTCAGTTGTGCAGACTCTTTAATTATGATGTTTAGCCCTCAAAGGATATATACTAAAGTGTATCCTTCAAGAATATTTACTTACTGGTTCACCCAAATTACTTTCAAAGCACTCATTAATGTTTGGGGAAAATTGCACTCATTTCCACAAGGTTACATCAACGTTGCCCCAGTCAAAGTGAGGGACATCCTAGTGGTGTACACCAAGATTCAGACCCTGGTGTCACAAGGCTCTAAAGGGGTCACAAAATACCCTTAGGGGTTTTTGCTTTCCCTCTCTAGTACAAGAGCCTCTAGTCTCTGGGGCTACAAAGCCGACGATAGAATGGCGTGAACGCTGCATCTCCGGCAAGTATGTTAAGTCTGAGCACAGAGCCCACAGTTCTGCGAATAGAAACGTAGCGGATGGCACACAAAGGAAGAGTTATGCAGCGGTGTTCACCCCCTTCTGAGCTAGGGCTGTCATGTATTAGGGACAATTCTACAAGAAATGGGGTTATTGGCCACTTCATTTGGGGAAACTGGGTGGGGTAAAATAGTGAAATGAGTCCCAGGGTGAGTCAGCAGTTTACAGCCATCACTATTAACTCTACTCCTTTACCAGGTGAGAGGTCACCACACAGGCCTGTGGCTATAGTTTCACAAATGACAAGGGCCACCCCAGAAGCTTGGCAAGTAGGCAATGTCCCAGGTTTAACAGAGGTCACAAAAAGAGTCAAAGGAGCAGAAGAGGAGGCTCTTCTGACCTGTTTGTCTGGGCCTCTAGGTGGGTTTGTTGCGAATCATTCTCGTGGGAAGGCATCACACATGCAGCCCGGCAGAGGGCTGGAGCTTCAGCGGTTTTTCAAGTAGTTAATGCAGCTCCTCTGCCCTCCCTCTCTCTCTCTCTCTCTCTCTCTCTGCATGTGCCGCGGCCGCATTGACCGCATTTGTTGACAAAAGCCTCACGTCCAACATGCAGGAAACAGCACATGGAAACCGGACACTTACTTGAGCGAAACAGTCCGGCGAATGCGTCTATCGCTGCTCTGAAAGATAGAGAAAACGCCACAGCTTAGAACACGAATGCGAAACACACAATAAAGTCCATCTGGGGCTCATTCGTCACTGAATGGACCGTTGGGGTGATTCAATGGAAAACTATGAGTGCAGCTCTGTGAGAAACCTACACAAAGGATTAATGCGGAAGAAATGATGTTTCGGTTCTCATGTAGCCATCTTATTCTCCTAGGAAATACACATATATAAAGAAGTCAGAGCAAAGTTTGAAGGTCAGCGATCAGGGTCAGTCATTTATACAACACTTCTGGAGAAATTTTTGCATAAGAGGGTCTTGCTAATTTGGCCCCACAGTCATATAATTACTCTACTGGGTTCAAAATTCAAACTGACAACTTTCTGGACGCAGGTTCAGACACCCAAGCCCACTGAGCCACACACCACTCCAAGGAACACCATGTGCGACGGTACATGCCTTCCAGGTAGAATGCCTGGTGGAATGATGGCAACGAAGTGAAAAGTATGTGTCAAACATATCCTTGGGACATGTTTAAAAATGCCACTCTTCTGCCATGAATACCACGTGTTTCCTCCCAAACTGTGTGAGCAGAAATTAAAACATACCTAGTGGCTACTACATAAAACGTACTATAACTGATGATACTGGCTTGTAAGACTTGGAGTGGTGAACCAGCATTTACTTCAGGTCTTGTTTAGATGCTCCGTAGGGGGAGAAAAAATGTTTGCTTGCAACATCATAGAAAGCAGGAAAAAATTAGTTCTGGGTGCACAGTTTTGTTCTGTCAATTTCAGTCTGATTTTGTGGAAAAAGTCCGTACTTTTTTGCTCCACGACGAGCCTGCTCCAATACAGAAACAAGGAGCTGTGGGTTATCTTGTATAATTTACATAGCATCCTCAGGGCAAGAGCGGTTATTAAAATCTATTCATCACCCTCAATTCCCTGTTTACACACAGACCAGGGCTCAACAGCAACACCGTGTTTTCTACAGGTATCGGGGGGGGCGGGGGGGCTTACCAAAGGGTGAAGACAGGTGCAATCACAAGTCTAAGCAATGAAAACAAACAGTACGGTAACCTCATGCGTGACAAGGAAAGGAATCGTTTCGGCACACTCGCACAACTGTTTCACGATGACCCGTTGAAGTCTGAGAGTGTAGCAGATCAACATTGACAATTCCGTGGAGCCTAACTGGAGTTCTTTGGGGGTGGGTGCAGCTACTGGGTACTCCACTAGTATAGAGGTATAGAGATGCCACCTACCCATGTGACCTGGAAATGATACCTCGGCAATACTCTGTTTAAGTCCCTGGAGGTCATGTGATTTATAATCCCGCACAATGATCTATTAAATGAAGCTAGAAGGTGCAGGAAAATAAAAGCCCATCATTTTGGACTTTGAAAAGGGGAAAAAGAAAATTTGCATTGGGTCAGTAGAAAGTGAATAACTGGGAGCACAGAAATTTTATCCCAGCCTACAATTTAGAGACACCACTTCACCTAAGCACAAGTCCAATACATCACAAGCAGAACATGCAAACGCCACACCGAGAGAGCAGAGATGAGATTCAAACCCCCAAACCAATGAGGTGTGACGCACCAGTGCTAACCACTAAGCCACACAGGCCCATGTTATTTAATGGTAAACACACACGGATGAACAAAATAAGTTTGTCCATTCAGCCATATCCTGCACTTAAAGTCTATGCTAATTCCCCACTCAAGTAATTTAGGGAGTTAGCCAAGTAACTTTTCATGTGTCATCTTACTGGAGCATTTCAGTACTCCACAGGTATAACACAGCCACTAGCATGCTGGTTTATCATTCTGCCAAATGCAAGTGGAGACCAGCAAAACTACACACACTGCAAAGCATACCTGGGCTGTGCTCACGTTTCGACTGCAGACGACACATCATAGTGGGGCGGGACCACCCCGCTGTTGACCACCTCTCCTCGTGTTACTGCTTTCTGATATGTGCAGCGAGGTGCCGACCCACCCAAGACTGTGGTGCTGTGCGATTTGGTTCCACGCAGCCCTTCTCCCGGGTCCTCCATGGGCTGACGCAGAACCCGTTAAATTTCCCTGAAGTCACCGAAGTAACTGGTGCACCTGTTCACGTTTGACTGAGTAAACAACGTATTAAAACAGAATAATTCCCAATAAAGCAGGTCACGCAGAAACGCCTCCTTCATTATCGTCTTTTTTTTCAGCAAAATTTGATTTTTTAGCAAAGTAATATTTCACATGCACAAAGAATTACAGAATCACAGCAAGTTGTGTTGCATGAGTTACATAAAGGTCATGTGTTTATTCAACAGGACAAGAACGTGGAGAGATCAACCCAAAAAGGGCAAATGAATGGCCACATATGCAGATGGAAGTTCTGGAAGAATCTTGGAAACCAGCATCTTCTCCCAGTGATCTCCATTTTGCAACTTACCCGACCCCAACCTCCCCAGTCTCCTCAAAGGTGGGGTGTCTGCCGGTGCACCAAGGAATTGCATTTTAATGAAGCATCATCGTGTTTAACCTAGCGAACGTGTTTAAATGTATACACCCATCTTCAATGCTAATCAACTGAAGGGTCACAGTGCACCTACAACCAATCACAAGAAGCTAAACATATGGACTGGGGACACACTGAGCTGGATGCCACTCCATATACTCATAGATATAATAAACACACACTGCATGTTTATGGACAGTGGGAGGAAAGTGCTGGATCCTGAGTAAACCCAGACACAGCATGCCAGCCGCACATGCACAAAGCCAGGATTCAAAACCCCAGAGCGATGGGGCCTGAAGCTACAGAGCTAACCAATGAGGCACTGAGTCACCCCGTATGTATTTGACTGTTAACTATTACAGAGCCTTCAGCTATGTACCATTTAAATGGCATCCTTGGAACATATTTTTTTCCACATTCCGTACAGCCATAGAAATCAGCCACACCTCAGACATGGCTGACAGGATGCGGCCATGCGACATCGCAGGTTTCATCACCATGACAACCGTCGGGTCCTAACGCTACACCTGTGGTGTCAGGGAGGAGTTTATTGTAGTTGACATTGAGAGAATCGAAGTCCTGAAGCATTTCACATCATTACTTCATTCATGTTCAGGAACAGGTGGACCAGGCCACACGTGAAGTGACTGCATAACGAGATCAGTTCCTCTCACATTTATAGCATGAGGATGTTGTAGCAGCCAGCACTGCACATAGGAGGATGGGCAGCGGCTGGATCGCCAGAGGTGAAAAGCGGGTAGCAGGGGCAGCTCGAGACTGAGATGAAGTAAACTGGCACAGCTGTGATGACTCAACCAGCTGCAAAGTTGGGGGTCTCATCTGGGACAAAAAAAAAATAACTGGCTCAGCCGTGATGACTCAAGTAACACGCAGTCAGGGATCTTGTCTAGGATGAAGGAAACCAGCACAGTTACAGTGATTCAAGCAGATGTGCAGCCTGGGGGTCTCGTCAGGGACAAAAGAAACTGGCTCAGACATGATGACTCAAGCCTTTCACAACTGGGGGGCTTGTCTGGGATAAAGGAAACTGACAGTTACAATGATTCAAGCAGATGTGCAGTTAGGGGTCTTGTCTGGCTGGGGCTTGCAAGCACTCAGGCCCTCTCATGAGTAGTAAAGACTGGACTGTTGAAATACTGAGTAGTGTGGGTCTAATCGTAGCTTCCACCACAAAGCTCCACCGAAACACAAAGTGTACAAAGTGTACAGCTCCGATTTGACCAAACTCGATGCGAATCCTGTACACATACAGTATATATCAGGGCATGCCGTGGTGCCTCCGGAAGGCTTGCCAAAAACATGGCGCTTAACGAGCCATCGTGTTGCCATTTCAGAGCATAAGGGCCACTCCCTCTGCTGGGCCAGAAGCCCAGAGACACGGCGCCTCCGCTGCAGAGGCTGCGGATACAACAAGCTCGCTTTTCGACGTGAAGAGGATATCAGAGGACACGGTGCTTGTCATTATTCAGCCCCATTAAAAAGGAGTGACCTACTTCTCTTTGAACGAGCTCAGGACATTTTTGATGAATGCAGTTTCATGCCTGCTGTTACCCCGAGGTCTCTTGCTCCAAGGAACACATTTCAATTTGAAATCTGAGGCAAGCACAACTTATGCAAATTAGACACTTTGTAGGGAACAGATAGAAGTTAAGCTGTTTCGCAGTCTAATTTCTAAATTTTATATCCCTACTTGTTTCTATGGAAATAAGCCTTCTTAGAACGTGCTAAAAACATCCAAACAAATTCATTTAAGTGTTATAAATAAAACAACGAGGCAAAAAATGGTAGAATACATCCATATAAGAATACAGATGTTAACTGTAAAGTGCATTAATATCAAAGGTACTGGATGAAACGTACATGAATCCATGCTAAACAGAAGATCTTGTCGTTAAAGAAATTAGTACTACAGTTTGTATGCTGAGCAGAAAATGTGCATTTTGGGAAAGTCACAAAATTATGACAAGAAAGTGTACCGCACTCAATTCAGGTACATTAAAAAGCAGTTCCCTTTCAGTCATGACAGGTTTTATTTTTTAAGGAGTCGTTAGCTAATTGCTAAGTACAATATATCAAGCATACATTGTCATCCATCCATCACCCGTCTATCCAGTTTCAATAACTGCTTATTCTGATTTTCACTTGCTGCTTATAGTGTTGCGGTGAAGTGCGTCTTCGAAAGACAGACACCCATCCAGCAGAGAACGCTCAGATGCACAGCTCAGAGAGATCGGATTCGACTTTTCAAATAGTCATACACCGCCTGTTAATTAACCACACTATACAACATCATAATACCTCAGCTGAATATAGTGCTGACACGATTATCGGTTTCATGATAAAACCGCCGTAAAATATACGTATCTATATTATGATGAGCATGTCCGTACATCACTGCTGTCATTTTTACATACCTGCAGTTTTTGCGGTAAAATCAGTCCAATTTAACAAACGTCAACGCAGTGCACTACAAAGTAGAGATGACAAAAAATCTATTTATTTATATTCAAACTAACAAATAATTCGATTGCCACGCCCCCACTTGAAAAATTCCCCAAAGTGTTTGAGTGAATGCCTCTACAATGTTTCAATGAAAAAGAATGAAACATGGGGAACAAAATTTCAGTGTGTATTTGTACTGTTTAGACATTTTTGGCACATTTAAACAATACCGCGATAATATGGCCGAAAACCGTGATAATTTTGGTAACAATATTTGTAGTACAAAATTTTCATACCGTTACATCATGAGCTGAATGGATACCTTTAAAAAAATTGTTCACAAAATGTGTTTTCCTCCTTATTACTGAGGACATGCTTCATAACTCAGTAAAGCAAAAAGAATGCAGGAAAATTACTTTGGACATCTGTGTATCCATGAATGTACACTCTCTACACAGAGTACTTACTTGACGGCATGCGTATGTTTGGTTGTATACGGAGATATCAGTCTGAACAGGACATCCAGGCCCCCGTTTTCACCCAGGAGGGCAGCAGTGGAGACTGAAACAGAGTAGGAGTGGAACGGTTGATTAATAAACTAGAAAACAGTCCAGTTTACGGCACTTGGCGCTTACAAAGCTCATTCCCTAAAATGGACGGATGGTTTGCAGTGGAGGAGTGAGCCCACCGTCTGCAATTCAACCAAAATGGCACTAATTCTGAGCTGGACGTGAGAACAAAACGTAGTCCATTTAACAGAATGCTTGGCTAAAAATTTACACAGCGATTATATCGTAAGGTACAAAGTGAAGTCCTAATGTCAGCCAATGTCTTGAAATGGAAACTTCATGCAGAAATGCACACACCAATAAAAGAAACCTTACCTTTTACTTTCAATCCAGTGAAAGCTGTATCAGGTACAACAGCCTCATTAACTATGTTAAAATGTTTTAGACCTCCAAAAATAAACCACTTAATCCGTGTCAGATTCACAGGGGACTCTGAAGCCCGTCTCAGGCACAAGGCTGGGAACACCTTGGATGGAATGTCAACCTATCACAGGGCACAGACTCTCACACACACTTTGGGCAATTTAAAGATGCCAGTTAGCCTAACTTTGTGTTTTTGGATTAGGCGAGGAAACCAGAGTAGCTGGAGTGAAGCCACACCACACAGGGAGAACATGCAAACTTCACAAACAGAGCAGGGACAGGATTCAGTTTCCAGCTAAGGAGACAACAAGGGTCTCACTGGGCCTCCCACACATGTTATGCTGTGGAGTAGTAACCCTAAACAAATGCTAAAGGTGTGTTGTGGATCAATTGCAGAATGGCCAATTGTGAATTACAATAACGCAATCATGTTAGCCATGCTAGCCACGCAACTGTACTTCAGTTTCTTTTGGGCTGGACTGCATGTGGACTGCTGCTTTGGTCCTACCTGTTTATTCCATAATACCGGGCAAGTGTCTTCGGCATATGGAGCACTTAAATGGTAAAGAGGGCTTTTAGGGCACCAGGTCCTTACTCTCATTAAGTAGCGGGCACAAAGAGAACCATGATACCATAACACGAAACAAGATGGGATCATGAGTATTAACGACTCCGCTGAGAGATAAAAGGCGAAGACCTAGCAAATTTGTAAGAGATTAAAAATAGAAAAGCACTTCCTAACTTCCCGAAGACAGCCAAGCTTGCATGGACATATGGCTCCGTCTCTCTCTTTCCCAACACCGATGTGCCTTCGACTCAGACGGATTTTTATGAAGACAGCACTCCTCAGACAAACATCATTAGCCCAGTCCCGAGAGACAGCAGCCTGGCTGTCACCAGCGCACAGGGGACACAGTGGGGGGGGGGGTGTAGGGCGACTCACCGGAGGAGCAGAAGACACGCAACACCCAGAGGCACGCGGCAGACATCCTGGCATTCCCCGCACTCCTCTTCAGCAGAGTCAGAGTCAGGAGAACCGCTTCAGCCTTCTCCGCCTTCTCACCGATCCTCCTGTCTATGGCCAACAGAACAACAAGTGCTTCAATCAGCAGGCCATAACCTGCGGTGTAACATTTTCAGAGCTACTGTGGCTCCGAGCCCAAACCTGCCTCTCACCTCGGTGGCCCACTTTGGCTAGGAGGTGCAACAGGGGCAGCAGGATGGTGCTGTCAGGGGCAGAGGTGCTAGCTGCCTTAACCAAGGCCTGGAGAAGGGCCTCGCTGACACCTCTCGAGACCATGTAGAAGAACCTGCGGTCGGTTCCTGAGTGACACAGGACGAAGAGGACCGGATAAGCTGACGTGGGTAACTTTGAAGAACATGAACATGACCACAAACTCGGATGGTTCTGTGAAGATACTCACCACCTGACAACAGTTCATCCAACACACTGAGAACGCTGATGGTGCTCTCGGGATCCTTAGAGCTCTGCGAGGCCACAGAAAATGTGCTTTACTCTCAAAAGACGGTGAAATTCCATTACTGCGTTGCAAAGAGCCACCTTCAGTTTGTATCTCTGAGTTTGACCTTGTGGTTAAAGAAACCACAGGTAGCATAGAGCAGTTTCACACATCTATATACTCAGCCACTGTGTTGTTTCCATGTCGAGCAGAGAAATGCAGAGGGGGAAAAAAAAAAAAAAAAAAAATCACATGTAACTAAAGACAATAGATTAAAAGAATGTTAATGGGAAAATTTTAAATCAAAGAAAATTTCATAATTCATTTAATTTCCTTCTGCTTTGCATGGTGTGCCAAGTAAAAGCAACTCCAAATTAATACATTCTATACAGAGACAATTAAGATATTATTAAAATTTATGAACGAAGTTGAATAGTTATATAAATGAAAATGTAATTTTATGCAAAAGGGCAAAAGGTATTCATATGTAATCATTTAGAATTAATTTGTAGTCTAATTGTTGTCACTGTTGCTGGTCTAATATCATCAAATTTTATAACATATATTCAAAACAAACAATGAGATTCTTGCAGATGGAACTGTCAGATTTCATGTAGGTCAGCAATAACATCACAGTACTGGTTCATCTGAGTGAGCATCACCAGCCCCCATTCACACAACACCACCAGCAACCAACAAGATCCATCCAAAGCTCATTATGCCTCATAAAAACTAAAAAGTACATAGTGAATGAATGAAAGGAGAAACATAGGCTACTTGACTCAAACCTGGCAGGACAGTTACACCTGTAAATCTAACCGCAAAAATACCTTCGTGTTGTAATCTAGAAGTATGATATGAATATAGAAAACTCAACTTAAGCACCTGTTAAAGCTTTGGGAGTTACTTTAAATATGGAATAAAATTATTACTAGGCTTAATTTTCACAAGAGACTGGAAGAAATGCAAGCCCATCTGATGTCCCAGTCCCCATTAAAAGTTATATAACCTGATCCTGTTGAACAGGAGTTAAGACCATGTTTTCTCAGCTACAAAGGATTACGCTTTGCCAACACAGTTTGACCTGATAGTTTCTTCTTTCTGGCTTTAGGATTAGTTTTCATAGAGACCACATCCATAAAATGCTGAAAACGTGGAAGCTTTTCTTGTGGTGGGTGGCATTCTCAACAGAATTCAGCCTTTTCACAGAGCATGACACCAATAAACTCCTAGAACCCCTAGAATATGGAGCTCAGAGCTGAAAACCACTCCCCACCCCATAAATGGTCGTCCATCTACGCTAAGACAGGAAGTCACCTCTGTGAATGTGTTTTTAAGTGTACAAATAACTACAATGGCATGTACCACTTTTTGAAGTGATGGGCATGCTATTTAAAGTTACATATTATTATTCCCCGCATGGAAGAGATAAATGAGATGTCCCATATTCCTATGGCTGCAGTTGCATAGTTGAAGCCGCTTAACGAGGACAGAAGCCTTAACCGAGAGACTCCTACTAGCCGGGAGGTAGTGGTTTGCTTGCAATAATAATGCTGATGCTCCTGTTCAGGGGTTTTTGGAGAGTCTGCTTGTGATCCATCACTCGGAAGGTTTCACACAGCTCTGCGCTCAGGCCGTTCCACAACAAAGCAGACAAATCCCTGCTGGCCAATTGGAGCCCAAGGAACTCACTGATCTTTTAAGGGTTGATATAAACATACAGCTTTTTCTTTGGTTCTATTCCTGTTTCATTTACAGACATCTGCATGCAAGGGAACCAAATTATGTCATAAAATTTCAACCAAATATCCAAATCTGAACACACCATAAAGAAGCTGTTTTCAAAGCAAGCATACTAAGTATTTAAACTTCGGATTTAAATCGGCCTACACTCTATCCAAGCCACCTCTATAAATTCATCACTGTAGCCCAGCAGTAAATAATTATTAATATGGCATCTCCCACAAATGACTAACAGGTGTATTTAATGAGCGATGACATTTAATAGGTATATGCTTGCATTGAGATTAAGATTTAAGACCAAGGTTAAGTATTCTGATAGTTATTTCAAATGCAGCACATTTAGCATGCTCGTCTTCCAGTTAACAGTCCCATGCACTGCTTGCCAAGGGGATACCCGATAGGTGTGCTTCAACTGGCGCCAGGCTTCAGAAACTGCTGCCAGCACTAGGGGAACTGCCACTACACGGCCGTCTCTGAAATGGCGCTGGGGTCAATGACATTTAGGCACAAGTCGATTTTCAGCATGCCATAAAATAATGATCGTGACTTTTGAATAGAGTATTAACTTCACGGCAAGAACGTCACCCTGTTATCAGATCCACACTTCCCAGCAAACAGGGAACGTTCCCACAACTTTCAATATCGTTCTCATTAGGTTCTTAAAAGGTTCGGTTGCAACGTTATGTAATTAGCGTTCTTGTAACGTTCTTCAAACGTGGACCGTGAAACTTAACCAAAAAAGGCCGCTGTAGGAACATTTTTAAAATAACTTCTTTTTTTTCAAAAACGTTCTTGGAACGTCTAGATAACTGGATATAAAGGTTCTAACAGCCTAAAAACTACGTTTTGAAAACGTTCTGCTAACCCAAAATTGTTAGCTGGGTTTGAGTCAAAGAATTTGAAACAAACGCGAAAACAAGTCTTCGGGGGCTACTAACTATTATGATCAAAATTTGTATTTAGTCAAAAGAAAATTGAACTGTGCACAGCCATCATCATATCTTAGCATTAAGCTAATTAGTCAATCAAATGAGTTGTCTGTGTAAAATGAAATGAAAGCCAATTTGAAACCAAGATGACTATAATATTGATAATGTTTTATTACTGTTTTATTTTTACGTTGACAATATTGAAGTGATGGGTGCAATACTCAGCGGTCATATTTTGTTAGCAGTTGCTCATCACTCAATTAAAGCAGAGGTTAAAGAGGGGGGGCGTAGGTTAAACATTGGCTTGAAAGTTGGTAGGAAATCAGAATAATTATACACGTGTATAAATTGGGAGGGATCTTTTTCAGCTTTCCATGCAATTCTAGAGCTATGGGTAAAAGTGCATTAACTTTATATATATATATATTTTTAAAACTTTTGCTAGGAGCACGACACGCAGCGTGACCCACCTGAAGTACGGACAGGAGCACCTCCAGTCCGCTGGCGCCTGGTCCTGCCATGTGGGATGGGGATCTCCTTGGAGGTGTGAGGTGAGAAGCTGAGCTGAGCCAACAAGCAGATCCTCAACGCAGTCCCCCGGTTCATTTACAAAGAAAGGTTTTGCAGTGGTGGAGGGGAGGATATAGCTGACATACTGAAACTCGACCTCCAAAGATAAATCCTCTAGTCCATTTGTGCCTAGACGTCGAGATGAGTTTCCTATAAAAAGTCCCTCATGGGTTTGGGGATTAGGCATCGGGGTCCCTTCAGGTCGCTTTTTTTCTAGGAGGAAACCAAGCACACCGTAGGGGACAGGGCTGCTTGTTTTAGGACGGTGCGTCATCTGGCTAACGGCACCATGCAAAAAGGAGTATACGTTAATATACAAGCAGGTAATAAAACCAAACGAAAACAGATTAAGGATAATGATACTTTATTGCCCGTTGTACGGGTATATAGTCTTTGCACATCCAGCCTTGCTCTCCGTGACACACTAAACCGTATGCAACGGATTTAAGCACCTGTACATAATCATCAAAATTTTAGTATCGGTATATACATCTTAAAGCATAATTTTTAACCATCGTTGGTTAATACTAAAATCATGGGAGAACTGCAGCAGGAAACTGGAGTATCCGGAGGAAACTCCGGAGACCGCCAGATTATGCAAGCTCCATACACACAGAGAGGAGGTGAGATTCAAACCCAGACGGTGCGAGGCAACAGTGCTAATCACTGAGCCACCCATATTTTCACTATCTGGCATAATTTCTGACTTACAGTTCATCGTGTGACTTTGTAAAATGCTCGTGTATGGTCCACCTCCTTACATTGTTTATATCTACCTGGCTGAAGTTTTTCCAGTATGTGGCAACCTGACAAGACGAGGGGGGTTCTTTGTCATCTGGACAAGTGTCCCTTCAAGGGATAGATCTCAGAAGGAAATACACCACCAATCCTTTTGCCATCGAAAAATAGAAGAGAAATCAACGTGTAGAGATCCCTTTATATGAATTTGCACAATGATTGGATGAATTGCACCATGGACACAAATCTCCACCTTGTGACTTTGACAAATGACCCATCTTACTGTGTGTATGTGTGTACAGTTTGTATGTTCTGCTGGTGTTCTTTTGGGTTTCCTACAAATGCATGTGGTTCAGTTGTATTGAAGTCTCCAAATTTCCATGTGCCTATATGTGTGTGTTTGTATATTCTATGAAAGACTGGCAACTGTATTTGGTTTATAGATGATGGATGGACTTCAGCAGCTTTAGAGTTTGGGTGTTTTATCAAACAGAAATTATATATAGATTATCTTAAATTTGGATCCCTGTGTTACCTGTACATTAAGATCTCCTGGTTTTTCAAGATAAATGCAGCCTCAGGTACGTGGCAGCAGAAATGAAGGCTTAATTGCTTACACAGCTGGTCAGTATAAATCTCCAAGATTGAAGTCTTGGTCACGTCATCTTTGACAGTTTGGAGAAGTGTTTGACATTCTCCTGTTAACACAGACATTCCCTCGGCCTTACGTTGGAAACACAGTCTGCATTCTTGTATCCTTCTCAGGCATCAGATGTGATTGCCAACCTTGTTTTCAAAACTCACTTAGGGGAAATAAGCAATACCAGAGGGGGCTTCTATGACTCCAGTGCCACAGTGCCTCCTATAGTTTATTTGGGTAGTGACAGACCAGCATAGACCAGGTGCAACAGCCATCAGGACTTAGCTGAAAGGAGACACTCCAGACGTCACTGCAGATGTCCTCTTGCCAGGGTTGAGGACTAAGCTGGAAGCAACCCTATCTACAACAGCCCGTAGCGAAATGCAGGCATGCTGAGAGGTTCTGCTATAGTTCTTTGTTGCTTCTTGCTACCGGCAAATGGAAACAGACAGGTATATGCAGTACAGAGAAGCAGTACTACTGGTTAGTGCACTTTTCAGAGATGAAAAATGAGGAACTTACCACATCCCATTCAAGTGGACACCAAGTTGACAGTAGCTGAAGAAACCTGTGCCTCTTCTGCCACTTTCTCTGAAGAATGTTAAGAGCCTGATAACTTCGGTTTAACGCTCTCATGGTAATCCAGAGTGGGAAAGCTTCAGGAATAAAGAGGTTAAGAAATTCAAACTCTTCTGTCACAAATCATCTCCTAGCATTATTCAGATATCAAAATTGTATCTGGAAGTATTAGAGGAAAAAAAAGGGGACCTGATAAAGTCAGTTCTGAAAAATCCAAGCCGAGTGATCCCCACGACCCAGAATGCAATGGGCAGCAATCAAACACCATAACATCGGTTTCATGTATTTACCACATGCTCCACCTCAGCAGAGCATGCAGCAGGGCCTTTGAGAGGAAATGAAATGAAGGTACAATTAAGGGAGTCTAGGGGGGTCAAATAAATAAGCCCCAGCACGACAGCACAAATAAGGCTGAGGACATCAAAAAGAAGGGAATCAATTTAATTTGCTTTGGAAAATTAGGTTGATGCAATTAGCTAATAATGGATATGATGCATACATCTGAAAGGCACAAATGCAAGTTCTGCTTTGAGACATTATTTCATTTTAATGAGGGAAATGTCACACTGCCTCCACAAGAATATCATTTTATTATGATTGGCATGAAATAACATATGCCTCTTAATTATCATTGCTGTTCCTTATTACTTTACAGGAAACACTTGCATTCGTGGCCAAAAATGCTGAATCTCTCCCTTCAGCATCACATTCCCCAGTCACATAAGACCGGGTGTACCTGGTGCACCTAAAACATTAGTTGGCTGTAAAACTTTGATGATGAAATGCATGTAGCAAAACAGGAATGATTTGTATGTAGATGGAACGATCAGTCTATTTAACTTAACTAACTCACCATGGTAATTATTCATCTATCATAGTTAATTTCATGGTGCTTGGGAGCCAATCCCAGGAAACATAAGCAAAGAATGCTGGACCAGCCTAGGCTACTATGATGCACTGACAATCACTGAAGGTCGTTGAGTCTCCTAAATAGTTTTGCATGATGGGAGGTTATTGGAGAACCCGGGGAAAATACATACATGTAGTACTATGCAAATTCTGCACATGGATTTCAAACCTACAAACCTAGAGGTGTTGGGCCCCATCACCAGCCCCCAGTACATACCTATATATTCATAAATTAAGCATAAACTCATGCTAAATAAAATCGTGTGCTTTACCACATCAAGAGGTAGATGTGAAAGCTAAATTGGGAACGGACATTTCTGGAGGCAACTTTTCTGCGCCCATTTAATTTCTTCCTTTGGACCAGACACAAGCGGAGTGTGAGGCAGATACACCCTAGCCAAAGATGACAGGCAGGTGAACCACTCTCTTTTGTGAAAGCTGATACCTGCTGTAGCCTGTTCTTCTCCCCTGTGTTGACAGGGGGGTCACATAGGGCACAGCATGAAGGAAGAAGGAGAATGTAGTGCCACAAGGGAGACGCTGGATGCCAGGATTGAGGCCTTAAGTACTCCAGGTCAGCACCAATAAAGCTCCGCCCCAGCAATCAATTTTTTATCCCTTGAGCAATAGAGTCAGCCAGTCGGACGATTTAATCCAATTTGGCAGCAGGTGGTAGGGCGGAGTTTCATTGCTCGGGTTAATCAGAGTGCAGGGTTTACTAAGTAAACAGTTTACATGGGGAGGTTATGCTATGGTACCTAGGAAGTTTTCATGTGCAAATCAGTCCAAGGTGAAAGAATTAATGCTGTCCTGCCGAGTACACTGCCGAACAGCAACTTTCTCTTAATGAACACTGCTTTGTCAATAAGTGAAAATGGCAGGTGTCCGGTACAACCATGAATCATTTAAAGAAGAATTCGGACGGGCAGATCGCAGGACTGCCACCTTCAACCCGTACTCTGTCTGGCTTAGATAATCACTCATGTGTCATTAAAAAATACAAAGCTTTTAGCTAACTGGCTGCAGAACATCACTATGTCCATTGTATTTTTCATCGATTGTCAATCAGTGCAACGAAAATATGTTTGATTTAGGATGCCTTGACCCACACTTATCGTTTGGATAAAAAAAGGCTGTATTCCGTTAATAATGAGATGACTAAAAGCCATTTAATAGATTGACGGTAAGGTCTATCACTGAAATAAATGTTATTGGTTTATTTTATACTTACAAACAAAGATGTCATAAATTCTGAAAGTTATATAGATATAGAAATATATATATATATATATATATATATAAAACAATTACTTATAGAAGTCTCCCTGCTTTATTAAAGAGTAGCTATTGTGCTCTGAGGCACGTTGGTATGGAATGTGCTTGTTTATGTCATTTTTTACTCTGACAGTCAGATGGCTTCTATATGTGTGAGATCTCGATTGTTTCCAACAGGAAATATGATGTTGGCTGAGAAACCCTTTCAGCTGTCCAAGAATACATCGCCTTGTTATTTTTCACCTCTGACAAACTGAAAGTTCCCAAGGTGTAATTTTAGATGACATGCAGATTAAAAGGTCACATCGCACCACGCAGAGTAGGTAACCTTCTAAACTGCAACTAATTACCCAGGCTGATAAAATTCTTGACATAGTAATCAGGAAATGAACAAAGCTGCTTTTGGGCAGATATGATCATTATGAAGAGAATAAGATATACAGCAGCAATCCCACTTTCTTAATATGATACTTTAGCAATAAGCACTTCTCAGACTGAATATCTGTCCCAGTCACCTTCACAAATTAAAAGACATCACAAAAATAAGAAACTAAGCAAAAAAGAAAGTTACAAATTTAACCTTTTGTTGTCATTGTAGTTATTGTGGCTGCTATTTTTATACAAATGCCTGAAATGATAATACTTTCAAGGTTTCTGTTCTGTAAAAAAATAAAGTTGCTTCTAACTTTCTAAACAGAGATGAAGGCCCTTAAACTTCAGCTGTGTTGGTTTGATGTTTCATGAGCTGAAATTTGTGGTGGTGTGTACTTCTACAACTTAAGCGTCTGTGCCTGTGACAGTAAGGTTTGTGGTTCACCCCCATGACTGACAAAAAGTTCTCATGTCATTTTCAGGCCCTGGCTCCAGGAGTGCCAGATAAATAGCTGACCCTGCACTCTGACCCAAAAGTTACTCTTATCGATATTTGTGAGTATGTTTCATGGAGAGCAAAATATACTGTGCAAACAACTATTTCATTCATTTAAAGCCCTTCCTGTTATTGTTAAATCAAACAAGCCATAATTAGATGAACGGTAAAGGTATTTCCAGTAAGGAGAGCAACTGGAATCTCCATCGAGGGTCTGAAGTCTCTGTCTGTCTGTGTTAGTCATCTCTTGAGAGAACATTACAGATTTTCACTATGGGAGATGACATATGAAGAATGAGCGTTAGGAAACATGCATTTTCAACCACCAGAGGGCACTACATTAATTTTCAGCCGGGTGGTGGATTCCCTTCAGATTCCTGCTGATGTTGTGATTTACATTATTTCCAGTAAGCAATCTTTAAGCAGACTTTGCCTCCGCAGTAATTGCAGCCACGGCCTGTAACAGGTCCATAACTCATTTTGGAAAATGTTGAATCATTTCAGTTTTATTTTATGTGGGCTTTTCTCAAACATTTGCCACAAGATCAATGCAATATATTGTACCTCTGGAGCTCCTTTACAGTTAAAACATAATAATGTGAAAGTTCTTTATAAGCATTAGTTGAAAGAACTGAATATGTACTGTACAATCACAAATTAAAAGTGAAGTACTGCACAGACATACATTATAATTAAAATATACTGTCCAGGACATTTAAGCTATTTCACTTCTTAGTCAGCAGTAATTGAAAACATAAAACCAACGTATAAAATTTACTCAGGTCTTAAACATAAATGAATGCATGTTTTCATGGACTGGTTCCCAGCTCAGGGTGTGTCATGTCTTGTGCTCTCTGCCACCAGGCTTTTCACAACCCTACACTGCATAGGTACTCATGGAAATGGAAAATACGGGTCGATGGATGGATGGATGGATGGATGGATGGATGGATGGATATTTTAAGTGGATAATATTACAATCCAGAAAGAACAAAAACATCATACACAATTATGATACTACACAGTGAAGATTAAAAAGCATATTCATTTACAGGTTCAGCCTGATCTAAGGGTGTTAAATCAGTTTGTGGCAGAGAATGATATGACCCACAACACAGGTCAGTCCCATTTCAGTACTGGAAGGTCAAGCAGGCTGAGTAGCAAAGACTCACTCAGACTTGTCTGTATCAGATATTACAGTAGGATTGTGGTGAACATTGTCCTGCTGACATTGACCTCAAACTTTTTCCAGGAGACATTGACCCAGGAGCCTCTTCTTCCTTCTGCTGATAGCAAGCCACTGTTCAGTGCCACATACCTAAACAAAATCAGCTATCAGACCCTTACTTTTTTATTTTAAACATCTTTATATCTTTCTTATATTTTGTATTCTTTGGGTAAAATGACTTTGGGGAGATGATATGAAGTAGCCACAATGAGGACCCCCCATCACCTCTGTGGGTCAGCGGGTCAGACAGTTGATGTTAGACCCTCAGATGTCACAACAACAGGCAATGTCAAAAAACAATAGTGACAATGATGAGATCACAGAGGGACACCCTAGTTAAATATCTGCATCTGATTGGTTGGCTTGGGACCAAATATCTGAAAACAATGTGGCCAATACCCACAGAATCAAAGAGGAAGCCTAAACCTAAGGCGAGTGGGAAAGGTATGTTTGTGTACTTTATTAGCCCTCAATGGGGAAATTGCTTAAAAGAGAAATTCAATCACACAAGAAAAACAACGAAAGCAAGAAGAAACTGAGGAGATACAGCAGTGAGCAGGCCATTCAGAGTACCACTGGATTTAGAAAGTGAGAGGCCTCACACACCAATAGTATTGAATTGCTGCACAGATATACAATAACCACACATATTAGAGCAGCATAGATTATCAATGTAATGGAAGGGTCCAAAAACTGGAAAAAACTCAGAAACCAAAAGACAATCAGAGGCACAGCAGGGCAACAGCTAACTAACAAGCCAACTCAACACCTCAGAGTTTCCTTCAGAGATGGTCCTTATACTTCCTTTAGGTTCGTTTTGAAAATGTGCAACAGGTATGGCTACTATTCAGGTGATGTTATACGAACCCCATGTAGTTATACGATGTATTATAATTTGCAACTATATCTGGTTACTAGCAGCATGCCACAAATCAAAAATAAGGAGAGTGAAGTTTCAGGCAAAGTGGGGGGGGGGGGGGGGGGGGGGGAGGCCCTGCTGGTTGCGCTTTGAAAAAGGGGCGTGAGGGGCAGCTAACGTCGGTCTCGCGGAGATATGGAGGGGTGAGGGGCGGGAGAAAAAAAGAGCCCACGG
>JAACJT020000016.1:7149314-7218554 GCA_009936485.2 Gymnarchus niloticus | reverse complement strand
CGTAACAGAACAACCGAAGTGCAGAAAGTCATTTGCGCCTACAAGATCGCCACTAATACCTTACCAGGGGTTGCTCCAACGGGAGACACAAAAACTTGACGCTCTAAATAGTGCCTGCACTGCACACAGGATCCAGCAGGGGAGCCATCCTAAAATATGACGCAGGGCTGGAGTTGCATAACAAGGCAGCCTGCTCGCCCTAATAAGGCAATGTCTTCTAAGCCATAACGAGATGAAGAGGAACTCCTCTGCCTGCATGTTTTAGAGACTGCACCAAATTCCCAGGCGACAGGAATTGGAGGTCTGCCAAACAGTCTGTGTCACATCCTAGTTAGATGCTGTCCAGGTGTGCAGTGTATGCCCTGCAGAAATAAATAAATCTCTGCGATACGGTGTCAGAGATTCATCTAACGTCCACCCATTTCACAAAGTACAAATTTCACATCAATGCCGCTGTCGTAACTACGACTGTCTGGGTAAGTTGCAGTGCCCCTGCGGTTTGACGGTGCTAACACATCAGGTTAAATATATTGATCCTGATTTTCCAGACGTTCCGCAGATCTCCGAGAGAACTCTCAAAGGCACTGCACCGCACATGAGGATACCAAGAAGAAACAGGGTTCTGACACCTGATGAGGTGGTGGGTCTCCAAAGACTATCAGAATAGGGGAAACCCGGCGCTCTCACCTGTTCATGATACTCGATGCCCATGCTCAAGGTGTTGATGAGAATGGCGATCATGATGCCACGGTTGAAGTACTTGCTGTCCACGATCTGTTTCAGCTTGTCCTGGAAATCCCCGCATCGCCGCAACATACAGTTCTTCTCCCTGGTCTTCCTCGGGGGGCGGCGAGGTCGCCCCGCCTTGCCCTTGGGACCAAGCCGTGGGTCGCACGTGAACTCGTACACCACTTCAGCGTCGGAGCCAACGCTGTCCAAGTCGCTCAGTTCTAAGTCGGGGTTTTGCAAGACCCTGACACAGTACGGGCAGTTCATCAGCTCACAGGATGGGTGACCGGGTACAGTGCACACTGCTTGGAAG
The DNA here is from genome assembly GCA_009936485.2 of Gymnarchus niloticus. Classification (NCBI taxonomy): domain Eukaryota; kingdom Metazoa; phylum Chordata; class Actinopteri; order Osteoglossiformes; family Gymnarchidae; genus Gymnarchus; species Gymnarchus niloticus. The sequence goes on along the minus strand of JAACJT020000016.1, from coordinate 7,217,512 downwards.
GGGGGGTTAAGGCCTGAGCGGCAGCCCGTGGCCCTGCACACACCTGTTGAGTGAAACCACCATTTCAGGCATGGGGACGAAGGGACTTAGACAGCACCCACACGAAAACTCTTTTCATCTTTACCTTTACGGACACCCTGGCCACAGCACAATGGGTGAAGCCACACAGGAACGTGTCGCTTGCTTCAGTAAAGGATTCGCGTTATAAAATCAGATTTTTTGAGTAGATTAATGAAACTGCCCTTCACTAAATGAGATCTAGAAACTTAATCAGTGTGTCATGGTAACCCTGTCTTTACATAAGATACCCTTAATATACTCATCTTCAAGAGCTTTTCTGGTGAGGACTACAGCCTTTAAAATATTGATTAAAATAAGCTTATGAAAACTGACTTTTTATAAACCTGTAAAGATGTGAAATACAAATGAAATTAGTTATGCATCCTTCTCTCAGTCACCCTGGCTTGACATATCGTGGGTCAGTTTCACAACAAAGCCGTACCTCGATACCTTTACAACTGTTATTTTCACTAGCGCATCAGTCCAGCTTCCAACGTATGACAGAGAAAAAAGATATATTATCCTCTATCAATGACTTTGGAAGGCCACACATCGTGTACCATCTCAGGTCTGTAATGAGATGTACTTTTATCCTTCGTAAACCTAACAGACAAGAGAAATTCTGAACCAGCAAAGGGAACTTCATTGCTAGAACTGTGTTGTTATTGCTTTAGAATATCTCCCTGAAATCCTTTTTGCATTAATGCAGGATTGAGGGCTGTCACGCCTCTGCGGGGATTATGCTAACGACCCTTGCATTTGAAGGACGGCTTTTCTGTTACGCTGGATCAGAACCCGGTCCGACTTTCAGCTGTTAACTTTCCTGAAAGGAAGTGGGCTAGGATTACCGTGCTCTCCCATGAGATGGCTCAGCTTGCTGTAGGGGTCAGGGATGTCCACGTGCCCCGAGGCCTTGCTAACAGTCAGGGTGTGGCTGGCTGCCTTCTTAGTCCTGGTGGTGCCGTTTGTACGGCTGCAGATGGAGGGCATGATGGTCGGGTAGTTCATGCCCCCATTGAGCTCACCCAGCAGCTGAATGTTACCGACGATTCCAGGTGGGGAGTGTGGCACCCGGGGTCCCTGGTGGTGACAGTCAGTGTGGTAGACACTGTGTACTGACTTGGCCCCGGGGGAGGGGCACTGCAGGGTGGGCAGCGGTGAGGTCAGCATAAGCTGGGGAGGGGGCCTCAAGGTCTTCATCTCCAGGGCCTCCTGGACTGCGGCAGGCCCACCATTGCTGATGTGGTAGTGGTGGTGGTGATGGTGGTGGTGGTGGTGGACCAGGTGGTGGATCCTCCGCTCGCTGCCCCGCCTCTTGCCGTAGCCATTTGTATCTCCTGTTCCGCCCCCACTGTTGGGGTCAACCTTCTTCCTGCGCTTGCTCTGCCAGCTGCTGTACATGCGTGACACCCTGCGCTTGACCTTACGGTACAGGTGACTGATGTACTTCAGGAGCTCCTCATAGCAGCTTCCTGGCTCAGAGAAGCTGGCCAATGTGCTGTCATTAGACAGGAAGCGTGCGCGCTGCTCCTGCATCAGCTGGTTTTCCCGCTGCTTAGTTTCTGAGAACTGGGTGGCGATGACCACGAGGCAAAGGTTAATCATGAAGAAAGAACCCACCTGAGAAGCAGAGCAACCAGAGCACGTTACCTCAGTGATCACACAGTGATTCCATCATACCCTACCAAGATACCCTTCTGGAACATTCTACATCACTTTTTACCCCACCAGCATACCCTTCTGGAACATTCTACATCACTTTTTACCCCACCGGGATACCCTTCCGGAACATTCTACATCACTTTTTACCCCACCAGGATACCCTTCCGGAACATTCTACATCACTTTTTACCCCACCAGGATACCTGTTTGGAACATTCTACATCACTTTTTACCCCACCAGGATACCTGTTTGGAACATTCTACATCACTTTTGTTATTGTGCCATAATACCCTTCTAGATCATTCTACATCATATTTTTTACCTTTAGGATTACATTCTGTATCACCTTGTTTCTCCTATAATAACCTTCAAAGGTTTTTTTTTTTTTTTTTGTTTTCATAAGAATTACGTAACACCGGCAGTGCATCTATCTCACTTTCGTCCGTTCTCTGTGACGTTACACAGTGGGAGATGATAAGACGCACTGCCAGAAGATACGCAATCAAAACGGCAGTGCAGAATGCAGGAATGGTCATCAGCTGCATCTATTTGCGAGTAGAGGCTCAGAATATACTTTCATGATTTATTGATTATGAGCTGAAAGCCTCCCAAGTGTAATGTGAAACATCAGAAGATAGAACATACGTACTATTATAAGAAATATAAAATATATAAAATTGTAAAAGGAATGTGCATCCATGACATAATACATGATGTCCACCCATCCTTCCAGAGTGATCACCTGTAAAAAAAAAAAAAAAAAAACAGAAGCAGAAATGTTACAGACTGTGTGGAATAACTCTTCCAAAAGTGCTGTACTCTGTGACTTCACCAAAACTGGAGAACCATGTCAATTCACCTTCAGAACCCAAGCCTCAGCCCCATTAACTTTTGCTGGTGTGGGGCCTCCAAACAGACATGAGATCGTTCACTCCTTAAACACTCATCCTTCAGAACAGGCTCCACAGACAGGTAGCAGGACTAGAACAGCATCTAAGTTCTGTAGGAACATTCTGTTGTACAACTAACTACAAAACCTTGTAAGACCTGTCATGTTGCTGCTTGCCACTGTGTTCTGACTAAGACCAATAAAGGTAACACAGAGTTTGACAATGACCATGGATGAAACATCCCTAAACTTTGATACTTTAGTACTTAAAAAAGAAGCAATCGTGCTGTATATGTCATCCATATTGTTCTATAGTACATATAGAATTATATATTCTACAGTAAAAAGGAAACAATTACAACACCGTGACATTCTAAGGAACACTGATGGGTGGTATGTCCAAATGGCATCACGTAACAAAAGGGAGACCTGAGATTCGTTATCGACGGTCCATTCATTTCAGAGCAGGGCAAGGATGAAGCAGCTAGAAGATTAAATATATGGGGACTAACAGTTTTTTCATGTCAGCAATCATTATCTCGTCGCTGAGCACCTGACTGGCCATGAAATAGCCCCTGAGTCTTAACCACAATATATACATATATTTTTTTTTTACTACAGAAGGCTCTGGTACCCTTCCATTATGAGCCAATCGCAGCAACTTTGCCAATTCCCTCTGCTTCGTGTGGTGCAAGCAATGGGTTCAGACAATACAACCATGTTAATTCTCCTGCAGGGTGTTATGAGTTTTGGTCACTCTCATTACAGCGTACCCAAAGTTCAGCTGGGCCATTCAGGAGGAAAGCACTGGAAATCAGTTTGCTGTTTTGTTTTCTGTGGTGAATCATGAGTTAACCCTGCCTTTCATTTCAATATCAATTAATTATCACAATTCTGTGAGGGCTTCCATCCAGCTGCCAGAGCACTTTACTGTAGTTTTAATTTGAGCTCATTTGAAAAGCACACCTTGCGTTCTAGAGCTGCATCTTATCAGGGTGTCGACCACAAACAGCTGAGTGCTGCTTCAATGCCAGGTGACTCAGCCTGTGGCACTGAAACACGTTTGAAACGTACTCCATCGAGTAACTGGGAGAACACCTCCATTATGACCATTAAAGAGGTTACTACAATTATATACACATGGTCTCATAAGGGTTACTGTGGGTTTTTTATAAAATAGTTAACAATGGACAAATTTCTTTGGCGCTGAAAAAAACCTCACGTTAAATCTCTAGTACACCTGTGTAAAAATGACCAGTTACATTTTATTGCGTATCTGGCCATCAGCAATCCAATGAGAATGTTTCTAGTTGCTTTAGCCATGGTTGTGGATCATGAATGACTTTAACTCAAACTGGGGTCTGCCTGTAACTCCACTCATGTCTGTGTTAAGAGGTACCTGTGGCCTGAACAGCTCAGGCCCAAGCTCTCTGTGTTTCAGAAATCCTGGTCCCTCCAGTGGCTCAGGAGACAGGCCAGCTCGCCTGTTTCCTCAGCCAGCTACGGATGACCTTTGAAGGGCTCCGAAAAACAATTTACCATGAGGTTAATTCGGCCTCATTGATTATTTAATATGCCGTTCATTTATGCGAAGCCTCTTCCGGTGGCATGCTGATCCCAAAGAGCGGTTGTACATATTAAATGGCTCGGTACTGCATTCCCAGCAGAAGCTTAATCTACGGTGATCTGGCAGAGGATTTGGTGGAATAGATTGACAGGGGCTGGCGAATTAGTCTGAGGAGTACCATCTCCGCTGATGAAAATGTTTAATCTCCAAAATATCCAAGAAGGGAGGAATACGGGTGTTGAGATGAGATGCATATACATGCATGACGAAGCAGCTGAAGCCTTAGTGATGAGAGGTTTTCTGCCGCATATGAGGCTTCTGTGCCAAATGCCTCTGAAAGTAATTTATTAGTGGGAACTAGTTGTCGAGGTCACATGGCAGCCAGGAGAACCGGACGGGGGCACCTCTCCCAAAAATCGTGAACGGGTTTTATGAGCACAGATAGCTAATGAGGCGAAGCAGAAGGGTCATGGGTTTTGTACCGTTCTTATAATAACATTTAATCACACAAGTGGGCATCCAAATGACCTACCTGGAAGATGGCGATCCAGGCATACCCAATGTTATCAAAGTTAATAGCCCCTTTGTGGGGGTTGAACTCCCCAGGCTTGCATACATTATAGTACTGGTTCCAGTTAATGCAGCCGTTCTTCCCGTCCCCCTCCAGGGCACTGTGGGCGGGGCTGGCGAAGTCAGCATCTAGCTGGCACTCTTGCCCTGCCTCCTTCAGTGGGGGCACGTCGTGGCAGCGCAACATGCCATTGTCCCGCTGGGAGGAGCAAATGAAGGGCATGTCCTCGGACTCCTCGTGCTTGTAGTACGAGCTCAGGAAGGACAGGTTGTGCATCCTGCCACAAGGGAAGGAGAAGCGATACATTAGAGAGCCAATTGTTTCAAGGCTCAAAGGTGATTGGCTGGAAGTGACCGCCTCTAGTGTACCTTGCACAGAAAAGCAGACTAAGCAACAGCTATTCTTAGTATGGTGACTTTTAAGCATTAATAGACTAACAGCCTTATGCCTTTTGAGTTTGGGGTTTGAATCCCACCTCCACTCTTTGGGTGGGGAGTTTGCTTATTTTTCCAATGTTGGTGTCGTTTTCCTCCTACAGTCCAAAAACATGAGGTAAGGTGAGTCAGTTACAAAACTGCCACAGCGTGTCCCTGTAAAGGACAGGAATCATGTCCAGAGTGTCCCCTACCTCATGCCCTATGCTGCTGTGGACAGATCCCAGGTTCTCAGTGAACATTTATCATCCAAGTGGCTACAGAAGATTGGACGGATGAAATTAGAGCAGTTATATTATTTGAGACTTCATCCGTCTGTATAGTATGGTTGTACTACAGTCAAAGCTACTGTGTTACTGGATTTCCTACTGGCAGTCATTCCATGCTGTACCATTGTCACATTTTCCCATGATGCCTCATTTATGTGGCCAGCTTGCCACTTCTGAGCTTCTGCGGGGGTAGCATTTCTAACTGCCCCCCTGAAATTTTCATGTATTTAAAGCAGCCCAATGCCCTCTGCCCCCCCATCCTTATTGTTTCTACACATGATACCCTCAGCAAAATTATCACAATGCCACAGACGTTCAATTATTGCAGGGGAATTGAAATGCGAATGAAATTAACTTACATTTCAGTCTCATGGCCAATCGTATTTCTGGGTTAATTTTACAATGGAGCAAATGATTGCAAAATGCAGACAATATCAGACTGCAGGGAGGGGGTAAAGAAATGCTTATATTCTCTTTTTCATCATATAAACAGTGGAAGTATTTGAAACATAACTACTGAAAAAGGAGGTCTTCAGAAAACATTTCACGTCTAACATGTCACTTCTGCTCAAATTTGAATTCCCACAGAAATGAAGGCAAACTCCTTTTTCCTACATACCTGTCTGATGTCATAACATCTACCATGAGCAGGGGGCCGTCTGCATTTCCACAAAAAGGCAGCGCGCAGCAGCATCCCGCCATATTAACGGCTGCCGTATTTGTTCCAACCGTCGCTTACCCGCTAATATGCTCAGCTTGTTAAATTTCTGTTCCTTTTTCGTGACCTGTGCTTTCAAAGAGACCCAGCCCTCTAAAAATCTTCAGGTTTCTGCACTTGAAACCGAATCGTCAGGGCAACGAAAAAGTTTATGTTCCCCGGAAACGGCATGCCAGAAGACTATCAGCATTTTACTGCTCATTAAAACGAAATCAGCGAGCCCTGTCACGACAAAGTAACGAAATGACGAAACTGCCAGTATTTACTTTTAATCGAGGAATTATGTCATTGAAGCATTTTATGTTTGTGCGTGATTCTATTATTACGAGCAAAATAAAAATAAATGTGTCATTAAACCAAGGAACACGACGTGATGGTAAAATGTATATGCCATTTAGTAAAAATGGCATTCTTCGTAAATGAAAGTGAGAAAGTGTCTCCAGTAGGCTTGCTGAGTGCTTCATGTTAATAAAATTGACAAGATTGGCCTCTCACCTGTAAAGAATTACCGCTGCTCTCTGAATAAAAGAAACTCAGTAGGTGTTACAAGTAAGGGCTGTTTTCTTATCACGTCTGAGAAAACGCAGCTGGTATCGCCAAGGAAATTTTCTTTTTTGTTTGTAGCTTACTTCTTTTAAGAGGTAACCATTTGTTTTGCAGTCGCTACAAATGATTGGCCTTGTACCTATTTTAGTTCATTTAGAATAAAATAGAACATGCCTCTCCTTTCATGGACACTGATTTGGATGCTGTAAATTATATAGAGGGCGTTTAATTGCCTTCAGCTCTTTCAATGGTCTAAAAAGAGGAACATCAGGTCTGTGAACCTTAACAGACTGCCATGTTTTGACAGAAGCATAAAATGGCTGTTTGCAAACAGAATATCAAGTCAAGAAGTTCAACACAGAAATCAGGCTAATATATTTTTTTAACTGGTTCATAATATGGAAATGCTATGTTGCAGAATTGATGTTCCTACTATAGATACATAGATTAATTCTTCTAAAAATCCTCTGGCATTGTTTTGAAGTTTTTAAACGGGTTACTTAATGAGTGATATTGTACAACGTAGTTCAAATGGCAGCTGAAAATTGGTAAGATGGCTGAAACATCCATATACACACTAGTGTTGCCTACATTGTTAAAACTCACCGTGTTTAATAAAACAGGTGTTAATGAAACAGTCAAGACAGGTAAGACCGTTTGCTGAATTTTTAGGTGCCATCTCAGGATCTTCAATACATGGAGTGGTTATCAACAAACAAAATGAATGCAGATACCCTAAACACAGTGTTTCAGGCAGGTGTGCCCATACACTATATGGCTAAAAGTATATGGAGACCTGCCTGTACGATATCTCAGTCCGAAACCAAGGGTATAAACAGGAAGTCGGTCCTCCCTTTGCTGCTATAGTAACCTACACTCTTCTGGAAAGGCTTTCCATTAGATGCTGGAACATTGCTGAGGGTATTTGCTACCATTCAGGTATAACAGCATTTGTGAAGTTGGGTAATGATGTTGGGTGATCAGGTCCCTTTTTGTTTGTGTGGCATACCACTGCACAACAGAACCCTTGTTGCTTTTAGAAAGTTCCACGTCACAATCACTTCACTTGCAGCTGATTAGGGCTGAAATTTGACAAAATGGCTTTTGAAAAGACAGCACCTTATAATGGTGCCACATTGAAAGCCACTAACCTTTTCAGTATGACCCATTCTGCCGCCGATGTTTGTTTCTGGTGATGTCAGTGTGCTTAAAGATACACCACAATTAGCCAAATCCACTAAGTAAAACAGGTGTCCACACACTTACGGCCGTACAGTGTATGTTAAGTTCATTTCATCACCAACTGAACTACTTCATGTTTCAGCTGCTCTACAATAAGACATTCAAAGTTTGTCCAATGTTGCTGCTGACTCATGCCTAGGAGGTACTCTCAGAAAGGCAGCTTTGTCCCCTGACGTGTGCGCATGCGTGAATGTGTGTGCGTGCGTGTGGCGCTGCGGGGCATGTGTACTGCAGTTTTGCTGGGTTTATAAAGCTGTCAGTCACCAAAAATGTCACTGTGGCTGGAAGCGCTTGGCTGCCACGTGGCATCATATCCGCCCTGCCGGTTCTTTCCCAGAGAGAGCTGGCTGAGCATAAGTCTCGTACTTACGTCTTTAAATTGTCTTCTAAGAAACACCTGTTCCTGAGCAGGCCGGCCCAGAGTTGCACTCCAACGATGCCAAATATAAAGAAGACGAAAAAACAGAGGAGCAGAACATTGCCTAACATAGGCAGTGTATCGAGAAGCAGAGTCACCAGAATCCTCATACCTGCAGAGAGATAAGGACACATTGACATTACCGTTACAATTTCATTCTACGTCACTGCACTCACACGAAACAGGACAGAGGCTAGCGGTCGCTGTGCTTCTAGTGCTGGCCAAGGCACTAAGAACAAAAAGAATGTTGCAAAAGAAATGTAAATCAAACTAAGGTCATTTTGAATTATCATCTTACACGTCGCACAAAACAGTGCGATCTGTCCTACTTTCTGGTATTATGGTGGCTGACACGGCACCCAGGAACATCCTATGGCCCGCTGATCCCCAAGGCCAGAGGTCACCTTGGATTGTTACTACAGCTGACAGCTTTAAAATCTAACAAAATAAAGGCATGTGTGTGCGTGTATGTTTATTGCTAAACTGGACTGATATCACTCCTAGGTAGAGGCTACTTCAAAGGCTATCTCAGATGCCGATTGCAAACATAAACAGCTATCCCTGCTTCCACTTTTAACTCTGTTTACTTTCTTTGAAATTCCATCCACCCCAAATTGGCCCACAGCTACTTAAATTTTCATAGACCAGCTCTTCCCGAAAAATTTAAGAAATAATCTCATAATAGTGTACAATGAAAATAGCTGCCCGCATGAATAAAGAATTTATACTTCAGCCAAAAATTTAATTCCCAGTCCGTTCAACTAGAACACCCTCATATTTTCAAGTCATATTTTTACACATACTCGCTTTTTTAAAGATACACAACCAACAGAAACATCATCAGTAAAAATCTGTACAAACAAGTTCCATTTGCTTATTCATCAACATATTGTTTAAGAAACACAACTGAATGTCCTGTATTCACATGCACTATCAATAAAATACATAAAAATAAAGCACTCACTTTTGATCACATAGAAGTAAAAATGTCTCAAGACAAAGTAAAATAAAGCCATATTTCTTTTCCTCACATTTTTCAAAAGAATTAATGAAATTCATTCTTTCCGAAAGAGTTAAGAACAGTATTTTGAAAGCAGGTGCTTCCACTCCACAGTGGCTCCCAAGTTAACTAGGTAATAAACACCCTGGTTTACATTCATGCATCAAGTGACAGTCAGGCCTACTTGATCACCCCATAATTTCTGTTAGTCCAGCTGGGAGATCTTTGTATCTTTGAGAAGCTGGTGTTTGTTAATGTTTCTTGAGGTAAGGTGATCCTTGGATGGACTTTGTGGGGAAAACACATTAACACCAGGGCTGTTATAAGTCTACGGTGTGAGTACCTTCCACTGAGAAGTCAACAAAGTTCACACTGTGGTCAGGTTGCTATGCAGAAATCCCTTGTTATAACAAAGTCCCCCTTTTCAACCAGACTGGTGAAAAGACCACCACATGGCTCCCCTGACCTAATGGAACCATCAGGTTAGAATGACTACTTAGCACTGTGACGGTCTCCGGGTCTCTGCTGTGGCACGACGTGCGGCTCTTCCGAGATTTTTAAATCCACTCTCGCATGGAAAGGCAAACACCCACGAACATAAAGCCCTTCTAACTGGCCACATTCAACACCTGCATCCAAAGGTGCTCGCCGAATGGTGTGACGAGCATGAAAAGGAGAACCATTGACCATGGCTGCATCAGATAGTAGATCTCAATGCTGCTCAGCATGTGCAGGAGATTCTTTAGTGATGCCTGAGGCAACGGCAGCACGATTCCAGTTTCTACAAGGATGTACACCATTCGGCGAAAGCTCTTTCAGGAGCTTGAGTCTTGTACTTTGTTCTTCTTTGTGGATATGGTCCATGATGGCAGTGCATCGCCCCAAGGAGGCTAGAGCTTTTATAAATTACAGAGTCAATTTCATTTGTTAGCTTCGACATTTACATTTAATTCACTGATCTTATCTGCAGAATTACAATGATATTAAAAGTTCTTGCATGAGTGAACGAAATCACGATCCCTGTAGCAGCACAGGTCACATACTTCAAATGAGACTCAGGCGGACGTGTAAACCGGGTTCGTCTCAGCCAGCAGCTTTCTCATGTAGTTTAGGTCATCGGGTTCCTCCTGGAGTCCTCTTGACTCGTGAAGCCATAGGTGGATGAGGATACGCCCGAATGCCCTGCGACGCTCGGGCGTTACATGAGAAGCTCCAGACCACCACGGACCCATTATTATTAAAAATGGATGGATAGAAGAAAGCCGGGGATAAACTGCACATACATCATTCTGAAGTTCACATCAATACACTTCCAGCTAAAAAGCGTAGAGCGTCTAACCAAAAGGCTTCGTTGTGCTGTGCGTTATGTCTATGTGTATACATCAACTAATATGTGTATATAAATTAAAAATGTAGCTGTGTGTGTTTATTAAACAAATTTAGATTATTAAGGCTAAGAACAAATATTTTTATTTTCCAAATACTTAAGGAGTACTGGTATTAGAGATAGATGGACTGAGGGTGATATATACAAATATTTTATTATATATTTGAGAAATAGTACCCCTGAAAACAGTCAAATGCTGAGCACAGCTTGAAGAGGTTGTTTAGAAAGGTTTTAATGCTAATGACTTAAATATACATCAACTTGCATTGCTTGACAGAAATTGTTTCTCTTTTCAGAGCAGGAATGTTACAAAGTGTTAAGCGTAAGTCGATGTGCTTAGCTAAAGCTCAGGTTATTCAGCCTTCCAAGGGAGGTACGTAAACTGCTGATTTCAAATGACCTGCTTGGTTGTTCCACAGCTCTATGTATGGGGTAAATTTATAACTCACATACAGATTTGTTGAATTATTTGTCTAAAACAAATGCCCGATTTGATTCAAAAAAAGATTCAGTTTCAACACGGAAAGAGATACCACAAAAATGTTTACTAAATATCCTTTAATAAATAGCACTTTTGGGCAGGGTGGCTCAGTGCTTAACACTGCTAGCTAACAACTCCAGAGCTGGGGGTTTGAGTCCCACCTCTACTATGTTTATGTCAAGTCTGCATGTTCTCCCTGTCCTTCGTGGGTTTCCCTTGGTACTCTCGTTTCTTCCTGTGGTCCAAAGACATGCAATTCAGCCTGACTGGCATTTCTAAATTGCATGTGTGTGGCTGTACCCTGTGATGGGTTGGCACCCCATCCTGCTTTGTGCCCTAGGCTGCCTGGGATAGACTCCAGGTGACCCTGTATAAGATATGTGGTTTGGAGAGTGAATACCACTTTCACAAACAGTCACAATAAAAATTATTCAAGAATCATGTTCTAGCTAACGTGTTATATAGAATTCAAATGTAGAATCTCCAATAAGTTTTCCCAGTGTGAAAGTTCATGAATCAATTTTGCTCAATAACAGTACTACCTTATATCCAGTAAATTCAATTACAAAAGCTGAGCTGGGCAGTACAGTGGACCTTTGGGTAGCACTGTGTAGTGCTGTGTAATTACTCACACAGCAGTAGCTTTTGAATCTTTCTTTTTGCAACATTTATTTACCTGACACTTATCTCCCAAACTGACAAAGCTTGCCGTCAGAATGCAGGATCAGCCAGCTTCCTTGGAGCGATTGGGACCATTAAGGGCCTTGCTCAAGGGCTCAGTGGTGATATGATTATTCTGCTGGCCATGGGATTCAAAACCACAACCTTCCAGGCATGCACATAGATCCAGATACCACTACAAACCTACGCAGCACCATCTAACCCGCTTCCTAGAATAAGACATTGGAGAGTAAACCATGCCATCTATTCCACAGGAAGGTAGATAAAAAGCTGCCATATGGAAATGATGCCCTATATGGCTGACTGCAGCAGAAAAGGCTAGTGCTTTCCGGGCTTGCCCGAGGCAGGAGGGCCTCTTCGGGAAAAATCCTCCTAGTTTCAGAGAAGTCCAGCTACACAAACACCTTCACCTCAGTGCAAAGGGGCAACTGGAACACCAGCAAAAAAATTAACCCAATCAATAAAACTGAAAAATGAGTTTGGGTCACTCAACTGTTAGAGTAACAGGGAGTGTGTCATAACTGTTTTTATTAAACATAAGTTCATGCATAAATAAAACTCTCTTTTACATGTACAATTCCCACAATGCATGTCAGCCAGGTTTTATCAGGCTTTCAGTTCAGAAAACTAAACGAATGGTATTGTAAGAACTGTTATTAAAAATATTGTTTTAACCTGTTGTGGGAACTGGCAAGAATTAGATTAATATTTGTTAGTGATACTGCTAAATAACCACATTATACCAAAATAAATACTGTAATAAAAAATTAGAACAACAGGAACAGCTAAAATGGTGAAATTGTTGTTCCATATCAGGCTCATATTAGGAAAAACATGAAAATGATCCAATCTTATAAAAGTGTTCCACATCATGATGGCACAATACTTTGGTTACCAAACCAAATTAAAGCTAGAAACAATATCTGTGCTGTAAGCTGGTAGCGAGAGGTATGATGTTGTATCTGAAGTTCAACGCAGTCTTGCAGCTACGCACTCTCACTTCAAACCAACCCTTCCAGTGCGACGTTACAATTCTGAGACCACGAGGCCGTCGGAGACGGTGCCGAATTTGTCAGGAATTGGAGGCTTAACTCGCTGGCTTGATTAGTATCGATCCAGTTCCAACAGAACGTGCTGTTTAGTCCAGGTCAAGTGTAAAAAAACAAACGTTTGTTAGCCGATGGCCCTATGCAGAGTCTCAAAAAATGTTTCTCGCCTCACATTGTAATTGAGATGGATATGGAGGATTAAAACATTAAATCTCACTGTTGGAGAGCTTCCTTTCCAGTCCACTACCTGCTTCGGGTTCAGCGGTGAATCTTTATGTTTATTTCACATGTGAGTAAACGAGATCTTTTTATGTGAAGGATTAGAGCTGCCAGCTAGATTACTTAAAACTCTGGATCTGTAATCTGACCACCAGTTGGCCGGTACTGAATTGTCACTTGATTCCATCTTTTCAGCACAAGGGCAACAGAATCTACCTCATTCCTTTCAAAACACGCTCAAAATGGCTACAATACTGGTACATTAAATATTATTCCTTTCCTAGTGAGTGTGGAAGTGTGGCAATAAAACTTGCCTGTATAATGAGTGGCACTGTAGGGTTAGCGTCACTCTTGCCACCGGGGATGAAGATAGCGATGGAATTAGCTCACAGACTTTTCCTGTCACCATATATTCTCAAAGGGCATCTCCTCAAAAGTACTGAGATAGAAGAAGTTTCCACGAGTCGACCTCATATTTTAATTTCAGGTATGAGATGCGGAGGCATGACACAACGGGAACAGCAGTTAAAAAAAAAACAACAGAACTTTTTAGAATCACATGGCTGCTGGAACGGCACCTACAAGTCTGTATGATCTCTGCTGTTCATGTTCAGTCAGAGTCTGAGGAACCCTGGGCCTTCCTGAGTAAACAGACGCCAGAGTAAAACACAACTAGACACTAACTAATGCCTCACTATCTACTAGTCTGAACCTCACAGAGGTCACACTACTTGTTTTTTTGTTATGCATTAATGGATTCCAATATTAAAGGTAAAAACATACTTTAATGAAAGGTGAGGGTGCGACATCACTACTTTCCAGACACAACTCATAAAAATGGACAGCGCAACAATGCACAGTTATATTTATACAAGGTAAAAAAAAAAAAAGAGTTTCTTAAAAGTACAGTACTCTTATTTTTTTGCTTACGTTGTTACACGGACTATACAGGATTTGGGGATGGGTACAGAATTTAGGGTTATTCCAGCTCATTTCCTTCATTGCCTGTGTTTGTGGGGAGTCCCTCATAGGCTTTCAGTAAAGACAGCTTACTAAGGGCACCATCAACAAATGCTTTAAAAAGCACGAGCCGCGTCACACCTCTTAATATGACGACACACTTGCTTTTTGAAAATATCTTCAATACTTCCTTCGTACTAAAAATGTGAAACTCAGAAAATGTGAAGACAGGTTTATGACAAAGCATCTCGCAGCTTGGTATGTTATAGCTTAACCTCCTGGGATATTCCTCGATAGCAGTGAGAAAGGTGCTAGCTTGCTAGCTTGTAAGAGAAATACAGCTTGCCAGAGCGGCGGGCAAAAAACAGACTGAACAGCCTGAATCTAACACTGCCTCTCCAAGTGAGACCATATGACGAGAAATGGAGCCAATAAAGCGTAAGAGTGCGATTTATAGCTGCCAAGACATCACTGCTGCATGTCGCGGTGTGGACCGAAGTTACAGAGAGGACCATGTCATACCTGTGGACCGAAGGCCTTATTAATTTGGACAGGCACTTAGATCCCTTCAGATTTGTAACGATCATCAGGTGTAATTTACAGCACTGTGAAAACACACTGCCCAGGTTTTTTCCCAGGGTAAAATTGCCCGTCCAAAAATTTCCCTCCATAATTTAGGAAGCTCAGTGCTGCGGCACAAAGTTACACAGGAAACTTCTGTAAATCGTGAAATCTAAAGCATGAATACCTACTGCCTGCAATTAAAGGCCAAGGTAAATGTATCAAGCGCCTTAACAGAGTCCCTGCCACTCACAGGAAGTCCAACTGCTCTGTTATTGTATCAGAACTTTACTATCCAAGAAACTCCATTTTAATTTCGTATAGTACTCTCGAATACCAGACAGCCATGGATGTGTATCCTGGTTTGAAGCATCATCAAGGGATATCTAGTGGTTTTGTGCACTTTGCGCTCCTAACGCTGGAAATGTCCCGGAGTGAAGCAATCACTAATGGAGGCACAGCGCGGAGAGACAGGAAACACAGGAACAGACAGAACTGGACTATGCCCAACTAGTGTAGCACGGAAAGACAGGAACAGGGACTGACAGGAACGGCTTGGGGAGAGCACCACACGACGGCGCCTGGCACAAGGAGAATTGGAAACAACGTGACACACAGAGGGACACGTGGGGGTGATGTGGCTCAATGAGGATGAGCCTGGAATGGCACCGCATGGAAAAACACAAACAAGGAACAGCAGAGCAGAAAGGACAAACATGATTAGCTGGAGAGACAGACCAGAACTCCGGGGAGACTATGGGGAACAAGAACCACAGAGTGGTGTCTTTGAGGAGAACACTGGCACACAGGAACTACATTCCATGATGTACACGTGAGACTGGAACAAGAGAAGTCGATGGGTGCAGAGGCCCTGGAGCTGGAACAGGAGTGGGTGTCCAACTGGGGTCTCTGGATAGTAATGTTCTGACCCTTACCTCTATTGGCTGGGTCATTTTTAGTTTGCCGCTGGAGTATTGCACCTGTAGGCATGTACTATGGCAGTGGGGTCTAACAACACCCAAGGGAGCAGAGCTGGCTCAGAGCACTGAGCAGGAATCATTAGGGCCAAATTTCTCCCAAACACAGTGTAGGTTCACCAGGAAACCAAGTATATAACGAGGCAACGGGTACCAGTTGTGGGATAATGCAATTAGGAAAGGAGCAAGGTAACTAGGTAACCGGGTGCAGCACAAGGAAACTAGGTAGTGGGGGAGGAGTCAGAAAATGAGGGTGCGAGAGCACAACTGGTAAGGCAGCTCACTGTTAACTCAGAAATCTGCGGTGCAATCTCGCGGTCCACTTAGCGAGGGGCGCTATCCCATGGACCTCCTTTGGCTCAAAGTCAGTCTGGCTTTGTTTTGATTGCTCCCCAGGGCAGGAATGACGGAGAAACCAAAACCAGTCTTGCCTATCATAACCTGGACTCAAGAATCCATCAGTGCTGGCAATGTGAAACATCACAGACTATATTTGAAACACCACTGTATACAGTGGAACTGCCCCCTATTCCCACAGCCTTTCCATGCTGATGGTATAAATATAGGCTTTTTGCAAGACCGTGTCCATCAGTGCCAACATGCAGAACCACAGCAATTTATTAGTCCAAGTAAAAATCCTTTCTCTCTGATGGCAGGCATCCAGGTGCATGACGCATCTGCCCCTCATTGCAATGCAGGAGCTGCACGCAAATCAACGGGGAGGTGAGGCACTTACTGGGGACCCTGTTGATGGCTCGGAGTGGTCGGAGCACACGCACGGTGCGGATAGCCGACAGGCTGACATTATGGCCGTCCAGAGAGTACTCCATCATCCTAGGTAAAGCAACAGCAGGTTAGCATGGCTTAGCCTTGCCCTAGACACTCAAGGTACATTGATGAATATGTATATCAATAAGTAGCCCAGAAACTTATTGATATACGTTATTAAGCTAATAAATTCATATCCTGAAGTCAACAGAAAAACTAGAAAGCAAAGCTGATGTGAAAATACAGGCTGGAGTCCAGTTGGGTATTAAGATGTCAGTTTGATTTTTGGTCGACCTTAAACCCAACTTCCCCAGACTGTCCACTTCCAACACCAGTACAGACATCAGTGCAGTTGGTGAAAGATGGTGATGGTGGCCATTGACTGGACACCAGCCCATAGGATTATTCGACCTAATTCATCCACTCCTTGAAGAACCTTGGCAGATTCTTTTTGGGCAAAATTTCAACTGGTCAAAATTTCTAATAATATTATGCCAGATACTAAGCACCTACTCAAACAGAGAAGTCTGTTTAATAATCATTTTATTAGTAGCATTACTATAAGTAAATTAAGTACTTTATAAGTTAATTTTATAAGTAGAATGGCATAGAATGATCTGTTGTAGTAAGATGTTCTTCAGTAAGCTAGGAACAATAATGTTTACAGCAATTTGATACGTGTTTGTTCTGTTTATAATAGGAAAATAAAATTCATTTTCCCTTGAAACACCGTGTGACATTTAATGGGATTAAACCCACGTCACAGTATAAGGCATTGACCTCGTCAGTTCTGTGACTGGCAAGCCTTCTATTTTTCCCAACAGGAAGGTTCTAGACACGAGCAGAGGAGGTCCAGGCTGCTTCTGTCTCCCCTCATTTGATCGATTGTATTTTGGTCCCTTTGTGATCAGGAAATGTGTTATCAAGTCACTGCTAAGCTAACAAGTGCTATTTTGGTTCTCTATTCTTTCATACACAAAATCTCATCTCCTGGTGTGTTTTTGCCCCCCTGCCCCCAATCATCTGGCGCCTCCCAGCATGCCATTCTCCCCATGTCTGACAGCTATATAAAGCATTATTAAAGCCACAGTGGTTAGCTTGTACTGTGAGTGCAGTTTACAGAGACCGGTCGTTTATTTACGGTCTGCAGACAGAGGTCCCTGGAAGTGCAGTAGCCGAGGATTTCTTCACAGGAATGTTCCTGCCGGAGTGTTTATTTTGAGCTATGGATGTGGGAGGATCCCCAAAACAGGTGCAAAGGTACTTAGACACTGACCCTGCCATGACAATGAAAAAATCCAGACGGTTCCATGTGTCACCCAAGTAACATTTCTGGCCAAAAATCCCGAGAGCCATCATCTTGATAACCATCTCCACAGCAAAAAAAGCAAAGATGAAGTCATCGAATGCCTGCAGACATGGAGAGAAATGTACCTGTCAACAGCATTCCTGCTAATTAACCTCAAATACTTTGTTTATTTACTAGATACTTTTGCTCAAAGCAATGTCAAGTGAGGGAAACTTGGAGTAAGATGATACAGTCAATCAGGATCCAGAAGATCCAGAGCACATAGGATTAAAGGCCTTGCTCAAGGGGTCAAAGGTGATATCATTTCTTTGTAGGCCAGGGGATTTGAAGCCATGACCTTCCCAACAGTGGAATAGATCCTAAACCTGCTGAACTACACAATGCACAGGTTCACCAAAGAGATCCAGAAATTTCCATGAATCTTCTCACGTGTCAATCAAGGGAATAGTTTAGAATTGCTGCAGCTCCTGGGCAGCACACTCTGAAAACATCCAGTCTCTTTTGGAGCTGGATGTGTAGAAGCTTTTACCATTTGCTCGTGTGTTCCTACGCACTGATCTGAAGGCCATACAAAGCAAAGAAACAGACTGAATAAAGTGCGCCATCCTTGGGGGATTGAAAATGAGAGCTAATCTCGGCCCACGGTCGGCCCACATTTTCCCCTCTTCTGCTATTCCCGTCGATGACCCCCATGACCTGGCCCTCTAATGTGCGTAATCTTACTGGCACTGTCTCCTGGACTGAAGCATTTCCCAAAGTCTTGCCACTGGCCCCGAAACAGCTGTCTTCAGGAGAATGAAAAGCCCTGGCTGAGACTTCGGGGTGCTTTGCACTGACTAGGACTGTGGTCTCCATGTACACCAGAACAACACTGGTACTGACTGCTTGCAGCCCATTAGTCATCACTACAGAGTGTCTGGCGTCTGTGTGTGTGATGTCAGACGTGAGCTTCAGGAGAAACACCAAATAACAGGAATTTTGATTAAAGTAGACACAGTCGTTCCAAAAACGGCAGTCTGATGGCTAAGCTCCACCCCCATGCGAAGACGGCCTTCCACGGCGGCTCACCTGCAGGATGGTGCACCAATCTGACTGGCACCTGACGTCCTCACATGGCTGGAACATTCCCAGGGTGACGCAGTTCAGGAGGATGACCAGCATGCTCACGTGCTCGAACCACGTGCAGAGGGGAGTCAAGGATAAAGACCAGGCGAGCAGCACTGGAGAGGCTGGGGGGGGGGGGGGGTCTTTCCGCAGGATCATCTCTCAAAAACAGAAATGAAGTCTATCTTCCTTTTCTTGAAAATGTAGTGTAGGAGGTAAGGGTGACAGTAAAGAATCACATTGGGAAGTTTATAAACTAGTACAGTTAAATTTTCCACAGTCATTTTAAAAGTCATTTTACAAAAAAGCTATTTGTTAACTGAAGCAAGAAATAAAATCAGAGCGCAGGCCTGAAAAATCAAAGTACTAACAGTAATTTTGCCTTTTGTAAGTGCAGAAATCGATTGCTACGGTTTCGTTTTTCCTAAGCCAGTTAAAACCTGCAGATATCACCAGCTTTGACTTATCAGTAGGGTTTGATAAAAGAAAGCTTGAGATGTAGCTGCATGTGAATGAAAACC
This sequence comes from Gymnarchus niloticus, assembly GCA_009936485.2. Classification (NCBI taxonomy): domain Eukaryota; kingdom Metazoa; phylum Chordata; class Actinopteri; order Osteoglossiformes; family Gymnarchidae; genus Gymnarchus; species Gymnarchus niloticus. The sequence continues at coordinate 7,198,118 of JAACJT020000016.1, read as the reverse complement.
AGTATTAATTAACTGTGCATTTGTGCTTTTCAACCCATTTTTGTTTATGCCGATGTAGTCTTTTCCTGCTTTGTATCACAATCACCTGCCGTGCTATATATTACCTTCCAAGCTGACATCTTCCTTTATTGTAGAGGTCACATGACACAGTGCAGGAAGTACAGCTCTGAAGTGATCCGACAGGAAGCCCTTTTTTCAGAGACGTACGTACACTGGTCGTTTTAGACCATTTCGAATGGGGGGCAGGCTGCGGCCAGGTGTTTTGTTGGAGGGGCACATATAAAAAAAACAAAAACTTGCATTGCCACCCATTTCAATACACGTTAATGAAATAAAACAAGCTCCCATCTAGAGGGGGCAGTGAGGGGTTTGAAAGTCTGCGATGGAGTCTCAAAATCAAAAGCATTATTTTGTGGATGACTCAAAATGTTCCTTTTTCTAACAGAAGTATCCAGTATAAATCACAATAATTTGATTTTGCCTGTACACATGTTTTGTTCAATAAGAACCTTTAGGAATGTCCAATTTTGCTTGTTTGCCAACCGTATCCTTATGCACTAGTCCAGAACAAGCTGTCACAGTAAAGCTAATTGAAAAGCAGTGCCATATCATATGCATTTATAAAGGTACTAAGGTAATAGAAGTAGAAAACTAGTCATTTTCAAAGGAGACAGACATAAGAAAAGACATAAGAAACTGATTTCCTCTCCTAGCCTTTGAGAATTTCCAGTTTTTTTTATTATGCTATTCAAAAGACAATAATGACTGTGCTCCACTCGCAGGTTCTGCTGAGGCTGGCCTGGTTGTTGGCCTACTTTGTGGGGCCTCACTGTGGCACGGGTGAGACTCCATGGGGTCTCCGTGTGAGGCGACAATCGAGCCCAGATACGGCCCAGAACTCAGAAACATCGTCCTCCCCTCTCCAGGGCTCAATTTTGTACCAGTTGTAGCTGACGGGATCTTGGTGAAGCAGCCACACAGATTTGATTGACCTCCCTGATGTGGAGGAAGATCCACGTGGCTGAGACGGCTTGGTGAGCACCTCAGAGAGATGCAGGGAGAGAGCCCTGATCGGTAACAGAGCAGCTGGCATTCCTAATTCAGGAAACCAGAGAGCCAAACTACCGCCTCAAGATTTGTGCTAATCCAGCGAAGTCAGCGTGGCTGGCCGACACGCAAGTTCTCTCATCAGTGCTGCAGAAGCCAAGCACATGCCAGCTTCGGACTTCTCTGCGTACGCAACCAAATTGTAAAGGGAACCCAGGCCACGTGATAGTGGAAGCTTCCTTCCTTCCTGCTGAGCGAAGCGCATACTGTGAGCTTCACAGGTGTTTCACAAACAGAACATGGTACAGTACCTGAGACAACTTGCATGTGACATTGAGGCAAGAAGCCACAGCATGTCTTACTCCCGTTTTGTCAGCCATTCAAAGTCAGCGATGATCATCTCAGATGCTTTATTGGTCATTGTAAACCCACGGAGCCACATGAAAAGGCATAATTTTTTTTTTTTTTTACCTAAATGGCTCCTACAATTATAGGTTATTAGAATGGTACATTTATGATGGATATTAAACTCAATTCTTGGTAGATCCATATCCCGTCCATTTCTTACCATAACTTAACTTTTTCCTCTTGTTAAAATACAGCTAAAATAAGCACTAACCTAGGTGGTTTCGTAAATAAAATGTTAGGATCACAAAGGAAGCTGGAAATCTCCACTCGGTAAGTGCCTCTCACATACATGACATCCTAACCCATAACCCTTTACTACTCAGCCGAAGGCACTCCTCAGGTATGAAGTCCTTGAAATCATACGAAAGGTTACTGACAGTGGGAGAAAACTGAGTGACTCTGAGAGGGTGGGGGCAGTAGATGGATATCAGCAGAGGAAAAAAAATGCTTTGACACACTCAGCTCAAAGGGGAGCTGTCGTCATTTTAGAGTCAGGTAGTCACCCATGGAGGCCATACTGTGAGATCCCGCAGAGCCACTTAAAATCTTCGGTCACAGAGGAATAAAGCTTTGCTGTTACAAGCCCCCAAAGGCACTTCACAGTCACGTATGCAAGCTTTAAGGTGGAAAAAAAAAAAAAAAAACCCCAGTGTAACATTTCAAGATGACTATGCTTCTTCAAAATTGATCTTTCGTCTTTTCCAAGGCCACATAAGTCTGAAATGCAATTATCCTCAAGACAAGACGAGGGAATTCGGTGGTGTTTTTTGTTAATCTCAGCCAGCTTTCTCACATGTAACCATTTTATTTAGTGCGCAAACAAACATGACGGGAATGTTTTGCCTCTTTCAAACACTCTGAACAGCAGGTAGACAATCGGTGACATTTAAAGACGCTCGATACTCCACAGTATCCACTATCTGGGCAGTGCCTCCCTACCGCTCGAACAGGACATGATCTCACCCTCATCTTCTCACTCTGATTAAGCTTCTTGGAATCGCTCACAGCTGAAGTGCATCACTACTGAAAGGAAAGTGCGACTAGCTTCGAGTGACCATGCGAGGAACCTTTCCGTTGCAGAACGCACAACACTCGCTTCTTATTCGACAAGTTTAGATTCTTATATCTTACAAAGATATCACTGGCGCAGTGTTTTTAAAAAACGAAAGCTGAGGCAATGAAGATTTAGAGGATGTGAGCACACAACAGAGGTCACCAAATGAATTATAAAGATCTTAAAAAGCCTCACCCCAGTGAACCTTCCATTGGTACAATGCACTTTCCTCTCTTAGTATTTCTGAATGCACCACCTCACGTTAAGGTCTGTTCATAAAAGTTTAAACGGGGCCCACCGCCACCAGCCTTCATGCCTTGGCCATCATTTATCAGGCCAGTGCTTGTCTGCAGTAAAAGTCCTTCGCTCGCTAATAGGAGCACATTTATTTTATTAAAGGAAAGCACCTGGCCAAGCGAGATGAGTGCATATGTGGGGTAATTAGACTATAAACAAGATATGCTTATATTAAGGTGCTGACCCCCTCCACCCAAGTCTAAACAAGAGCCTCGTTCTTCATTTGATTGAGTCAACCTGTAGTGTTGACAGGCAGAAAAAAAAATCAATCTCAAAGCATTTGCCTAAAACTAAAAAAGGAGGAACATCTCTCTGGATTATTCTGACATGCTGGCAGTTATCATTGAAGCAACACATGAAAGTGTAAAAATGTAGTTCTCAGGCAACCAATTTACATGTATCAGTGATAGATATTTGCATAAAAAGAGTTGAGAGATCCATTTGCAAAGCAAGCAGTTTTGATTCACATCTAGGAATGACAAACGCCAAAACATAATTGGACAGTCTGGGTCAAAGTCAGATTGAGAAACCAATCTAATATGATGTGAATACCAAACCCAAATCACATCTAGACAGCACAGACAGAAAAACAGGCATGAGTTCACAAACCAAAGGCAGACAGGCAAAAGCCCAGCAAGTCAACAATTTAGCCTCATTCCGAAAAGGTCCTTATATCCCCTATAGGATAATCAAAGAATGAAAAAAAAAAACTCTGTAATTCAAGAGCGGTGGGCTTGGCTGTAGGGAACAGCAAATGAAGACTGGCAATGTTTTTCTTCATAGAACGTTGACAGGTTTGTGGTTATGAAAAAGGCTACACAAAATATTAAAAAGAGATCAAACTGTTATATATATTTATGTATGCATATAACACTGATCCATTGAACTGCGGTTTTTGTGGCGTCCAAAAACACTTGGAAACTTCAACGTAAGCTCAAATCAAACAGACGGCAGCGAGCTGTGTTTCCTGACGACTGTCAACCGTGGCGTATCCAGGACCCCGCCGGCGAGCAAGCAAGGGAAACAGATGTGTGGCTTAGTCTCAGAAAGACTGAAAAATAAACTTAAAAATTCAGTTGAGATTTCTGGGCCTTGTCTCCAGATTCAAAGCAACACGCACCGATTTCCTGGAAGCTTCTAAGCTCTCACCCTTTCATAGGGAGCTTCTTTGTAGACTTTTCGTTTGCTTTGAGCTGTAGCCACGGCGACTCTGAACCGATGGGTCCATTTCTGAACATCTCTATATCCACAAGTAGCTCAGTTGTGTTTAAATAGAAAAATAAATATTTGCCTAACTGCAAATACCTTGCTGCTATCACTGTATTTGGGCATTTGCCGGTTTTGATGCCTGCTGCATGTTCCAGCACTATGTAAATGGATTCTTTCCTCCATGCGCACCTAGATACCATCTTGAAACAGTGTTGGCGCATTTAAATAACGTAAAAAGATGAATGCTTATTTTGTCTCTCCTCTGTACCAAACATCGTTTCCTTAGAGAAACGGCTCAACACAGCCATCTCATTGATTACATTATGAAATCTGTCACATTCTTCCATCTGAACCAAGTGTCCTCTTCTCACCGTTGTGTACACCTCGAGACCATTTGACCATGACCTAACTCATTAACCAAATCACTCGTGCATCCTTCAGAAGACACCGACACAACAATGTATGAAAAAACAAGGCTGATGTCACAACACATCGTGATGCATCGCAAGTACGTGGATGTGACCAGCATACTTGTCCTGAGTGAGGACGGACTATGAGGTAAACACTGGCAAAGAAAGGAAAGGGCAGCTCATTTCCACGGCCGATGTCTGCGAACCTGCAGCTGATTAACATCTTCTCTGGCTTTCTGCCCTGGCCCATCCATAACTTGACCCCTCGTGGATGGGCTCACTTCTCCATTTCTACAAATGTTTATGCATTTAGTCTAAAAAAACAAACTGATAATGCTTCTGTACCAGGTGAAATATTAACAACAAGAACGACAGATCACCTACACAAAGTATGGGGATTATAATATAATCTTGTATAGAAAAAGAAGAGAGGATTTTAAGCAGGATCACATTCCTATCTAAAAATAGTACCATTTATATATAACTTATATATACAGAGGCGGCTCACACTCACCTATTTGGAACAGAGGCATATATCGGAGGGTTCAAAAAGCTTAATGTGAAAATTAGCAACAATAAAAGAGGGTCAAGGTCCCATTAAAAAACATAATAAAGGTACAAACCGAACTGAGTTAACCTACATCACTAAGATAACAAATTGTGACACCAAACACTGCACCCCAGGAATGACCCTCCCCGATTCTACCAAGCTGACCCTGTTCAGCCTTGACACAGTAATTAATCTAATCAAGGCCAGTTAGGTTTGATTACCCAAGCTGACTGTAAAGAGGGATTGCTATGGCAACATGTGAAATCACTCAGCATCTCCAATATGTCATTGTTAGAATGCAACTAAGATGACAGTTTTGGTTGTATACACAGTACAAGTGAAACATCATACAAAATGACAACAAATGTGTCTTATTATATGCCCTAATAATTCACGATACACATTGGAGGAATGCTGTTTGTATACCAAATTCTAATGTGGCCCAAAAAACAGCCATTAAAAGCCTACTTTGTTCACTGACAACGAGGTTTCTGAAGTTAGAAGGTAGCCTGGGTGTTATGTTTGCATGCTCAACTCCTTGACAAAACAAGACTGCTCAGATAGTTTCCTCAGCTCCTCTGCATATGAAGCAGGTTTCACCCCAAAGCCAACACCACATCAAAGCTCAGGGAAGCCACACTGATTATGTTTAGATAGCAAACTGGATTTGGTTAATCAACACAACTTGAACTTGTAATTCCCTTTTCAATTAACATTTGAATATAGAAGGTTTGCGTGGGGAAACAAAGTCAGCATTGATGGGAAAGGCTCAAGTGTTTAAACAGTCCTCTGCAGTAAATTTATTATAAAAACAGACACTCAAGACCAAGGTGTCTCAGAAGACAGCTAGAGGTATCTAAATCTCTCTCACAATGCTCAAAAGTGAGTTATGATTACAGTGCAATTGTTTCACTGGAGAGTTAATCTTTCTAACCAAGACATCCAACATCATATGCAGCTGGATGTGTTACAGGAGCTGTATGGGCGATGTGACCGCCAAGGCTACAATGCCAAGGAGGCCTGAATCAGCAAGTTGAAGCATCCAGGCTGGTGTCCATAATCACTACTCTTCTTCCTTCTCACTTTAACACCCGCGAGCTTTATTTATTACTGGAGAATCAACACGATGACATTAATGGCTTCTTCAGCCAGGGTACACTTCAAAGTTCTTTGACCAACTCAATACAAGATACAATGGATATAATCCCACAAGCAGCTGGCTTAAGACCAGGAAGGTTAGACTTGGCTGGCATTCACAGGCCATTAGGTGACTTCATAAATTACCTGGAAATAAATTTTAGTGTGAATCATGCCAGATGGGAATGGAACTGGCACTAATGAAAATGGAACTAACATTCATATTCAATGTGCAAGAATGCATGGATTTTTTCTTTCCACAAATATACACTTCTTAATATTCTAATTAAGCAGGTAAACAATGAAATATCTGCCAAATAGCTTTCATTATTTAGTGATTGTTAGTTATTGTAACAATTGCAGCAAAGAAAATAATGTTTTTGTAAATTATTTAGCTTCCAAGAGACTTAATAATTAATAATATTCCAGAGGACCATCAATGATTCTGTGTGTTTGTCTATCTATATGTACAGAAGTGAGATTGTCATGTGAGAACAACGTGGACATCAGTCAGCTCTATTCCACAGGTAGCAAGGCAAATGTCACCCCCTGGATTGTAAAGAATAGAAATGTAATAAGCTACGTAAAAAAAACAACGTGACTGATGTTGGACAAGAACTTGAGAAAAAGGATACCCTGAATTTAAACAATCAATCCAAAGAGATAAAACTGAGGAACATTACAATTAAAAAATAGGTCTAGAAAACAGTGAATATGAAGCAATTGTAATCCTGAGACCCAGTAATAAGTTTTGCATTCAGATGATTATGTCACTACAAACCCTCAGCGAAAAGTTCAATGTGACACCAACCTAAAATTAAGCACTAGAAGTAAAACATTACCCCAAGACAAGGGACAAACAGCATTATATATTATAGCAATAAAGTCATTAGGAGATGACGACACATTGTCTCCCTGTCTAAATCTTATCCATTTACACAGCGGGAAGCAAATTCAAATAATTGCATGTTTATTACCCTGCTCAAGGCTACACAGCAGAGGCTCCAACAGGAATTTGAACCTGCTGCCGCCAACTGCACAAAAGGTTCCCCATTCATTGGGGTACTTCAATGCCTAGAAAGGTAAAGGGGACTTCAAGACTGAACACAGAACTGTTGCTGTATTGACATCAGTGGTGAAGAGCATAAAGAGAGGGTCACAATACCAACCACTACAGGAACCATGGGCCTTTGTCAGATCACGGTCATATCATCATCAGCCCTTGACCCTGAATGCTGATTCAAGAGTGCCAGATAAATGACTGGCCCTCTGCTCTAACCCCAAGATTCACTCTCACCTGTACATACGTGTCCCATGGAGAAGATGTGACATGTGAAAACTAAGGAACCCCTATGTACCTGATCTCATACCAAATGGGCAATGAAATTCATTTCAGTTCAGTTCTGCCACTTCCTGATATGATGTGTCCTATAACCAGTCCAGATCCATGTAAAAACAATTAGCTAACTAATTAAGCAGGAGCAGACATTTCTGATAAAATTATATATTAAACAGATACCATTTTCAGCAGTATACTGACTGACAAAAGGTCAAACACCAGCAGACAAGGCTGTAACTGCATATTCTCAAAATATCAAATGGAGAAGTTCATATTTCTGGGAAATTTATTAAATTGACCTCTTGGATATTCAGAGGTCAGTTAAGTGACATAGATGCAGTCTACGATAAAACAACCTCATCAAAAGCAAAACCAAGTGATGAATTTGCCCGTTCTGTCAGAGCACATTTTCATATTATAATCTCACTACAATATCTGATATTCTGATTAAATAACTGTCTAAGGTGACCTGTATTCACATGTTCTTTTTAATTGATCTACATGGTAAATTAAGTTAATCTAACTTGATTTGTCCTGTTATACCTGTTCTAAAGCTGATGTTTCAAAGTTGACCCGTGACATTTGTGCCCTCTCTATATCTATGCAAAATCTTCTTCTGCCTTGAAAGCCTTTAACCCAAGAATGTATTTAAGATTATGAGTTGTTTTGCCCTGACCTTTCCACCTTGAGATACATAGAATGATTACTAGCCAAAAATAGTTGTGTGATGGATTTGCATCCAATTCAAGGTGCTCTCAGCTTTATACCCTGTGCTTCCTGGCCCGCTGTGACCCTGTACAGAATAAGAGGTTATGGAGGTTATGGTTATGGTGGATGGATGGACAATAAGCAAGATGGGTGGATTACAAGCAGGAATTTGTAAAAAATATACAAAACTTACTGTGTTTATGAAATGCTCAAATGCTCTCCCAATATAAATTGAATTTTGTGGGAGCTTCTCTGAAATAAGTTGCACACCTTGTAAATAACGGAAGCTCATCTTAACATTTAACATTTTAGTAATAATCCTGTCAATTATAAGAGAAAAATTCATTTATGAGTTTTGACAGTCATTCCATACCAAATAATGATTGACAAATTAAAACATGACAACCGATGGCTATGTTGTCCTACCTGACTAATGAATTTCTTTCACAGCAGTACAGCCTTGACAGGCTTGTGGCTGATATTCGCACGGAAAAGCCCGCCTACTTCATCTCGCCACGTGGCGCTCGCTGACACGCCAGGAGGAGCATCTGCGAGCAAAGATGGACATCAGACGTGATAGCAAATGGTCGGCCGTGACACAAAACGGCGGCTGCGTCTTTAGTAATGGGGGGGGGGGGGGGGGGGGGGAGGGGGCGAGGGGGGAGGGGTGGAAGCCAGCATAAATCAGCCACCACATAACAAGGGGGAATGTGACAGAGGATTGAGTCATTGGCATGGAACGAGGGGGTATATCGTCACACTTGAGCTTCTGGGTGGGGTGATTGTGTTTCACGTTGCAACATTCTGTTGAAAAGGCTCAGGAGAAGAGCTGATTGAAATGGGAGAGGTGGACAGAGAAATTAGTATGACCAGCCATACCAGCGATACCAAACACACACCCCCAGCTCTTTGTTACCCCACCAAAATGAACACTCATCCCCCAATTGCCAGCCCTAAGAATTAAGGAACTACTCATGTTGAATAAAAAAAAAACAAAAATATGAAACAAAATGTGTATGCTTCATTCTATGACCTCTGTAATGAAAGTTATTGTACTTTATGCAAATTCTTCCACCAAATTCATTTGAGCATGTGTCCTGTGAGCGAGATCAAAGAGTTCAACAAGGAAATATCATCATGACTGGATAGAGAGAAAATGGCGGAGCTGTGCTCCTTAGCGAGTGAATAACACCAGAAACTCCTGGTGCTGTGACTTTCTATCGAAATAATGACTTTAATGTGTCATTTCATTATTTTAATTTAATAAAGTGGCTGAGGAACAAGCAGCAACCCCTTGTGGATGCATTAGAATACAGGTTGTCACTTTTGGTTCACATTTCACTGGGTGTAGACCTTGTGTAACACCTTGAACTCTGCTCCCAGTGGGCTGCGGTCAGCATACATGAACCCTTCAACACTTGACTGAGGTATTTATTATACTTGTTAAGCTAATTAAGCCATGTAGGTTTGTACAATATACTTTAATTACTGCTGAAACACCACTTAAGGTTACTGATGCTATAAAAAAAATATTTTGATAAACCAATTAAGAGCTGAGGGTTTGCAAAAGCAATATTTTATACAGCCCCTGATAAGCAGGTCTTTACCATCAGAATTCATTCTGGTTTTGAAAGAAGGCCTACGCATGACAGCTACCTGTGGAGATATTGGCACATAGCACCTAAACATGGCATCTTCTGGAATGCAACCTAAGCAGTGAAAGTTTATGGAAATATTTCTTTTGATTGACAGGTTCGAGGATGTAACTCACCTTTTTTGGTGTTTCTAAAACATAAACGATGGGGGAATGAAACAGCTTGATGTCATCCTTTCAAAGTACACAAATGAACTGTTTTCATGGCAACAAGTTATCAACTGCCTGTGTTTCCAGGCAACTAGTAAATGCTGCACTGAGAGGAGTGCGTTTTCACAATATCTTTTATTTAAATGCCTCAATTTTTTGTCAAAATACATTGAAAGAATTCAATAAATGACAGGCATTGATAAATGAGCTTTTTGTGAGAAACCCTTGTGCCCTAGGAGTGTGTGTACAGTATCCATATTTTTGAGAGCTGTTACCTTAGGCTTCAACGTTAACACCCGACTGTTGGCTCCAACACAAACTTAAATACGTGCTTCAGCATGAAACCCAACTTCACTGCAAAAACAAAGCTGTAATTCAACTTTAAAGACAAAAAATAAATTTGGAGATGCATAAATTATCCGCAGTGTAAAACTGCAGCAAGTCAAAGCTTTTATAGCTAAGTAGGGATCATCATTGGGGGATGGAGAAGCTGAGAATCGCTTAGGGCAATAGGTTTCTCGGCTTTGAAGAAGGTGTGCTGAATGGATGACGCAAGTGTTGAAACAGCTTAGCATATGGCAAAAAAACATTTACATGCAAATTGCAGGCAAAAAGTGAATATTACATTATCATTTTTTGGCAGATGTCCTTAGTCAGGATGCCTCACATTTTCATTAAATGCACAATTAGACACTCCATAACCCAATAATTAGCAAGGCCGTCATCTCAATAGCAGTTGAGATAAAGTAACAAAAAAGTGCTTTAGGGTAAGACAGCTTTTTTTTTTTTTTATTTGGGACACTGCTCAGCTTCAGAGGCCCCCAGACTGTGCAGACCCTGCTTTCCAAGCCAAAGCTCATGTTTGCGTGACTTCTTTTAGCTACCATTACATCTCAGCATGTCACTTCAAATGGGGGTCGTCTTGGATCTGAGACAGCCGTAAGGACAACAAGACCCCAACACCTTTTGGTGTCTATGGTAGCCCCTGGGAATGGTTCCTTCGATGCTGGTTTCCAAGACAGGCCAGAAAAAAAAAAAAAAACTGAGTTGCAAAATTTAGTCTGGCTGGCTTGGGCAAAACACCAGACACAGCAGACACTTCTGAAACATATCTGAGACTGAGTTTACAAGGTTGCTAGGGGAATAATCCAAAGTGTTTCACCGCTACCCTTGCTAACCCCTGTAAAAAAAAATAGCACAGTAAAATAACACGAATCGGCCGGTAGCCAGCTCAGACTGAAAGTCTACACCTTCCACAATGCTGCCCCCTGCTGTCAGGCTTCCTTTGCGCATTAGAAAATTCAACGTTCTGGTAACACCCACAGTGCACTGAAAAAGAAAATGTTACTGGGAAGCAAGTATGCCGTTCTCCAGGTTCATATGTTTCTGAGCATCTATGTGTGTTGAGTTAGAAGCCACGTAGCATGAGCAAAGTAACACATGGAAAAACATTGTTCTGCCAGACCTTGTATTGCGGCTCAGCGTGCTACGCTGGACAGACTACCAGTAAATAGGCTAGCAGTCAGTCACTCAAAATTGTCCACCTCATCCTGCAGATAATCTGATAACAGACAGCTGAACAAAGCTTTTCCCTCCTCATCCTAAATCTAATTTAACAACAACATTTCAACGCATGAGGACAACAAAGGCAGTGGCTGACATTATTTATAATATTCTCTCAACCTAGCGATCCAACCAGCAACTAAGATTGTAAAATAACCGGCCTCTGACATAGCCTTGCACATAACAGGCTATAGTTTCGCCAGAATAATTTTAAAGCCAGACATGGTGAGTGGATTTAGTTAGCCCACAGCCATTTATTAACGATGTATTTATATTTATCTGTTATTTAGCAAAGTGGAAAAAAAATTCACAAGCCTGAGCTGTTTAACTCGCTGAGCAGATATATTTCCTCATGTTATTTGACGGAAACCAAGGCAATAGTCATGTTCTGTGGCATTTGAGGAAATGCCATTTTCCTCTTATCTTTGGGCTATACAAGATATTAGTTTACAGTTATCCCTGGCACCATCGTACTTCCTTTCCCTGCCGTTTCACAAAACAAGTGAGACAAGGTGACTTTTCTCAACAGAACAGTGCTAAACACCCCCCTCCAGACAGGGCCTTTGAATTATGGCCTGCACCTGTGGGAAGCAGGCAGACTGATGCAGCTTCTTGCCCCACCCCCCCCCACCACCACCACCACCAGCTGGTAGCCACGCCAGTGCTTCATCTCAGTCAGAGACAACTGCACACTCAGCAAAACAGCCAATGCAAGGCCCCTGACCCAGATGGTTCCCAAGTTCAATTCCCAATTACAGTCTTTCTTAGATGCACATTTTAATTATATAAATAATAATGACAGATTTTCCATAGGACACTTATGAGAAAAGTGAAATATGATAACAGATGACAAAAATATGATAAAGGGGGGGTGGGGTCCTTGAGGCTTAACTTACGCCACAAGGCAGGAGAAAACCATGTAGGGGATGCCAAGCCAATCATAGGGCATGGATGGATGGATGGGGAAAAATCTATTTCTCTTAAACTGGAGAAGATCCAAGACATTGACATAATAGAGTAGTGAAGCATTTAGCATTTCTATATTGAAAAATGGTAAATATTCATTGCTTAAACAGTAATCTCTTTCTGTGACACCCAAGAGCAGTTACATTATATTTTAGAAAAATATATTTTCTTGTCCGATATTCTCCACTGAAACCATTTCATAAAACTATTAATGCCATGGAATTCTGCTGCGTTTCAGCCAAGCAAATAGGAGTATGCACCTTCTGGGAGTTATGAGAAGGCAATAATCAGCATATGACTGCAGAACCACTGTCATTTTCGTAAAGATGGGAGGCTGAACTCATTACAAAGGGACGTTTAGATGACATAAGCTTTTTGTCCGTTGGCTCAAAGGATTGCTGGTGTGGGACAGATTTATTCCCAAAGATGCCACATATAAATACATAAGGGAAACAGTAAGAGAAGCATAAAGGCAAATATTACATCCAAGCAAGGGGACATGATGACCACAGCTGGAGAAAGACAGCATGGGATGGCAAGAAGTAAGAAACATCACACGAAAAACACAAACAGCATCTGTGCAAAGCATCCTGGGAGAAAAAAAAAAACTGCTGGCATTTTTGAATGTAACTACATGATACAGAGAAGTTTGACCCAGTCATGCATGCAGGAATACTCTATTTGACACATCACCTGATATAATTATTTTAAGACCAAAGATCCCAGATGATACCGGAGTTCAAAAGCATGCTCTAGATATTTTAGAACAATCTTACCAGGTTCCTGCTTTGCCTTTTTGGCTAAGGAGACCCCAGTCTTTCAGCGTTGTCCTCCAAGCAAAACTGGAGTGTTTGCTGTAGCTGGGCATTGCTCACATGTTACTCAAGGAGGGTTAATGAATCCAGTTTAGGGGTGCCAATCAGCCTGCCTGTACAAAATCTTCCTGATACTATGTCAAACTTCACCAGAGTTCCAACCATAAAGCCTCCCAAATGTTTTTACAGTCCTTGCGCTCTAAGCACCCCCCCCCCCCCCAAACCTCCAACAGTCATTGGACTGCAGCCCAAATAAGAGATAGCATAAAGTATTTAACCACTCAGCAGCCTCCCGCCGTCATCAGCTATGTATACCACCCCCTGGTCACAGAATACCTTCAGTAAGGTAAATGCAAAAAGGAAATACTCTTATTCAAAGGAATTTTCCCTTGGTGCATTGTTACCTAAACATACACTAAATGTTCAAACATCAACCACACACATAGTCATAGAGTAAAGGCCTGGTGGTTTGAAAAGCCATGAATGAAGCACTGAGAGTTAATCGAACTGGGAAAATTGCAAAAGAATGAAACAGGTGGGGGCCTTGCTCTGAATCTAAGATTTAGGGTGGTCCATTGAACTCACTGAGGTGGCTGGGGGGGCGTGTTGGGATGCAAAAGTTCAAAAAGTATATCTTTTTTTGGCCAGGTATACCTTCCTATTTATAATAATGAAACAATTCTGTGACTGGTTGGCATTTTCCAGCCTTGGGGTAAGTTAAGTTTATGATGGAGTGAGCCAGGCCCACCCAGGCCTGCTTTGGTGTGAGATGGAGCTGAATTCAGCACTTTGCCTACTGAACTAAACCACAGGATGACCGGAAACCTCACATTGCACTCACAACTTCATGAAACAGTGTCCCCACACACACCATTCTTCAGTCAGTGGCCGTACCATCAGGAACTTAGGCTGTGAGGACCACGGGCTGCCAATGAAGCCCCCAAAAATTTTAGGGTGAAGCTATGGAAACCAGAGATGTGGGAGTGGGGGCGACTTGGAGACGAGACCCCAAGCCCAGGTGTACCAGCCACAACCACCCTGAAACTGTTGATTGGGGCTTCATTTTACCGTAACGGCTGGTGCTGAAACCGGAGCCGCATTGCTGACCTGTCCCCTCCCCCCCACCCACTACTGTTATGGATGGCATCCAGGCCTTTGTACCATACAAAAATCATCCATCCTGTTGTATAAAATGGAGGCTCTGAGAGAACATCTTTGTTATGTAACCTCCCGTGTCTGCATTTCGCTCTGATTTTCACACACAGTCTATTCTGAAAGGCAACATATGTGCAAGACAACAGAAAACTGTACTTTGCTGGCTAATTCTGTATTATTATATACAATATCCATATGTGCAGCCAAGGATTTAAGAAGGATATGATAATTCACTTAAATGAATTATGTCAAATTAAAATATCATGATTCTGTCACTGGCTACATTTATTTTTAAAAACAACTAGAATAACCATAAAGTTAACAACCTCGGGGGCTATTCCTAAGCAGGACACCCAGAATAGGCCCAGAACTTCCATATATTACACCATCATCCTATGAGAGAAATTGGGCCATCATCCTGCTATGTGAAGCAGGTTTGTAAGGAACACCCATTGATAGCAGATTAAGGGGCATCCAGCTTTTGAGCATGCGGTGTGCACTGCCAGAATTGCTAAAATTTCATTAAAAAATTTCATAAAAACTTCCTTAATAGGCAGCATGTAAACCTGTATAAGACACTTTGGGTATAATCATCAATTAAATTACAAGCAGCACATTTTGAGGGTCGCTTTGGCTGCTTGGCTGAACTATAACCACCTGAGATCTCAGAGTGGACCAATATTTGTACCTCTGCCCAGAACACAAGCTGCGCTTAATTACACATGTTCATCATTCCCAATTAACGATCCGGCCAGACGAGGCACACCTGTTCCCATGTCTGTTCCATTGTTTCCTCACCCCCGGGTGAAATTTGCCATGGTGGGGAAACTTGAACCAGTGCTCCACGCTAACATGCAGCGTACACCGGGAGGAATGAGAGACGTGAAATAAGAAGAAATGAGTTCTCCTGGGGTGAACGATAAACAGATGACAAAGGAAGGTGTTCAGGTCTCCACATTTGCCTCCCGTCAGACGGGTGGGCATATACGGTACCGTCAAGTTAGGGGTTGGCAACATTTATGCACTCCTTTGAACAAAGTATAGCCAGGTAACAATTTGTACATCCAACACATGCCACCACTGAAAGCATGGAATTCAAGGCATCCCATCCCTTCTCAAAGCCCTGAACAATGGCCAGGTAGCTCAAACTTGGTTCACTGGCTGACGTGACAGGAGGAGCATGGGGGGAACTGGACAGGTGGCAGAAATTCAACTGTGTACATGGACAGACTTATTTCCCAACCATACAGGTGAAAATGAAGACTGAGGAGAACTAAAGCATGCTTTGGCACTGATACTAGCATGATGCCAGTTTTTTGTTTTTTTGTTTTTTTTCAGACATCTAAGATGGTTGCTTCCACCTCCTTCTGAACTGGAATGAGTTCTGGAATGAGTCAAGGTAACTGGCTACTAGTGTAGTCTGCTTAAGGTTACACAAAGATTTGAGTACAATGAAAACGTATATCAAAAAAAGAACAAAACAACATATTAATACCAATTTTCATGGGCATGCATCATATTACCATTTCCAGAGGAATACAAGCCCCCCACTGAGAGTTTTGTTAACCTTTCTCCCTCATTCAGTTTCTGTCCCCCACCACAATTTCCTGGAAGACCTCATGGATCATTTTGTTATTTTGCTGGCAGTTGTGAAAATTTAGCATAAATTCAGATGTCAACCAACTGTGGAAAAAAAAAAAATCTCACTGGTGTAGAGTGAATGTAAAAAGGATTTTTTTTTTATCATAACAGAAGCTTTTTGTGAGCTTCTGTTATGATACAGTGTGAATCTCAAACAGTTGGTATTTATATTTATACAAACAGCAAACACACACACAAATTTCAGATGACACACCAAATGCTATTAAATTTTTAAAAATTATTCTTTTAAACTCCTGCTGGTTTTCACTTTTCATTCTCCCTACTTTGGCAAAAAATGCTGCATAACTGCCTCTGATATAAACCTCAGCCTCAAACTGGTATTACTTACAGCAGCCTGAAAAGTAGAAACATCAAGTGAATAAATACATTGATGCAAACCTGAGCAATCATCATCTGACATCTGAAGCATTCACCTTTTCCAGATTACTCAACAATTGATTTCATTCATTCATCCATCCATCCGTCCTCTATGTCCATTTCTTTAATGCAGGATTGCAGTGAGCCTGTATCTTATCCCAGAAAGCAGAGGGCATGAAACAGGGGACTCTCTGGATGGAATGCCAGTTATTTGACATATCAGGCATATTATGTTGCACATGCAATGACCTTTTTTGACATTTGACTTACTACAGTTTTGCTTTATTTACTGGGTATAATTAAAGATAATAATTAAAAGTAAATTACAATATAATTGTATACAATGTATAAAATAGAAAAATGTATAGTATAAAGGAAACTGGTCTGAAAAGGAAAAAACAGCAATAAATTCCTTTTCAAACACAGTACAAGAAATGTGGTTTTGATTAGTTCTGTAAAAAACGCATGCAGTTTGTTGGAGGTCTGGATTTACTGAGCTGACACTGATGGGGGGGGGGGGTGATTGACATTGGCCTCATCCAGCATGGTTAGACATGTAAGCCACATGCAGGCAAGTCGAAACGGCACAGCCTGGCTACTGCCACAGGCTGGATTTATGTCTTGAAAAGAGCCAAATTAGTCCAGAGCTAAAATTTCCTTGTACTGTATCGTCAAGGCACAAAACTTCTTCCTTGTCTGGCCTGTCTTGTCCTTACCATCACCTTTTGGAGATTTCAATTCTCCTGGATGGCATTTTTTCAGCTGAGAAATATACCCAAAACTCTGCAGAAAACAACATGGACTGTTAATCTGACTATCCCTTGCATCACTTCTGCAGACCCTATTTGTTTTAAAGCGTCCTACTATTCCTCTTCACTCTATTTTGTATTTGTGCCCAATGCTCCATTCCACTCTGGCTGTGCTGCTTTTCTCAGATGTAACGATGTTGTGAAATCTGAAGCTCCAGCACCATTTGCTGAACAAACCGTGTGTAAATGACCTCCAGTTTATATCCAACCCTGCCTTACTGTCCACATTCACGGAATCAATTCAAGCACATTTTATGCAGCTGTTTGCCAGCACACTGTCCCTTTAATGACCCGTACTGTCAATAGAATTTCATGGCTACAAAGTGAAAGATTGAGGGCTGACATTGTTGATGTTTTACTGCTCACTGCTAGTGATGGACAAATGATGTTCAAATCCCATGGTGGGCAGAAGTATCTCAACTACCAATCAATGCTAACGATCACGGGATTTGAAACCTCATTTAGTGTCAACATTGATTGGTAGATACTCACACCCACCATGGATTTTGAGGCCTCATTTAGCATCAACATTGATTGGTAGCTTTTAGGTACTCACACCCACCATGGATTTTGAAGCCTCATTCATCCCATCGCTACTCACCGCCATACTGATTTGTGAGAATCCTCATATTACTTTTCTGTAGTGTCATGTACCCAAAACCAAGGGTACACCATGCATATTACATGTCCCCTTTATACAGCTATATCTTCTCAAATACAAATACAGAAGCAAGACCCTTCCTAGATTCAGGAATCTTTGGGTCACAAATCCATGTCATAAATACCCTCCTTCCTGCTGTTTCAAATATTTCAGCCCATCGAGCCTTTTTTAGTAGAACGGTAGTAAAACTACATTCTCAGATTTCAGCAGGAATGAAAGCATGGTCATTTGTGTGACCATGTGTGATCACATATGCCATGACTGCACCTAATGGCAGTCCACGCTGTATCATGTGACTTTTTTGTTTTATTTTGTGTTCACCCCTTCAAATGCAGCTTCGCAAGGAGACTTCACTGGCTTGTGTGTCTAGTGATGAACAATCTGTTGTTTTTGCAGGAAATCCCTTTCCTGCCATAATTTAAATATAAAACTGTGAGCTATAGTGTGCTTGAAACAAGGCTCAAACTCAGAGTTCGACAACAAAAGCGGATACTCTCCAGTCTCAGCTCTACAATCAACAACAACATCCAGTGTTAGCCTTATTACGCACTGACACACATACACACCAGACACAGACATAAAATGCTTTCACATATTTACAGACAGGATTACACAGGCATAACTCAATACACGATATTTAATGCACTAATATTACAAATATTTACATTTGGCATTGAGCCAGCCCTGTAATTCTTGCACAGTGCCACACTCATCATCATATTGTTGACAGACTACCTTCTTGATGTCTATGAGCCTAACTACCACAACCAATACAAAGATTTCACTTTGAGGTGGGGATTCAAATCCCTGCCCAGTGCTGGGAGTTTTAATGTTCTCCCAGTGTCGTGCTAACATATCCCCCAACAGTCCAAAGACATACTGTTATGCAAAGAGGTGTCTTTAAACTACCCCCATTGTGTAATGTGTGCGATTTAAACTATAAGACACCTGACTGGCTTATTCACAGGAGACCCACTAATTTCACTGCTGGCTCAGGTAATGAAAACAACAGGTGTCAGAAGACCCAGTGTAAAGCTGCATCTCAGCTGGTAGCATAACAGTGCCGCCGTGTTCCTTGGTTTACAGCCCGGCATGCCTTCCACAAGTGGCACATCTCACTAACGGAATTAAACTCCTTTTAATGGGTAATACAAGCCGCCGCAGCTGGTCACTTAATCAAACTTCTACAGCGGCGCATAAATGTAGCGATTCAGTTAATGGCTCGGCACTGCTGAGCATGCGCATTGCTGTATGTGAAGCATTAAACAGACATTATCAATACAGGCAAATAATATATACTATAATAATACAGGCAAATATATATATATATATATATAAATCTCCCATTTAGGCAAAAATGATTGGTTACTTTCCACGCAAAGCATTACGCAAGGTGAAGAGATTAAAGCGCGACACGCACGGGTAGATGGTAATGAAGAGGAGTCTGTTTACACGGTGCCGTGATTATGGGCTGTTTCTGCGAGGGTGACTCGGCATGGCGGTAATGAAGCAATGTGCGATATGAGCCAGATTGCCGCAGGGAACCCAGCAGGTGGCCATTGCTCTGGTTATACTTGGCCGCCGGTTGGCATCCTAGTTGGAAGTCACTGTCCTTTCCTTTCTCATTCCCGGGCATCTAACCGTTGAGTCGGACAGTCGAGGGGGTGAGGGAGGCCGGACTGTTACCAGCTTACCTACAAGTACCTAACCCAGCCTTCCAGAGTCCCTGTGTCCACCCAGTCTAAGTGCAGGACATACTTGCATTTACTGTGGTTATAAAAAGCCTCCATATGTGAAAAAAAATAAACGGCATAGATTTCGCAAAGAAAAAATGACATCTGTTGTGCTGGAACTGAACTATAATGTAATATTAAAAGAGAAAAGTATTCAGGTCCCAGCACCTTTAAATATGGATAAAGACACATGGAAAGCTGACCTTGGAGACACAAGCTATGAATGTGATGCGTTGTGTTTGATTATTTGGCTCCGAATGTGAACCTTGAATACTGCTGTAGAAAATACATAGAAATCTGGTGATTTAAAGGTCTGAACTGGGAGAGATTTAACATTTTGTGTGTTTCTAGTTTTTGTGCGTTGCTTCTAAGGTTACTATGCAGAGATGGATTATACCTGCCTTGCTGAATTGATTGCCGGTGGGCTAAGATTATGCTGTTCAGTGTTCAGTCCTGTTATAACCTCAGCAGTCTGTGATGATTTGTTTCAGTTTATAAAAGCAAGGAGGTGCAAACTGTTACTGTGTGATGGCAAAACCTCTACCTGTGTGGGAGCTTTAATGACTTCTGATAAAACTACATATGCCAGAAGTGCATTTCACATATGCCCCTTCTAGGGCGCTACGGTGGATCGGTGGGTAGCACTGATACCTCGCACCTCTAGCAGTGGGGTTCAGATCTCTCCCCTGTGTGTGGAATTTGAACGTTCTCCTCATGTTGCGCTAGCATCCAGAGACATGCTGTTAGATGAAGTGAAGTCTCCAAACTGCCCGTAGTGTCCGCTGCAATGTACTGGTATACATAGAGGGCTTTTCTTGTCTTGTGTCCTACCCCAAGTGGGTAGAAGTTGTATGGATACTGGACATTTTAAGGATGTCAAGAGAGGACTTTTTTGACAGTCCCAGTTCCAGTGAACTAAACCAGGCCAGTGCTAGATTTGTTCAAAACCAAAATCAAATCCACAAACACACTTCTGCCGTGTGCCAGCTGTTTCCATGCTGGATACAGATATATACACAACTGAAGAATACTGCATAATGCATTAGCTTTGTATGCACAAGAATCTCTTTCATAGGCATCTGGCCAAATGACACCTTTTCAGTAGCAGTTTTGGAGTCAATGTAAGCATGAAATATTACTAAACACAAAACCAAATGAAAAGAGACCAGTATTCCTATAGCTGGCACAACTGTGATTAAGCACAGTCACATATACTGTATATTTCAGCCAACTTTTTGGTGCCAGACCACAGTCTGTAGTATGACTGACAGGCACTGGACCATGCAGCCCATCTGAAAAATATTTCTTCATTACATATTATATTAAAGACCTCAGATCACCTGGGTCACCACAATTCAGCCTGGAGTCACGTGCATACATTGATGAGACTTTGGGTATAATAACATTTTACTTCAAATGAAATCATTTTTTGCTAAAAATGTATTTATAAAAACCAAGACTTGCCATACTTTCTCCAAAATGGAGATCTATTCTAGAAAACAGAAGTTATGTGCTGGCATTTAATAGCTTACGAAAATGTACTGAATTTTGTTAACAAATTATGAAATATCATTCATTAATACTGGTGTTAATGCCCATAAATACATGCCTGTTATCAAATTATTTGATTCAGTGGATATTTTAGTAGACATTGGCAGGCAATGCCTATTTCAAATTAAAACCCCTTCAAAGTTAAAAGAAATGATTGGATTGCAAAGATATATCTAGCAGACTATTAATGTCACAGATGTCTTCAATCTTATAATCAGTCTCTCAGCCTATTTGAATGGAGAAAAGTACTCATTCAGTTGTCTAGTGTCACTGTGTTTGTGTCACACTGAACATGCAGACAGCTGTCAGAGGAGGAAAAGGAAGAAGGTAATAGCCAAGCATGTTCAAGATAAAGGCAGCAAGACCATTTCCAAAGAGCTTCATGTTCCTGTGACCACAACTGCTATAACAAAGAAGTTTAAGGTCCATGGGACCATAGCCTACTTCCCTGGATATGGCCGCAAGAGGAAATTTGACCCCAGACTGAACTGAAGGATAGTTTAAATGGTGGAGAAAGAACTATGGAAAACTTCTAAACAGATTCAGGCTGACCTCCGTGATCAAGATACAAGACTTTCACGTCACGCCATCTGTCACTGTCTGAATGAAAGTGGGCTCCATGGTACAAGACCCCCAGAAAAAAAATGCCAGACTGGAGTTTGATAAAATGCATGTTGGCAAGCCACAGTCCTTATGGGAGAATGTCCTTTGGACAGATGAAACCAAATTAGAGCTGCTGTGACTAACTGGAAACTCTGTTTGCAGAAGACAAAATGATACTTTCAAAAAGAACAGCATCACTACTGTGGAATGTGAAGGAGGTTCAGTAATGCTACTGGGTTGCTGTGCTGCCTCTGGCAGCCAAGAAATGGTGTGCTTTGAATCTGTGCAGGCCACAATGAAATCAGACGGTTAGCAAGGAATTCTGGAGCAAAACACACTGCCCAGTGTTAGAAAGTTCTGTCTCGGTTGCAGGTCATGGGTCCTCCAGCTGGACAATGACCCAAAACATGCATCCAAGAGCACCCAAGAATGGCTGAAAAGAAAACATTGGACTATTCTGAAGTGGCCTGCTATGAGTCCTGATCCGAGTCATACTGAACATCTTTGAAAAGAGCTGATACAGTTGGGAGAAGGAGCTCATCATACTTAAATGAACAAGCAGTTTACTCACAAAGTGTGTGCCATATTGCCAGCTGAGAAGTGTAGAAGTCTCATTCAGAGCTACAGAAAGCACTTGACAGCAGCTATTCCCTCTAAAGGGTGTGCTTCAAAATATTAGGTTAGGGATTCCAATAATTTTGTCCATGCCATTTTCATTTTAATTATTTAGCCATACATCAAAAGCAAATTGTCTTCCCTATGGATTAAAGAATGGTATTTTGTCAGTTCCAACTTATTTCATGGATTTTTTTTTTTTTTTTTTTTAAGTGAAGGTGTCTGTATACTACAACTAAAAAACGATGCAACTGTCTTTTCACAGCTATAACAGCCATAATTATTGTCTCTGTTTGTTTTTGCTTTGTGTATTTGAGAATATGTCATGCTGTTTGGGAATACGTTTAGTAACTAAATTCTCCCTCTGGCTACCGAAAGTCATTTTCTATCTTCAAATTGCAAATATATTTTAATATAAACCAAATTCCATGTCTTTCAAACATTTCTAATTTTTCTGAAAAGCTATGAAAACTATTACTTCAAAATTAAAAACTTCTTATGATGAAAAGTCCTAATAATACATGCATGTGTAAATTTTCATAAGCTAGAAATATGATCACGTAGCATGTTTAACTCTGCTCTGTTCCTTTGAGGGCACAACTACGCAGATTATATTATCCTTTACTGCCCCCTGGTGACAAATTTTATGTTATCTTCTTTTATTCGTTCTCATTTAATCCCCACTGGGTGTAACGGTATCTGGGTCCCATACTTCCCAGGGGCAACAGATGCCAGTCAAAGTAGACTTGATGCCAGGCCAAAAAGTGTCATTGAAGTCTGAATTTAATATTAATTCTTTGCAGAATTTATCACCTCACCTAACTTTATAGTTAAACTGTTTAACTAATTCTGTTAATAGATGAAGCCTCGTAAAATTTAATGTGCAATGATAATTTTCCTTACAAGAATATTCCACCTGAGAAATGGGTATGCCACCCCGAACCCCCACCATCTATGTTGATTGGCTGAGGCTCAACCTGTCACACAACCAATCCGTAAATAAAAACCCACTTTATCAGACGACACTTCAATTACAATGCTGGTGTGCAGTTTACCTGATGTGAGAGAAAGGGAGCAATCTAGCAGCTCCAGTCATATTATTAATGGGCTGGGAGATATGCATGGACACAGGAGTACTTATACGACTCCCTGTTCAAGTAGAAACACATCATCTGGTGATCTAAAACACATAGCAGAGCGCAGAGAACCTTCAGATCTGGCCAGGACTGTGACACCAGTTGATGTTCCTGGAAATACTCATCTCCAGAGATTCAGGGTGTAATGGGGGCACAGCCATTTCCATTCCTGTCAGATATTGGGCCAGTGTGCTCATCCAGGGTGGCAAAAGCACACAACATTCAGAGCACTGAGACTTCACAGCCAGAAAAACTCCAGCAGGGCTTACGTCATTTAGCACATCGTATTAGCAGTTTATTAGTACAAAAACAGGGCCATGTCTTCATTTGTGAGGTTGAGGTAAGGTCTGATAGCTTGTGTCAGTGCAGGGCAAAATTGATTTATCTGCTCCATAATATGCAGAGACAGTATGGGGACCATTAAAGGTCATGGGGACTGTGAAATGTCTGAGGTCTGGTGGAGCTTATAATATCCAGTAGATAATGACACCTTGTGCCTCTGACTGCCTGCTAGGTCAAAACCAAAGGCATTCTGCCTGGTGGAAAAGGGGACTTCATGAGCTGTCTCACAACCAGACAGTGTCTCTCTCCCCAAGTCTCCATGTTGGGATATCAACAGGGAAAGCATAATATTTCAGCTAAGATGGAGAGTGTTTCTGGTTGCTGGCTCAGACTGGGAGCCATGCTGAGCTGCTAGAGCAGTAGACATCTGATCAGATGGGTAACCAGGCAGGGCAGGTCATTCACATTATCCCCCTGAGGGGGGGACTACAGCCTCTCCTCCTGGCACTTTGGTCATAATCATCAGAACTTTTTGTCACAAGTTCGCTCCCTGAATAATTAGAATAATATGTTTTTCACAAATTATTTCATTTAAATTACATGCAATATTTCCAAATTTTGAATGCCAATCTGTGGTGTGTTCCATGTAAAATCAAATAAATTATAGAGTTTGCGTTTTCCGTAGCACTCATGAAAACAAATTGCATAAACACTCCACAATTGCAATAAATGCACTAAAATTGTGATTTCTCACCAAAACCTGTATCGTTCCCATAGACATTAATAGCAGTATAAATGGAGGAGTGTAAACTCTGACAGTGCAGCGAGAACTCAAACAGGCCTGAAGAGTTTTTTTTTTTTGCACTCTTTTTATTGGCTTGGCCGGACGGCTGAACTTGCTCTTTCATCAAAGCCCCCATTAGTCCTGCTATCAGAATACTTGCACTATTTCTCCTGTGTATTTCATATCTCACCACAAGGGGGAGGCGTACACCAGCAAAGCAACAGTGATGGAGGAACTCCCCCCAGGAGTCTTTTTGACAAAGTGCAAAGAGAAAGTAAAAATGAATTAGTAATGTTACATAAGCAATGTGCACAATCAATCACTTTCCCCGGGCAAAATAATTTCATTTCTTTTTTCATCAGTTTAAAGACATGAATCGACATTGCTTTCTTTCGCGAGAAAGGAAGCTATGGACTGGTTGTCTTTATAATAATGCTTATCTTGCATATTTTTATAGTTTTTTGCCACATGTGCATCCTATTGTTTTCTTCCCCATTCATAAAATAAAGCCCACCTTTCCAATTGCCACCTTTGTCGATAATTGGTTACTTCCTTCTTTGACGCTCCGCCCTCCCTGAAATGACTTTCCCCTACTGGATAGCGCCCACGTTTTTACGGCCATCTGTGACCTGATTGGTGGAAAGGGGCGTCATTTACGTCTTCGCCCCGCTTTTTGAGCTTCGGCAGCAGCTTTATATATGTATATATATATATATATTGGTTGCGGGGGGAGGAGGAAGAGTAGCTTAGACAAAGTAAAAAGATACAAAGAAGCAGAGGGACATGTTACAACCCACGAAGCGGGAACTGCACGCAGCCCGAGTTGCTCATTAGCAGAAGGCGCACTTGTAAGTATGTTACGGTGCCGACGCGCTCGTCTCATCCTCTGCGCGATCGCGTTGCGGGGGCCAGCTGGCTCGGTCCAGTTCGTGTTTTTGGGGGTCTGTCGACAACCAGGTTAGCACAGCAGCTAGCGAGACATCTACAAGTTGGCTAAGAAGAAGTTTGGGGTGAAAGCTGACTTTCGATGTGATCCGCTGTTTGCCTTTCCCAGGATTTGACCAATGACGATTTTGATCTTTAGTGTGAAGGGGATCGGGAGGTGACTCGTCTGAGACGGTCGCTTGGATCGGCACCCTTGTTGACCAAAGCCGATCCAGCTGTTGGAGCGGTTCGTTCTCTACAAGATCCCGCCGATCCAGCTGTTGAAGCGGTCCGTTCTGTACAAGATCCCGCCGATCCAGCTTGTCTAAGCGGTCCACTTTATACAAGAGCCCACCGACTCAGCGCCTGCCAAAGTCAGCTCTTTTTCAGCCGTGGTCATTTTTTGTTACTTTCACGTTCACCAGTAATAGAAAGTATTCGATATTAGGGTCTGTATGTCCACTGATCCCTGAGCTCTCTGTCACTGCTGCATTTTGATCCATGCTGTCATGGAGTCGCACAGCCAAGTCGAACTTGTAACTAACTTTGTGGTGCAGAGGCTATGGCTTTGAAAGTATCTGCCCTTTGCTCCCTTAACCATAATTTTAGAGGGGGGGGTTAACTCACTCCAGTTGTTTGGTTACAGTGCTAGCCTGATGTGATTTCTGCACTTCAGCAGAAACTGCGTGATGTTGGCAGTGCAGACCTGTCCTGGGTCACCGATACTGCCCGGCCCACTGGGCACGCTGCCGGCCCCCCAGTTGCGGCCAGTTTGCTATAAACAACTTTTTGGACGGTTAATCAGACCTGCATTACTCACCGCCTAGTCTGCACCACATCCACCGGTAGGTAATGCTGATGTGTCCACTGTCCAGGTAGAAAGCGGATGAAAGATCTACCACAAAATGCTGCCACAGTTAGTGAATGATCAGGATTGCACTGAAAGCTGTCCTTCCAGTAAATCACGTGACATAGTCAGTGCTCTCTATGCTGTATACATCTGTAGATTTTAAAAGTTTCGGTCATGGTTATTATTTACAACAGAAGTATGCTTTATCGTGGGATGTAATGAGAAGAACCAGATGAAAAATATCATTGTAATCCGGTGCTTGTTCGAAAAACAGTTGACATAGAGTCTGATTTTGTTTTAAAAGGGAGCAATTCCAGACATTTTGCTGTGTTGGTTTTATGGGGCCAGATTGCAATAATTGTGAAATGCTGGATTTCTTTTGAAATTTTAAATAAGAGACTGCTTCAGAATGTAATGGGCAGTTGGAGGTGGGCGCATGATTTCAAAAGCTAGGTGTTAATGTGTAACTAGACAGCCACCTTAGTGCATAAAGTTAGAGAAAAATACTTCTGATGTAATTTATGCTGACCCAAATTTAGGAGTCTCACAGCTTCTGATGGCTTTGAGGGAATTGGTTTGCTGGTTTTTCTGGCTGATCAGTTTGAGGGTTTTGCATACAGTCAGGAGGATTTGGAGTGGCAGCTGCATTTGGTGTAGTCGACAGGCGGGTAAACCATCCGCATTTGCAGTGCATGCTGCCATTAAAGCTCTGGACATCTGGCTGGCCTTTCTAGCTGCATGAAACATTTTTATTCATCGTGTGGAATGTCACGAGGACATCTGTCTGCCGTTCCTGTCATTTCAAAGCTCAGCTCACCATTTTGTGATTTGGGGTGTTGAAATTCCCTTTTTTATGTTTCTGTTGGTTAGGGGAGTGCAAGAATGATATTTAGAGGTATCTTTGGAATGTGAATTGATTAATCAGGACCCCTGAGGAAACTTCTGTAAATCAGAGCCGTGATTCTTAAACGTGTCCTCGCCCTGTGCAGAACACTTTAAAACAGAAACTTGGATTACGGATTCCTTTCCCAGGCTACTCCTGTTTTTATAGCCAGACCCAGGTGGTTGGAACGGAACACTAATTGACCAGTAGAATGCGAGTAAATGTAATAATTCTTGTCCTGATTGATGGTGGGAAAGACTGGCCCTCTTTCCCATTTATGGGACTGTAAACACTCCACCCAACATTCATGGGCTAGTTGTTTTTCAAAAAGACGCATGTGAGGCACATTGCAGTCTAGCCTTGTGTAAACTCCTTAGATCAAAGTTAGGCGTGAGCCTCGATGAGCAAATGTCATCTGCACGTCTGTGGCCCTAAGGCCTCTGCAGCCCGTGACTCTCCCCGCTCTGCATGAAAGCCCGGTGGTCATCAGTTGTCGCCCCAGCACCCTTTTCCCAGGAGTCACCTCGATGGTATGCACATCACAGTATGTCTCACCAGCTGAGGTGAAGCTGAATTTGGGCACCCCCTCCTGGCATCGCTCCAAGATGTGGTCGCTGGTAAATGAACAGATGTTTTCACGTGCAGCACAAATTAACCTGTCGTCAGCAGGATTTTGGTGGGGATTTGTTCTTTGAAAGCAGTAAGAACCGTATCCCTAGCTCTACCTAAACTCAGCTTTGCATGGGTAAGCCTCTCTCGAATTAAGTCATGGATTGTATTGCGTTGAATGGATTCTTCTTAAAATGACTTCACAGTAGTCATATCTGGGGCATCCGTGTATAATAAATGGAGCAGTGAAATGGTGCTAAAGCTCATATGCTCTTTGCTGTACAGTCAGCATGAAAGCGGCCGCTGAGATTACTTGGCTGTGCCACCTCTCAAAGGGAACGTTCCAAAGCGGATGAAGGTTTCTCCCTGTTGGCTTCTCTGTGATCTCGTCTTATTTAAATGACCTCCACCGGAAGCTGTCCGTTCCTGATTGTTTTGTCACTTTGCCAGCTTTAGAGACTGTGTCCTGTTTCTGCTTTTCCCCTCGCTGTGGTGAGAGGAGGTGTCAGAACGGTCACCCTACCGATTGTTTCCCAGAAATGAAGGATTAAAGCCACCCACCCCACGTGTCCATGGAGGCGCTCGTATCTGACAGGCAGCCTTTGCCGCCACCCAGGACCTGCCTATAAAGCTTTTATGGAGCTGGAGAACCAGGCACCGGGCCGGGCTCTGGCTGCCGTGTGCCAGTGAGTCCCGGCTGGCCATCGTCTAGACTCGCACTCACAAAGGCCAACTGTATGCCAGCTGGTGAGCCATTCAGCATTATAGTGCAGAGAGAAGCCTTTTAAAATTATTTATGTTGCCTATCCTTACAAATAAGAAGGCCCCCAGGTTTTTTAATAGAAGGGTGCAAGGGAGGTAGCTGCGGAATGCCAACACTTCCAGTGAAAAGGTGCATTTCAAAAGAACACTTAGTTTAAAAAAAAAAAAAAAAAAATGATGGAGTGAGGGGCCAGATTAATAATGCCTTTTGTCGCCGTTGCTTGGCAGATGGGCAATTAAGGGATGTCATTCATGTGCGGGTGAATATGTAGGAAATTAGGCATTCTGTACACAGTCAATGATTCAGCAGTCTTGGCAAGAGACAGTGCAGTGGTGTCCAGTTAAGCAACGGTTACGCCCAGAGAATCCACAAGAAGCTCCCCTTCACGACAGTCATTACCGTCAACATGTGTCACCCAGCCACCCGACTATGGAGAGCCTCATTCCTCCATGTGAGAGAGCCTCGCATCCACCGCCAGGCAAATTGT
Organism: Gymnarchus niloticus; assembly: GCA_009936485.2. NCBI lineage: Eukaryota > Metazoa > Chordata > Actinopteri > Osteoglossiformes > Gymnarchidae > Gymnarchus > Gymnarchus niloticus. The sequence goes on along the minus strand of JAACJT020000016.1, from coordinate 7,168,947 downwards.
GGTAGCTGATTATTCGAAGGGGTTCCCCTGAAGGAGGCTGTTGTTTTTGTTTTTTTTACTTAATAAAGCCATGGGTCATTCTCAGGCGTCTAGAAAACGAAGGCTTTGGAGAGCGCGTTCGCCTGTGTCGTGACTCTTCTGTCCTCCCCTTGTCTGTTCCATGGACCTCAGAGAGGCACTCTGGCAGTGTGGCCCCTAGAGGGACTCCGGCGGGGCCAGGCGGAGGGTCCCCCATGCAGCCCCCACCACGGCTCTTCGCTGTCAGTGCCTGTGCCTGGGTCAGCAGTTTCTGCCGCCGTAAGTGGGCAAAGGAATCTTGTGAGCCCCTCCCACCTGTTACTTGCCCCTCCCCACCACCTCCTTTTTCCTGCCTGCCCACTTTAGCCCCTTCCTCCTACCCTCTCAGTGTAAGTTCCCACTTCACCCCATTAGCGTCTCCATAGGCCATTTCCCGGGCCGGTGCCCGGGTCACCCTCCCGTGGTTTTGTGTACTCCCCACCCTTCCATTCGGCTACCCCGAACCGTGCCCCAGCCTCTCCTGTTGTTTTCGCCCAGTGCTCTGAATCCTCTGAGCCTTCGAATCCTGCTCTTCGGTTAACAGGCTTCACACCAACCCTGGTTGTTTTGTCTGTTGCCTGTTTGGCAGCTTAATGCTGCAGATCGCTTTGGCTGTTAAACGGCTGGTGCAGAGACCCACAGCACCTCTGCTGCAGCCTGATCCTCCCCAGTGGACACCTGGCTTTGGATGGCTGAGTTGTGTTCCTTCAGGAAATGACATACCTCCACCAGTCATGAAGAGGCTCTCAGTAGACCTTCAGAAAATTGTGTATTATACTCTGGATGTTACAAATTATGTGGCCCTCCATTTGCTTTGGCGTGAAATCACCCACACCCTTTCCTAAACTAAATACAGATTACATTTGTGTGCCTTTTTTAAAAGGTAAGGAGCTAAGTGCTGAAAAGTTCCGAGTCCTTTCGTCACACACTCTGGTCATGTTTATTCTCCCTGTTTCACCAATGAGTTGTTTAAACGCATGCCATAATGGGGTTAGTCAGTGCTAACCGGGACAGAAATGGGAAGTTACCGCATGCCTTTCCTAATGTTTAAGGTAAGTTCCCATTGAAGTTAATTTAATCTTTCATAAAGGATTGGAAATGGCCCCATAAAGTTTTTTTTTTTTGTTTGTTTTTTTTTTTTTCTCTTACAGTAAATGCAGTAAATACCTCTATATTGAGGCATTAGTTGACCTTACAGACCAACCAACCAGAGTCTTGACTGAAGCGTTTTTTTTTTCTTTCCCTCTTTCCCTGGAAGATGAGGTATTTTACATGTCGTCTTCCATTCCCTCACCCTGTGGTATGAGCTCATCTGCGTTTGTCAGGTTTGTTGTTTGCGGAGTCGCTGAGTCACCATTTGGCCGACTTGAGTAGTCCATTTTATCATCCGTGATAACAAGCTAAACACACAAACAAAAGCCAGGGCATGGTAGCTGTAAGAGTGATTAATGTAATGCCTTGCAAATGAGCCAGATGCACAAATTTGAATCCTTCAGGTTATATTTTTCTTCACAGACAAGCACGTCCTGAATGGATAGTGTTAACGTTTTAACTAGAACAGGATATGTTTTTTTTTTTTTTTTTTTTTTTTTTAAATGGTCATTTGAGAACATGATAATGTTTCATTCGGCCAGTCTTGCTCCTGAGTTGCCTGGATGCTGGTTGAGACGTAGGTTTTCAGGTAAAAAATAGTGTGCTGATCTGTGTTTGTGAAGTGAATGAGAGCGGAAAGGTCAAAATTTACAGTTCAAAATATTTTAAAAGTGTTAAATGTTTTTGGTGAATCTATACAATCATTAAACCATACGTCATTCAATATCATGCAAAACAAAATTAATAGGTTTATAATTAAACTTTGAATAGAGTGACGATCTGAAAGAATTTTGCAGTCAGAAATATCGTTCCAGTTGTGGAGTTTGAGCCGTCACAGTTTACCGTTAGTGTTTAGCTGTCTGTTTTTCGTGCAGGCAGACAGGCAGTGACATCCAGGTCCCAGCACTCTCTTCTCATAGGGCTTCTTCTTTATTTGCATGGATCTAAATGATTTTGCTTTTCACCGCAGCCTGACCATCTCTGATATATTGCCTTCTCGGGTGTTCATTTGTTTTGATTACTGAATAAGTGTCTTTGTCATTTTTCCCATATGGATGGTGCGTGCGTTGCCTGTCGGTCTAATTATAGATTCTGTACTTGTCACATATAACGTGTGTGATATGTTGGTGCCTAATTGTATTATGTCCAAACCCCTGTATACACTCTATCCCCTGGATCAGGACTAGAAAAGCTCAGTTTCTAATATTAATGTTTTATCTTTCTGTCCTCCATCAGCTGGACGTTTAGGGACGGCCGAATCCCCCGAGGAACGTGAGACGATGTCGGTTAGCGTCCACGAGAACCGCAAGTCGCGGACCAGCACAGGATCTATGAACATCTCGCTGTTTCACAAGCCGTCACACCCGGACAGCGTGCTGACCCACCTGAACACACTCCGAAAGCAGCGTATGTTTACCGACGTGATGCTGTGGGCGGGTGACCGCTGCTTCCCCTGCCACCGCGCTGTGCTGGCCGCCTGCAGTCGATACTTCGAGGCCATGTTCAGCGGGGGTTTGCGCGAGAGCCTGGACAGCGAGGTCAACTTCCGCGACTCGGTCCATCCCGAGGTGTTAGAGCTCCTGCTGGACTTCGCTTACTCCTCGCGCCTCGTCATCAACGAGGAGAACGCCGAGTCGCTCCTGGAGGCTGGTGACATGCTGCAGTTCCATGACATCCGCGATGCTGCCGCCGAGTTCCTGGAGAAGAACCTGCATCCCTCCAATTGCTTGGGCATGATGCTGCTGTCAGACGCCCACCAGTGCAAGAGGCTGTATGAGCTCTCCTGGAGGATGTGCCTGCTGCACTTCGAGGCTCTTTGGGACACGGAGGACTTTCACAGCCTCTCCAAAGACAAGCTCCTGGACCTCATCCTCAGCGACGAGCTGGAGATCGAAGACGAGACGGTCGTCTTCAATGCCGTGGTGCGCTGGGTGCGCTACGACCTCGATGGACGGAGAGACTACTTGCCCGAGCTCCTGAAGGGTATCCGGTTGGCGCTGGTGCCCTCAGATTACCTGCTGGATGATGTGGCGTGCGAGGAGTTGGTCAGGTCAGACAAGCGGACTCGGCAGATTGTGGAGGAAGCCGTGCAGTGCAAGCAGAGGATCCTACAAAACGACGGCGTGGTCACTAGCCCATGTGCCCGCCCCCGCAAGGCTGGCCACACGCTGCTCATCCTTGGTGGCCAGACCTTCATGTGTGACAAAATATACCAGGTGGACCACAAGGCCAAGGAGATCATTCCTAAGTCGGACTTGCCTAGTCCCAGGAAGGAATTTAGTGCCTGCGCCATCGGCTGCAAGGTCTATGTGACTGGCGGAAGGGGGTCTGAGAATGGGGTCTCCAAAGATGTCTGGATCTATGACACTGTCCATGAGGAGTGGTCCAAAGGAGCCCCCATGTTGATCGCCCGCTTCGGTCATGGTTCGGCAGAGCTGGAGAACTGTCTCTATGTGGTGGGGGGCCACACAGCCATCGCGGGTGTCTTCCCAGCCTCACCGTCAGTCTCCCTCAAGCAGGTTGAACGGTACGACCCTCTTACTAACAAGTGGTCCATGATGGCTCCTCTCCGGGATGGCGTCAGCAACGCTGCCGTGGTCAGCGCCAAGCTAAAGCTGTTCGTTTTTGGCGGTACCACGATCCACCGAGACAAGGCCTCCAAAGTGCAGTGCTACGACCCCGGAGAGAACCGCTGGGCCGTGGCTGCCGAGTGCCCGCAGCCCTGGCGATACACCGCAGCCGCCGTCTTAGGCAGCCAGATCTTCATCATGGGCGGCGACACGGAGTTTACTGCCGCCTCCGCCTACCGCTTTGACTGCGACAGCAACCAGTGGACGCGTGTCGGCGACATGACGTCCAAGCGGATGAGCTGCCACGCCGTGGCCTCGGGGAACAAGCTCTACGTGGTTGGTGGCTACTTCGGAACACAACGGTGCAAGACCCTGGATTGTTATGACCCTACCTCAGACAGCTGGAACAGCATCACCACCGTGCCTTACTCCCTCATTCCCACTGCATTTGTTAGCACCTGGAAGCACCTGCCAGCCTAGTGCCAACTCTGTGGATTAGCACAACTGATCATACTGGGTAAGAGCCTGATTTTGCCCATGGAAATGTTCCTGATGTTAATCGCTCCAATTAACATGGAGGGAGATACGGGATGTGCAAATGCATTTAGTGTGTTTGCCATCGATCTGCACGGTCATTGATCTGCAGAATATTGTGTGGTGGATGCATCTCTGTCAAATTGTTAGTCAAGTGGAGGATGGAGCCTCGGTGAATAGAGGTGAAAGGGTTAAAGGCCTTTACATTTGCACAGAGAGCAGCTTGCTTTTTGCAGAGATTGCTGCATCACTAAAATCCCTAAGTGCTGCTCTTCAATTTTAAATTGATTAAAAAAAAAAAAAAAAAAAAAAACACACAGACACGGGAAGCCAAAAGGAAGTGAGGCAATGTAGTTGTCAGAAGAAGCTTTCCCACCCCGCAGTCCGCAGAAGAATTGTGTCCCTTCGGCATTGATTTGCGAGCCTCGTTACAAGAGGCTCTTGTTCGATTGGCCATTAGCTGGCGAGCTAGAGTACGTGGCCAGGCGCATTCTGAGCACAGTTGTAATTGCACACCAGTGACTCGATAAGAAGACTGTTACCAGTACCCAGGCACACTTCCGTTTAGCATGGCATTTAGATTTACCACAGCTGGGGTGGGTCTCATTCCATTTAAAAGTTACCTTAAATCCCAGTCTTTCCGTGCTCTCATACACACTTCAGATTTATGTCCTCCCATTATGGGATCTCGCCTGTCCCTCACCTTCCCCGGTGCTCCAGTGTGCTAGCCGTATCTCTTAATCGCATCATAATGAAATTCAGTTCCAGACTTCATTTGTTTAAGGGAAATTAATTCCCGCATTAGAATGTCGTACCCATTTTTTCCTGTGTATAAAAACACATTTTATGCTTTCATTAAAAGGAATTGATGCCAATAATTTATGGAACTTCTGCCATTTGTTCATTATCTATGATTAAATACTTTCTGTAACCACAGACACCAATAAAATCAGCGGGATGCATAGGAGAGCGTAATGAAGCATACGTTTGATATTTTTCTCATGATCCCTGGCTGATGGCTCATTTTCTACAAGCTCCAGTGATGCATCTGTGAACATGGGTCTGTCACTGTGAGATTGTTGTCCTCTTGTCCTACTGACCAGCCACACGCAGGGTGTCTTTGTCACCTGGTCAGCTCACTTGCTGCAAAGGGGTGGTGGTTTGTGGTTGCAGATCAAGACCGGCCGAGAGTCACCCATCCTGCGGGTGGTAAATGGGGAGTGTGCCAAGTAAAGATGGCACAGCAGGTGGTTTGATGTTTTAATTAAATTCAATTGGCAGAGCATTGGACCCCCTTGGCGGCCCTCTGTCACTCTAGCAGTTTTCCTGACATAGTAGCTTCAAAGCACTTGGCATCTAAAATTAGCCTAACCATCAAGGCACAACCTGTCATCCAAGGATGAGCAGGACTGTGGAGATGCCTGTGTTCGCTCTGACCTAGTACGGCCCTACATGCACTGTGGAGATTGCCTGTGTAAGTAACTTTTAGCTTTCTCGTCCTATAACATCCCATCAGTGCTTATACCTGAGCTTATTTGGAGGAGTTGTAGCTGGGCTTGTGCAGACTACTGAACCTCTGGCTGATCCAGTGTGGAGTACAGTGTTTTCTGGATCTCAGACTGATGAAATACTGAGAAGGGGATTAAAAGAAAACGGGGGTGTGTGTGTGTGTGTGTGTGTCTGTCTGATAATTTCACTGTGGTTTGGTCCAATTAAGACCTGCAGGACTAACATGGGAGAAGTTAGACTTCTCACAATTTTCAAAATTTTTATTTCTGGAAGAATTTAATTAAGTTCTATTAATGTCTGTGAAATTATAATTCTGAATCTGCGAGATCTGGTGTCAGTATATGAATACCCTGCAGGCTATTGTGCAGAGTAGTTGCCAAATGTATTGAAAGAAGAGATAGAGCATGGCAGTATTGGCTCTTTTTATGGTATTGAAATTTATTATGGGGCAGTAGCTTAATGGGTTGCACATTAGGATGAGTCAGTTTTTTAAATGGTCAATATTTTAAAAAGTATTACTGATAAAAGGGTACACTTTTATGTTGTAAGCTCATTTCAAATTTTTTTTTCTGGAACTTAATTTACCAATTTTTTATTTTCAATTTGAGTTGCAGTTGTTGTTGAAAAATATCTGAAATTTTTACTTTTAGTTATTGTGAAATTCTAGGAATGGATTCTGTATCATCTTTGCTGTATAAGAAGTTTAACACTAATGAATACTTTTCCAAACTACCTGTTTGCCAGGCTTATGAAACAGGGGGTTAAATAGAATTGTGTCTTTGGAGGTTAGAGGTGGAATAAGTTGTATTTTCTTACATTGGTGTTGTAATGAAAATAAAGTAATGTAGCAAGCTAAAGCAAATAACTGACTGTCCTGGTGTTGTAAAATAGTATTGAACACTATACAGTCTGTATGAAAACGGATAGATATCTGTGGCAATAAATTTACTGAAATAATTTCTGAGGTTATAATGGAGTGGCTGAGGGAGAATAATGTTGGCAGAACTTGAGAAGCTATTGGTGGTCATTTAAACACTGGCTGAAACAGGGAGTGATGCATTACATTGAGGAGAAACTGGAAAGCAAGCTTGTCTGCGATTGGTGCATATGTTGAAGAATTGTCATTGAAACATCTAGTGACTGCTTTGGATGGTAAGACAACAACAGCAAATGTTCAGGTCTCTTAGGAACAATGATGGATAGGGTAACTGAGATGGAAATCAACCCTGATTTGACCAAAATTTGTTTTAGTCCCCAACTTCCTAAGGTCGATGACTCACCTTGTTGAAGATTTGAGTACAGATCAAAGCTATAGCTACAGGATTTTAATGGCTTTTGGGAATGGGGTTGTCAAAAGATCTAGTAGTCTTGGAAATTGAACCAGTGTGTCACAGCAGGTGACTGAAAGAGGTTCATGAGAATTTGGATCTCCAAACATGACCTTAGAAGAAAGAGGTAAAAGAGTCAGAGAATGACCACTGAGTTCTGTGTTGGGGTGTGCATTCTGGTTCAACATCAAGATAAATAAAATATGGGCACGAGATTCAAAACGTTTCCTGTTCCAAATGCAACAACTGAAACAAAACCTGAAGATCTGAAGAAGCTGGTCATGCCATGCTTGGTACACACAGAGCGAATCTGCACTCCAAGCCATATTGTGTAGTAATGAGGAAGAGGAATGGAATAGAGCAGTGGGGAGGATTGTGAAGATCAATGGTGAAGGTGACGAGAAGATAGGTGGGAGACAGCAGGGGGAGACTCAGATAAACACTATTGATCAACTTTGGTGCAACTGCACTCTCAAAACTGATTCACTGGAGCTCAGGATTCTGAGTCACTGATTACAGGTCAAGGAATTTTAGAAGAAGCCTGTGGTTGTTCCTGATTGGCCTTCACACAGCCAATCAGTGGAAAGATGTCTGAAAATGACCAATGAAGCTGCTGCTCATGTATACAGTCAGGTGAGGAGAGACCCTCATACAGTATTAGGGTCAGATGATCTGCCAACAGTTGATAAGCAAAATGACTTTGTTTCCCTGAATGCCACTGATGTTCTAATTAAATACATTCATTAAAAATATCATTAAGCTTTTGTTTTTGTGTGATTTTATCATATTATACAGTATTATATGCAGCATCTCTTGTGGATAAAAAGAGTAACTTTAATGCAAAATTGAAGTAGTCGAGTTGCCTTAAATATTTTTGCTTCCGATGCCAAAACACGCCATTTTTTCCAGCAATACTATTTGAAATTTAGTTCTTTTCTCCACCTACTGAATTGACATATCCTAGGAGCACATCTGCCTCACAGCTCCAGGGTTGACAGTTCAGTCTCTCCTGGCTCTCCCCAGTGTGTATTTATGCACCTGATGAAATGGCATCCTGTTCTGAGGGCCGTGCCCTGGGTCAGCTTTAGGCCTTCATCGCCATATGCTGGACAAATGGTTATTGAAGATATATGGATATTTACCGAGTTATAAGCTGTGTGATGTAAAACATTTAACAGTGTAGATTTCAGTCAGTAAGGAGCCATGTGTGAAATTAAACTGTTTGAATTCGAGCAAAAATCGAAGAATTGTATTTGAATGATTGTGTAATATGACTTTTTTTTTTGTGTAAGAGCAGTGTTAGAAATTGTGAGTTGAAATATATGTAGGCCTATTTAATTTCCCTGCACAGGAATCGTGGTTGTGCTTAATATTCTGCTGGCCCAGTGAGCTACTGAACCAGACAGGACATCCAGGGCTGAATGTATACTGAACACGTTTACTGCAGCAATTAAGGCAGGGAGCAGTCCTCACCTCACACACAGCATATGGGAGATTTTTCACAATAAATATCTTCTCTGCATTATTACCATAATAAATGTGATTTTATAATACCATATTGGTTTCAGGTTTGGCTAAAAATTGAACGAGTGGAGTGTTGAGTGCCTTTCAAGCCCTAAAAATTGTGAATAGTTTGTGAATGAGTCAGGAGCAGGTAGACTACACCCCTTCCATCTGACAGTCCATCTGACCTGATGTCATCACGCAAGGCTGTTTTCCTGCTGAAGATTCATTTCAATAAGAAACCCTTTATTGTCACTGTACAATGAGATGAAATTAGGAGCAGAGAGGTGTTTTTAAGCAAGGGAGCTGTGGTTCTGTTGTCTGCCCCTGTATGATCTCCTGGTTCCGGGTGGGTGTCCCAGCCCGCTGTCTGTTGTGGACCTGAGCCCGCGTAAGTCGGAATGGTTTTACCTCCGGCACCTTCCCACATGCAGATGACTGAAAACATTACAGGTTTGGGTCGTTTGCCGCACATCATCTATTGGAATTCTAAGTGTATTCATACCTTCTAACAAACAGGCCCGCCATATCATTAAAAGTAACTGATGTTAACCTTCACCCCACCACTTTTTTTTGTATGCAGGTCCTGTCCCAGTAACCCGTACCAAACTGAAGTGTCATTTCAAAGTGGCCATCACGAATTTTTCACCATTGGTGGACAGGAGGTGATGACTGAGTCGGGTAGAGGTCACTGTAAGGCCAGGCAGCAGGATGTTATGCAGCATCATGGAAGCAGGTCTCCTGACAGGAAGGCAGCTACCCACTGAGACACAAAGTCACCCCTGTCTTCACTTTCATCTCAGCAGGATGGAGGGGGTGGGGTTGGTGGGTTAAGAACTGCCAAAGGTCCAGTAGCATATGGCCACGTCTCCCTCAGACTAAAGGTGTCCTCTGAATTCATAAGGCCAGCAAGTACTACTGTAGCTAAGCAACCAGGCCTGTAACTAAGGCTCTGGAGACTCCTGGAATCCTAGAGCAAGGTGCTAAACCAGAATTTCGTCAGATTGGGAAATGTCAGGAATGTCCAGCTGGATGAATTGCCCCAATACAGTAAGCGTGTAGACATCCTAACTGCAAGGAGGTGGGGGGTGGGGGGGGGGCTCTTCATTAACAACCTAAATGAACTAGCGAGCTTGCTTTACATCTAACTGTAGTTGTAAATACATAACGACGGCTGGTGTTATGATTATGGTGGATCATGTTAATATAGCACTCAGAATCTTTGCTCAGAACCACAGCTCAGTAGTTCCGATGTTCAGGTGACCTTGAGAGTCCAGGCCTGAAGTCCCCTCGTGTTTGAGGGCTTTTCGAAGTCCACTCTCAGACCAACTCCTTGGTCTGTCTTGACAGAAAGCTTGTGCTGTTCTGTTATCCTCTTGGATCTGGCACGGAAGCCATTAGATTCCTGATACGTTTCCCAAAATGAGCCAGGGCTCCACGCCTTTTCAGCTGGGGAGCGACTGTATGGCAGCCTGTACACTCGCGCCGACAGCCGATGTGTTTGCTCCATAATAACCCGTACGGGGATCTGTTCACTCTCCTTACATTGATGTAGGAATAAAACCATCTGAAACATGAGACTTATTCCTGTCTCCAGTCCCATTCTCCAAGTTTAAAGAGTGTCAGCAGAGACATGTTTCGGGGATAATAGGATTACTGGCAGCGCGAGGGAGAAGCGGACCAACCGAAACCACTCTGGCATATTTACACAAGGGAGACCGGTTTATTTTGCTTGTAGTAGCATTTTTACTAAGGCAGGTTTTAGTGTGTCAGCATTATGAGTAACACCACCGCCTCGCTACGCTGGAAGTTGTTTAATTCTCCTCGGTTTTTCTTTTTCATCTCTATTCCATCTCAAAGGTTTCATGTCAGGAATACCTGGTGCTAGTTGTCCTCGCCAAGAGAACCTTCTGATTCCGTCATCATCGAAAGGCCCTTCTGGTTCCTTCTTGCTGTGTTCTTTCTGCGTTACTGATCTGCTCCTCATTGTTTAAAGGTTCTGTCTCTGTTTCCACGCCATTATCCCAGTCGTATTCCACTAAACTGGCTAATTCGCTTCCCAAGCAGCCTGAACTAGTGTTTGCCATAACACAAAAGCAAGTTGTCTCTGAACCACAGCCTTCGGCAATGTAAAGGGGCAATCAGGGATTTACTGAGTGCCCACGCTGGATGGCTAGTCATACTGTAGTCCTCAGGGATTTATGAAGGGCCCACACATGCTGGCCAGTCATAACAGGGATACTCAGGGATTTATGAAGGACCCACTCCTGAGGACTGGTTGACACCAGTTTTCTGCCACACTGGGTACTTGGAGTCAGTCAGACTCCAGGAATAACATGGCTCTGTGAAATACTTACCACAGTTTCAACATCCATTGTCTTTAGTCTCCCAACCACGCTCCCTTCAGTCTAGACGTGAGGATTAAACTTTGGTTTTCACGCCCCCTGTTTTAAAACAATTTCCTGTTTTCTGTAAACTCTTACCAGTAACTCTTACCAACACGGTGGAAACCACAGGCAGAGTGAGGTTAGGCCCCTGAGACGTACAAACACACACACACACACACACACACACACACAAAGTCACTACTTCACCTGAAATGCTTGCCTTCAGAACTACACTAACAGAGGGCTCTGACACAAATATACACACCTCTCCCTTGTTGGGTCAGAGGGCGATGTTGGGTGTGTCCCCTCTCGTGCCGAGAGTCTGCTCCGCTTGGGCACATCACCCTCGACTTCCAGGCATGCCTGAGCTCGCCTTGAGGAACGTGTTAAAACCTCATGGCACACGGCCTGGCGTCAGCGCCGCGGCAGCTTGCCCAGAGACGAGCTCCTTCTCTGTCGTCGGGAGTTTCCGTGCATAGTTTCGGTGAGATGCCACTACATGTGCTGCGTACCGTCATCTCGGGCGCTGCGTTATCCTCTCTCGTTCAGTGTTCTTTTACTGCCTGCTTTGCCTTCCCGCCACCATTTAGGCCTAGACAGCCAAATCTAGTTCCCGGAAGTCCCGGTTTCACTGCCTGGAAATGAAGTCAGTCTATTGCTTCTAGTTTCATCTGTAGAAAACATGACCGTTTACTCCTTTCAAAAACAAGATGAGGCCACATTCCTCCCTTAGTTATAGGTCACGCAGGGACTCCTCTTTACATTCTTCAGGCACGCGTGACCACAGAGCTTTGCTCCTAAGTTACCTGGCAGGACCCACAGTCTCCAGCCTCCCCCTGCACTCTGCCCTACAGAAAAGGAACGATCAGTTCCAGGCCGAAGGTTAACAGGGGCTTGCGTGTGTGCGAGAGCCAGGGAGACGGACACAGAACAGGCACCCTTCAAAGAACTGCATGGAATTCTCAAAGCGAAGGCTCAGCTATTGATGTGAGCTTTGAACTTTGTGACGAGGGTGGGGTTAGACTGACTTGTCACTGGCCCGAATCCAGATCCATGTTGCAATGGATGAAAATGAGCAAATGGCGAGTAAAGTGAGCTTGGCTTCCTCAAGACGTGGCTTTAGATGTTATTGGATGGTTCCTTTTTAAGTGAGGTGATTCAGATTGCTGAAGTTGCGCCTTTAACCGGCTGGCAGGAGCATCAAATTGCTGCTTGATGCATCACACCCAAGACACCATGGTATCCAGGTGATGCTCGGGAATGGTGCCACCGTGAGGCTCAGGAAAGCTGGGATTGCGCTCCAAGGCTGGTTCACCATCACAGTGCCATGTGAAATTCATTTTCCCCTCCTGACCTCTCTTTACAGAGGCATGATTGTGACGGATCTGCAGTGCTGTTGTTCTCAGTAAACTGACCAGCAGGTGGCGTAACAGTGAGGGGCTGTATTCCCAGAAAGGGTAATTGCTTTTAGACTTCTAAGCAAAAGTCTCTGGTTTCTGTGAAGTACTGAGCTGTTAAGAGACAGACGTGTAACTTGTGTACCGTGAAATTTTGTGATTTGAGAGGCCTCCAGTGATGTGGAACAGCCAGGTACTCTGATGGCACTAACCTAAGCTCTACTGTTATTGACCTCTTAAGCTCTTTGTGTTGCGGCTTGCCAATGCCTTGGGCCTCCGACCCTGCAGCAACACGGGTAAAATGAAACATGGAGGTGGGGGGGGGTTGCCATGGCAGCCAGGGACAGGGTGGTGCCTGTGAATGCAAAGGCTCGGCTTTGTGAAGAGTCTCAGCCTTTGAATATGACCGTGTGAATAGGACTGGTTCGATAGGCTCTTGTTGTTAAAACGTCAAAGCGTGGCTCTTAATCTGATCGCCTCTGTCATATTGCAGGCACATCATTTCCCATCTGGGAAGGGGTCTCTCCTCACCACTGTGGTCCGCAGCAGGCGAGAGTGGCTCCAGGGTCTACTGGGATTGGTCAGAGTGCCGGCTGACTAACGACTCCCCCTGCAGTACAACCACCCGCACCACCCTTCTTATTCTGGACCTGAGCAGACCGAGAATCTGGCAAGCTGGGAACCGAGCCCCCAGGGCGGATGTCACGGCCGGGATCGGCGCAGCCGTGCCACAAAGCTGAATGCATACCTTGCTGCCTGCTGGATTCTGCCAGTTGCCATGGAAACCCTCTACAGAACCCTGCATTGTTCCCAATCCAGTTCCCCCCACCCCTCTATTTCCACACATATCTTCCTATTGGAGAATGTCAGACAGGAAATGAAGGAGCCAAGGCCAAGTACTGACCTCGAGGTCTTTATTCGGTCTTTGAATCCAGACACTATACCGAAGGTGTTATGGGTGAATTTGCAAAGGTCCGCTGTGGCGTCAGAAGGCTCCGGAAGTCCTGTGTTGGGGAAGGTTTTGTTGAAACAGGCAGAGAACAGGATTACTGGATCTTAGTTGGCTAATGAGCTTTTTACCTTTTCGGGGATTTTTTAAAATGCTGGCAGATCAGTGATTGACAGGGTAATGCCGTGGCTATAGGGAGGGCCAGGACTACCTTTACAGTTCATTCTGGACTTTCATAACCAACGTGTACAGTATTTGATATTTGCAACTCCAAACAATCTGGAAAGAACCAGCAGCAGCTTGCTGGCAGAAACCTGCTGTAGAATTTTATTCACAATTGAGCTCTTTTTTTAAATGCTGAGATTGAAATATCTTTTTCAGTTAATATATTCATCTAACAATATACGATTTGCACTGCATTGTCTGATGCTGGCCAACACAGTACTGGTGGACACTTTGTGACTAGATAATTTTTTCTGAATCGAAAAAAAAACATTTGGCTGCATGTAAGGGTGGTATTGTTGGGTTCCCCCCCTTTATTCTTTTAAGGCCTGGATTTTGGTTGGTAACATTGACATGAAGTGTTTATCCTAAATGTTCAATTTAATGACAGTGTTTTTATGTTTTTATTTTTAATTTTCCCTCTCAAACTGAGGGGAGGGGTCTGTGAAATTTTCATTTTACTGGCTTTGTTACGCATTGAATTGCCCGTGCCTAACATCGTTAGCACGTATAATTAATTTGCACCACTGAACGGTCGGCCTTGACTGCGAAACTCGTGGGATCCCAGCGACTCGTTCTGTAATTGTGAGGGTGGCATGGACAATAAGTAGTAGCCTGCCTCTTTGTTTTGCGTCTTACCTCTTGTTCTGATGCACCTTTGTGCTTTGAAGTGAAAGAGTAAATAATAATAAGCTGTTCATTAAAGTGGTTTCAGAAATGAATCTGGCCTGACTTGATGTTTGTGCTGCTCCAGGTTTTGTAGGAGCTGGATGATTCCTGATGGAGCAGGACTCAGTCTCCTCTTGTGGGCGGAGCTCTAAATGTCAATACAAAAGTGATTAGTCTTGAAATATCGGCATGGATGGTGATGGATGTGGAGCCCAAGAGACTAGTTGTAGTGGATATGCCTAGTGAAGTAGGCACATGAAAGGGTTAATAATGACTTTCACTATTGAATTGCACAATGTAAAACGCAATTTTTCTACAGGTGCCTCAGCGGAGCAGAAATATGAATTTTGACAAAGACAGATTCTTCACAAAATCAATAACTGGATTATATAAAAATAGCTTCCCAGAGCAGTGTTGAGTTTCTTTGGATTTTGAAGACATAAAAAATCTGAAAGTCACACGGTAGGTTTCTAGTTGTGTGTCTCTTTGTGGAGGACCATGCTTTCATACCCAACCCCAGGCAGTCATCCGTCTGTAGGGGTTCCCTGTCAAATTGAGTATCACATGAAGCAGCCTGTCAGTGGCTGGTAACTTGCTTAAGCTGTACAGAGATCCTTGGCCACACAGCACAGTAAGTTGTGTTTATGGAATTAATAAGACGACCATGCTTCAGCAGAAACAGGAACCCAAATGTAGGTGGCTTTGTCGTCTCTGTTGGTGCGGAAACTCCTAGGGAAACATTGACGTGATGTGTCCAAGAAGCTGATTTTTGGGAAGATGCACTTTGTCACCCAAAATAATGTTCTAAAATATGCCCATCAGCTAGAGAGGATTCATTGCCTAGACGTGACACCAGTTCGTTTGTATCCATGAAGGACATCTCATTTTGAAGTTCAAACTACTTTTTCCATTATTACCTTTCAATCCACACATAATGGAAAAGTACAGGAATATAATGAAATGGAAAAAAAGGCATGGTTTCTATGTAAACATCCAGTAGCATACAGTTCACCAGCAATCCACCAGGCGAATTTTATTTCTCACAGAATATCCTCGTTTTTCTGGGCCTGGAAAATCGCTTGTCTTTTAAAGGTCGGCTCCTCTCGACTACAATAAATCACAGGGCATGCACACAAACGTGCACACACAGACACACATACTTGGGGTGTTTTCTTCACATTCACTGCCCTTTCACGATAGAATAGGACGCAGATTTTTGCACCAGGTATGCAATGCATAATTACACAGACTTTATTGTACTCTTCCAAGATACCAAGTCTGCTGGATCTCGTATCTGAAAGTATCCTCCCTGTCACCATTAAATATCAAAATTCCATGTGTCGGTAACGTGAGGAGGGGTGGGAACATCTCCCCTGTCAGAACGTCTCTGTGATTAACAGGATGCTCCCCCAGGTCCGTTGTTTGCTCAGTTCTCTCTTCTTCAGGGGGGTGATTTTTCATTGCTGTTTGCGCTGCCGTGGTGATTAGGCCGCTGCCCCGCCAGGCACAGCGCTATGTGATTGGCAGAGCGACAGACGGACGGCTGCATTCCCCGCAACCCCCAACTGTTATTCTCTGACAGCTTCCCAAGCCCCTTAGCAACACAAAGGAATGATAAAACGATGCAAGCATTTTACTCATTTTTAACCCCTAGTTTTTTTTATTGTTCTGTGTTTTAGTACCTCACCGTGATTGAAACTCATTCAGAATGACATTCCTGGCCAAAGTGGGGAAAAACCAACAGGATTTATTGAGTGTGTTGACCAGCTTCCTGCTAATGAAATCCCACATTACAAGCAGTGAAGACTGATCATTTTAAGTGGCAAGCAAATTAAACAGGTAGCCACTAACTGTCACAAAATACTTTGAAACACGACCGTAAGCTAACTTCACTGCACCTGATGACCTTTGGAGGGAATGCAGAAGCAAATTGTTCAGTCCAGACCTCAGCATGATGTGAAATGCAAAGCAGGCACTTGTGAGAAGATGAGGTTCGATGGAATTGTCACTTCAGGCTTGTCCATGGATGTTTTTTCCTCTCTGGGTAATCTCCGATGTCGTGAGGACTGTACATCTTTTTAGCATTGCGGCTAGCTGCGTAGTCTAGGTGTAGTGGTCTAACTACAGGGTAATGGCTGACTCAGTGTAGAGCTGGGGGAGGGGGCTGCAGTCCTCTAATTTGGCTGCGTATTACGACACAGATGTTGGATTTCGATGGCATCTCCACCAACAGAAATGAAGCATGCAGGTACAGAGATGTTCCAGTCAGCAAAGCAGCTCCTTGAGCAGCTGTACGGCACGCCATCTGCTGAAGAACAGGAACTAAGCAACCTATAGAGGTAGGAGCATGAAACACGTGCAGTTAAAACTGCCAACGGGCCTCCCGGGGGTCGGTGGTGTTCCAGAGCTCTCCTTAGGCACTTAAGTACAATAACTTTCCCTGTTCACGGTTACATTTACCTCTACTTCCTGTTTAGTTTTCAAGGGAGCATGACAAGAGCAGTACATCTCATTAATAGGTACTGATTGGAAACAAATAGCAAATAATCTCGCTTGGGTTTGTCTGAAAAGAACAGTTATTCCTACAGAATGATTTAGTCAGCTTACAGCTAATTTGTGCACATTATTAATGCAAATTTAATGTATTTTAAAGTAATGCAGAGATTTTAAGAACTCATGTATGTTGGGTTGCTACCACCAGGTACAGACTGAAAAGCAGAAGGCTTACATTGAGTTTGTGTGTGCACACACACACACACACGGTCAATCTTGGAATACACTGACAGTACTTTCACAGTGGGCCAAGAATCGTAAATTAGGACACATTTCAAGGCAGACAAACCGCCTTTGGAGCCAAATGAGATGAGACAGGTAGAGATCAATAAACTCCATTAGTCATGAGTTCCTGAAGACACAAGCGAAGAACAAACAAGCCGGCCAAGTCCCCGGTGAGGCCCTGACAGATCAGAGAGCAGCACTGGTGCAGACCTCCCTGCGGGTCAGGGGTCAGGAAGCATTCAGTGGAAGTGCAAAAAAGCAGTAAGGGGCAATTAGCCACCTAAAGAGACAGTATTAGCATCAAATGAACTCAAAACTCTATGACCAGGGGAATTACCCAAAGGTAATCTGTAATAGTAATTCGAGTTTAATGAACTGTCCAGTCAAGTAACTGCTCACTAAAAACTTAATTTTGTAGATATAATTTCATAGAATTTAATAATAGGCACTCAGATACAATAGTTCTGATAAGCTGTTTATTAAGTCAATCTAATTGGAAGGCAAAATTACTACTACTCCGTGACATGGAGTCTCAGCTTTCTTGCAGCTTGTGTCCATGACCCATCTTGGGCTGGACCGAACAGAGCATTCTGTCCCTCGTAATAGGAGCATTTTAGTGTGCTTTTCATGATGCGTCTTCATTTCTCACATTGGGCTAACATAAACCATTCCCACCTGAGTTTGACCCTGTCATGGCAGGAATTACCAGCTCACGTGGACGGCCTGGGGCCTCCCTCAGGGTGAACAGCCATCATTCTCTTTGCCGTGAGTCATGACAGTCTTCCTCGAGATATTTCCGGCCATTACTGTCAAGACAGCCATCTCCCCTGGAGAAGGTTTTTATGTGGTGGCCATTTTATGGCTGGCAATGATGAATGAAGGTAGACAATGTTATCCAATCAAAATCGAGAATGAAGTTACAATGGGTCAAGCGATCACTCCTGTCAACTGTTGCCCTGGCAACTGCCTCCACCCCATGCTTAGTTTGGTGGAGGCTCTGCCCGGCTCAGATGGGGACCCGCAAATAAATAAGCACTACAAGCTCCCAGCCCCCACCCCTGCCCTTCTGTGTCACCGGGAAGGTGCCATCGGGTTTGAGCAGAAGGTGAGAAAATAAAACTCTAATTACTGCACAGCAGCGGAGCCAAGGGGCACTCCGTCATTTATAATCTACTGGGCACTTGCTCTCTGCAATCCCATCGCTATGTTTATGTCTGTGCAGCAGAACTTCGGCATCTCACCTCTAATGGAAGTTGTTTGCTTGAGAGGTTCCCTTCATTCTGCTATCCTAATCTGTGTTCTGTGGCAAGTTAAGAAACTGGTCAGGGGTATGAGAGGACAATAATGAGAAAAACACATGGAGGTGCTCTAACATAAGGCAGGGTGCTTACAGTCCTAGCATCTCAGTGGGGGCAAGATGAGGTGTGTAGAGCCAAGTTGGTGGTCATCTCAGGCCCCCACTACTCCTCACAGCCCCAGTTTTAATTGCAGGCCAAGGCTTGAAAATGGACTTTTTCAGCTGGCAGCCATGAGCTAAAAGCCGTTATGGTTCCTACCACTGAAAGTCGAGTTACACGTCTGAACTGTAACATTATCTAATTAGCTACATGCTAAAAAGGACCTTTTTCTGTGATTACAGCAAAACAAAACAGAAAAAAGACACCCAGCCAGCACGAAATCTGGCGACAGAGAATAATTTAACATAATGATCAGGAAGTCACCCCTGTGCAAGCCATGACTGCCACTTCAAATGTCACCAGTACTCTACCCCCTCATTCAATCAGGGATGCTGTTTACCTTCCAGCTGGTTGCCCCTAACGAGTGTGAAGATGTCACCTTCTCTGTGTGTATTTTCAAGCTTTCGACCGCAGGCTTGGTACCTGGGGGCAAGCTGTCAGATGGGTAGGATGCGATACCTCCAAGGTTACTGTCTGGAGAAAAAATGCTCAATGGAAGCAAACGGTTATTTTATGGGGGTAAGGGGCTGAAAAAAACATCAGATAGCTTATCTACACTGCCCAGGCAAAAAAAAATTATGCAATGTCTCAACATTTTTTTCATCGAATCTTGTATTTACAACAGAAGAGTCAAACCATTCCATAAAGGCATTTTGAAGCTACCGTGTTTCTGCTACCGAGAGTTCGTCCTGTACCAAGTTTAACTTTAACTTCGACCACATACCATAAGTCCCGAATTCTCTTGTACTAACGGAAGTAGAATACCATGGCGTCTGTCGTTTATGTGGAGTTGTAATATGTTTAGTTATTCTTCTCCTGCCGTTACTTGTACGTTTACCTGTGAGAAGTGTAGATTAATCGCTAGACTGACGGAGAAGACTGAAGAGTTAGAGGGACGTATCCGAACGTTACGTGAGATTCAGCTAGGTGAGAGTTTCATAAATTCAGTATTAACGGCTCCGCATAAGTCCATGGTAGATAACCTGCCTTCGCATCGAGGCGAATGGGTAATGACTCGGCGGCGTAGTCGTAAACCTAAACCAAACCCTCATCGGCACCATTCGCCCGTTCACGTTTCTAACAGGTTCTCCGCCGTCAGTGAACCACCCACTGAGTCTCCCGTTAACAAAGCTCTGGTAATTGGCGATTCTATTTTACGAAACGTGAATATAGCGACGCCT
>JAACJT020000016.1:7120877-7145274 GCA_009936485.2 Gymnarchus niloticus | reverse complement strand
ATGGGGTTAAGGTCAGGACTCTGTGGTGGCCAGTTCATGTGTGAAAATGACTCTTCATGCTCCCTGAACCACTCTTTTACAATTTGAGCCTGAAGAATCTTGGCATTTTTGTCCAAGGAATACACCCATTCTGTCAGGGAAGAAAAAAATCCATTGATAGGATAACCTGGTCATTCAGTATATTTAGGTACTCAGCTGATTTCATTTTATTGCTGCATAACTTTGTTGAGCCTAGACCAGACCATTGGCTCTTAAGTACTGTTTTGGCTTATTTAAATTGAAACGGCGACTTTTTAGCCAGGCAGTGTATTTTCATGCCTGTAAGGGTGGTTTCAGTATTGATAATGTTATGATGGTTTTTTGCATGTGAATGTCTTGCCGAATGCTGGTCGGTCAGATGAGCCATCTCCTCACCACATATCGGACACTTTGCACACTCTCCTGGCTGCTCCCAGACACTCCCCTGCAGTGAGACACACCACCTGACACCTCCCCTGTCTGCAGTAACATGTGACCAACACTTCGGCAACGTTTCTTTCCCGTTCCAACACTATTGATGTATTAGGAGAATCATTCTGGGATGTGTAAGGTAATACAAGAGAAGATAGAACTTCATTTGAGTGGAAATTTTAGTTGCCTAGGAGCACTGAAAAAACAAGTCTCAGCCTAATACTCTCTACCCAAAGAAATAAGAAAACAAACAAATATCTAGGAAGCGTATATAAAACAACTGGTAGTCAGGTAGTGTAACTAATGCAGAAACCCACCTTGTAAAGATGGAAGGTGTGTCATTTTGTGCAGGTGCAATGACACAGTTAGGGCTCATTGAGAGATGGCTCATGGTTCTGGAGCATCTCGAAGGGTTTGCAGGAACTGAGACAGGTGTCGCTGCATTCCCCACGACCTGCATCCCATGAGTGCCGCCCAGCCATCCAGTCCTCTCATCTTAGCCTACTCTCTGTATGTTGAAAGCCAGCTTAACATCCAATCATAAAGCTGTTTTTTTCCTGACACACTAGAGGTTTGGAACTGCCCATTACAAGTTCAAACCCCCCTCAACACCCTCCCTACTCTGCCAGAGACCCAGCTGTTCCTTCACAATATTGTTTCTCCAGGGCAGCGAGGAGTGTAACGTGCTGATCCCCACAGTAAAGAGCAGTCAGCAATGGCCCTCCCCAGCCTGGGTTCCCTTCATCATACGCGTTATGTAAGGGAAGGGTGCAGTAGCAGGAGAGGCAGGAGGACCCTCAAGCCACTGCTCTGGATCCAGTTGCAGCAGAGGCAGGGAGGGAAGGTGCCACCCACACCACAGTGAGAGCCCAGAAGGTCCAATCAGAGGGAAGTGGAGAGACTAACCTCTCAGAAAAGCTTCCACTGGTTTTTCCCAATTACAGTAGGTTTTAGAGCAAATTCTAAAACATGAATGGTGAAATATAACATCCTTTTTCATGTGGCCCTTGAGCTCTGTTTAGTGAGGCCTGGTGAATTTAAGGCAGTGCTAAGGAAGGGTGTGGCAAGGCTGGCAAAGGGTGAGGCAGGGCTAGAAAAGGGTGAGGCAGGTCTGTGAGTGGTGAGGCAAAGCTGGCGAAGAGTGAGGCAGGTGTGTGAAGGGTGAGGGATGGCTGGCAAAGGGTGAGGCAGAGCTGTGAAAGGTGAGTTAGGTCTGTGAATGGTGAGGCAAAGCTGGCAAAGGGTGAGGCAGGTCTGTGAATGGTGAGGCAAAGCTGGCAAAGGGTGAGGCAGGTCTGTAAAGGGTGAGGCAAGGTTGGAAAAAGGCTGGTGAGGAGCAGGTGGGTAACTGATCGACGATGACAGGAATCTGGTCAGTCAGGGATGCATGTGTGCAGCATTTGAGACATGAGGAGGATGTGCTCTCAGGGTCTAGTCCTTGGGGGGGAAGGGATTTGGCAGCTAGAAGCCGGATTAAAATGACGTACCCGAGTTACTCTGAGGCACTCGATGGAATTAGAAAACACATTCCTAAGCAATCAGCTCGGCTCATGCATTTTTAACGACTCAAAATGCACGGCCTGTTCACAACATGCAGAAGCTCTCAATAGCGCCCCCTTACCAACCAGCCAGGGCTGCGGGAGCCTAGACAAAGGCTCTGATTAATATATTTCAGGTTCAGTACTAACAGCCTGGTTACAGCTGCTCAAGGAACAGCATTTGTTACAGAAAATGATCCAGTTTAAAATGTATTTCCGAGCAGAAGACCTGGGGTTCCACAACAGGTTAGTATAGTGAGGTATTAACACCACAGATGATATTCAAAACAATAGAAAATGATCAGAAGCCTAGACAGTCTTCCATACCGTAGGTAATAACCAGTACCACAGAGAATATTCTTACTGGGCTTATTACTCTGCACAACACCTTAAACATTTTAAACTCACAAAATCAGCTCAATTAATAGCACACATTGGGATTGCTGCAGTATTAAAGCATCACGTTGGACTGGACTGTATGGAGTGTAAATACAGCTGTCCTCCATAGAGAATGACCAGAGTGGGTTTGGGGACACCTACAGGGGGTGTCGGGGGTGGGTTACGAGAAATCCAGCAGCCTCGTCATGTCCACATATGCAGGTCTGATGGAAACATCATTACTAAAACTGCAGTTGGTCAGTAAAACAAACAAAAATAACTGGAAATTCCTCCAACATCGCCACCCCCACCCCGGTGAAGACAGCTGCACAAAATATCCTGGGGTGGCAATTGTGGAGGCAGAGAAGAAGATTTCCAGGCTGCACCGAGAACAGGAAAATGGAGGGGGAGGTGGGCATTTCTGACAAGCAGGAGCAAAAACATGGGGGTTGAAATGCAGGAAGCAGAATGGTGGGGATTCCCAGGGGCTGGGGGCATATTCGGATGCTCCCTATGGCGACCAGCAGCAGACATAGCAGATTAAGATGAGCAATGGTCTATATCAGACATCAGTTATCAGACCAGTCGGCAATTCAACAAGACCTCTCAGCGCATTACTGCTAATTCCCAACTTCATCAGGAGTACCTCACAAGCAAGAAAACCCCCATGGCCTAACACAGAAGTTCTCCCTTCTGCCACACGACCCATGGAACTCTCACGCCAGTTTAAGAGCAGCTCCTGTAGACTATCGATTAGTGGGGCATTCCCTCTGTGGAGCGGTGTCAGCTATGATGCAGAGTCTAGAGCTTCTCGGGCTGATTTACAACAGACTCACTTCCCGGCATGGGTGCTCAAGCTTTCAGAAACGTCCTACTGTGTCGATGACCATTGAGGAAAGTCCTGCTAAAGCAGAAAAGTCCTAGAAGTGTGCTGCAATAGGGCCAAGTACTGCTATCATCAATAAACGTCTTCCTGTATTTTCCCACTGAGTATAATTGCAGCTAAATTTATCACTGAGTCTTAATTTGTTTTCCCGTAATGAAGATACCTTCATAGAGTCAGATGGGTAGCCACTAACCTGCTGTGAAGGAGTCAGACTAAAAATAGCCATTGAATAGTTCTCAAAAACTCTTGCCTACACACTATACACATTGTTGGGCTATTGTTGTCAATATCATGGTCTGATCACCTGATTCTGTGTAGCCTCTTTATCACTCTGGGTCAAAGCCACCAAAGGTCATTACAGAAGGGTGAAAAATTGTTGTATCAATGAACTGGACAGCAGAGCTTAATATACCAAAGAGCCCCAGTTCAGGTCATTTAAATTCTTAATGATGGGCGTGTATGGGAGTTGATAATTAAAGATAATTAATAGGGGTACTTGTTTGAAAAGATCCAACTTCCCACCTGGAGAGATAATTTGAAACCTACTGGATGGGACAGGTTTGATGTAAAGGTATTTAAATGTTTGATGGTAATTGGACAAAAAATGAGTATGACAAAATTGCTTTACATAATTTCAATTGCCTCCTCAACTTTCCACGCCCATGCAATTTTAACGTGGGAAACCCCCCCCCATGGTTGTTGGTGCAAGGTGGGCTAGACGCCAGACATCAGATTGGCGCCCATGTGCTGTCAATGTGTTTGAAGTCCTCCGCCACACTCCAGGTCTCGGCATAATAACGTCAGCTCGAGGGCCTTCCTGTCAAAGCGCATGAGTGCGAAACGGGCCATGGGAACGCTAGTGGGCTCGGCAAATGCAGTCAAGGCAGTTAAAGAAGTGGAAAACGTGGTGGTAGGCAGAACGCTGAACCATTTGAAGAGTGGGATGTCAAGGAGCAGAGAGCATAACCAGGATCACCACTGACAACCATCTGAGCAGGAAAATAAATGTTTGACATACTTGGGGGGGGCATAGTGTACCATTCCACACTGGAGTGAAATTTACACAATGACAGTGCTGTTCCTTCAAAGGCAGTACAGAAGAAGCCAGGCAGAATATCACAGGAGGCAAGGGTTTCAAAGGGATATACTGAGTGGGCAGAGGCTGGCATTGTTCTCCAGTGAAAAGCTCTGTAAGATCATCATCATGCTCATTAGTCACACCCTATTAGGCTGCTTAATTAGTCCTCTCCTTAGGGCCATGAGTCTGGTATAATTAATCAATCAGTCTTACAGCATGACTGGGAACAGATCTGTTAAACAGATTCCCAAGCGACACAAACGGTGGTATTCCGTTTACCTGTGGGTTTCAGGAGCCAGAAATGTCTGCTGAAGTCGTTCTTGACTGGGCAATAAGGTGAAGCCACAGGGGGCATAGAGCGGTCATGCCCTAGGAGGTGATGGCACCGCCCAGAAGTGCCAGTGCCTCTCAGAATAACCCAGTGCTGGTTAAAGTCTCAATCGGGGGGAAGATGACATCACCAGTAAACCTGATTACATAGGCTGCAAGGGGACTCAGATGGAATTGAATCACACCAGTAAAGTTTACATGAAAAAGGCACTGATGTCATTTCAAAGTGATGTAGCTTGTTCGAACGTGCTACAGGCTCAATAAGATATTCTCAGTGTTTCTACTGAGCTACATCAGGGTTCATGGGCATCTTTCACTCTCTTTTTATATACAGTACTGTGCAAAAGTCTTGTGCAGGAAAAGAAAAGGTTTGCGACCATTTATCTGGGCAGTAACTGTATATCTGCTCAGAAAAAAAAAATGTTAGAATATAGACAAATAAACAGTAATACAATAAGAAGTAAAAATATTTTTTTTGTGCACAAGAATGTTATGGATATCTGCCATTGTTGCATTCTATGTCACTTCATCTGGTTGACCACACTAACCTAAACAGAGCTATAAGCCCCACATTACGGTGACTGAACCATCTTCTATTTCCAGAGAGCAGACTCCCAACACGATCACCAGTACACTCGGCTGAAGAAAATCACATGACTTATACGGGCCTAACACCCCAGGAGGCCATGCACACCTTCGAGGCGTCCCCTGCAGCACAGTTATGTGGAATAAAGACATCAGAGGAAACTGTGGAGGCTCACTTTTTGACAGTCACGCTGGACTGTACCCCAGGGCCTGAAGCCCAGCAGAGCGGACGCCGTTTGGTTTAAATCTCACGGTGCTTGAAAAGTAAGCTCAGCACATACAAACTGGTCCTTTCTATGGCAAAAGGCATTAGCATCTCTAAGGAGCTATGGAGTCTTTATAACTTTGGAGCTGAGAAGTGACGGGGGGGAGGAGGTTATAGCTGGGTGGTGAGAAGCAAAGCTTCCCCTCACAACTGACCTATTATGCCTTTCAGGAGCCTCTGAAAAGGCTGCTTTGAGGAGCCAGCCCAGCCAGGCCTATTCACGTACGTCTAACGGACAGAGGATTCCCCGTCCACGCTACTGCTTGTTAATACACCCCCAAGACCATTCGCCTGTCATCTCACATATGCCACTCCCATTTTGCTTGACAGTAATTCAAATGCTAGACAGGCAACAATAAATTCACCGCAAAAGGCAATCTGCACAGCTGCTATATGGGAAACTCAGGCATGACACAAAAGATCACATTAGGCATAAAAGGTGTGTATGTATAAACACACGATATTTGACCTCAGAAATGTCAGCATTTTCTCACTACTGCTGTACAAACTTCACTTTTGCGTTTTTGTGTGATTTTTCTGTAATATTTTACATTCCACAGTTTCTCACACAAATGTGAATCGTGCAGGAAGTAGCCTGAGACCAGGTGAGATGCTGAGCATTCCTAGAAAAGAATAAACCCCTTTACAAAGCAGTTTTCTCCTTTCACACCCTAGGGCTGCATTTGAGGCATCACCGTAGCATGTGAAGCAGACATGTTTCTGCTTTCTGTGGGGGTCCACACAGGGTAGCTTACTAGCCGCGGCTCATCATCACTTCATGGTTTTACTGAGTAGCAGTCAGCACTCAGGGTAACCACAGAACCTCGAAAGACGCTACAACCCGCGACCGCACATTTAACCTGCGTGTAAAAAGGGAAGCAGCAAGGACACTGACTGAGTGGAAATGCTTGGTGTGGCATTAAAAGAAAAAAAACACAAAGATGAGGCATTTGAGCATTTATGAAATGGCAGGGACAGCTCCGCACCAAAACCACCTCTCCCCTGGTTTGATGACAGTCAGTCTATACAGAAACCATTCCTGTAATTCCTCAGCCAATATGGGAAGTTATTCCTCATTCCTTGATGACCTTACCAAAATTATTACCATCTATCCATTTTCTGAACCAGTTATTCATTGTGGAGTAACAATAAACCTCCCAGGGGACACCCAGTCCATTGCAGAACACACACACACACACACACACAATGGGCAACTTAAGGACGCCAATCAGCCAAACTGCATGTCATTGGAAAATGGGAGGAAAGCAGAGATGCAAACTGCACACAGACAGAGCTGTTGATGGGAACCCACTCCTCAGGCTAGTGTGTAAGGAAACAGTATTAGCCATTTACTTTCATTGACAGAATACACCTTTATAGAGATTACACACCTGAATTATAATTATCAACAAATGAAGAAGGGTGAGACAGAGGAAGGGAACATTCAAGTGTATAAAGTTTCAACTCTCTCAAAAATGTAGTCCCAGTGCATGATGAATGTGGAGGAGGCTTAGAACCGTATATCCTGAGGACCGGGCAGCCGGGTCACTCCTGACTCAGTTTCCACCTTCTTTGTCAGCTGCATTCAGGATGGTCAGTGAGTCAGGTATGAGCGGCGTGATGTGGACACACACACAGATACAAACCCAACACCCTCTAAGACTGACAAACACAAGACAACGAGTTACGACACATTTGGTTTCTTCAAAAATCTTAAACAAATAATAAACATTCATACCCACAAAATTCTCATTCTGTAGACACAAACTGCAGTATGCTATAGCTTCACACCTGAGTCCTTTACACGACAGCATGTCTTACCAAAGTATGTTTTTCAGCCAGACCCCTCTGTGGACTCGAACCTACACCCTTCACCATGTACATAAACGTAATCATCCTCCTAGCTTCTTCCATGGATCAGCTCTAACCCCTCGCGGTCCCTGAATTACATCATTTTGATTTTTACTCTATGAGGATGACATACTGAATTTAGGAAGAACGTTCCACAGTCTGGTCCAACAGCAGCTCTCCAGCAGGCAGGTGAATTGTTACCATATAGTGATGTTCAGGCTACTGGGATGCACCACTGAGGTTCTTTTCTAGAATTTTCCATCCCGCTCTTATCTGAGGCTGTAATTCTTTCAAAGAACAAAAGACATAGCAGGGAGCCAAACTGGTATTTTCCGTCTGATATGATCAAATCAATGAACAAGTGGAGTAGAACGGCACCATTGTTCCAGCTGCAGGGAACAGGGCTAGCCTGATGGACCTTTTCTCAGATCGAGCGTCAAGCTGGACGCTGGTCTCAAGCAGCCCACGGCCTGCCGGGCCCGTCTTTGATCCCTGTGCCATTGTGTGGCTCTGATTGAAATTTCCTGCTTGGACGCCAATTGTTCACTGAATTGAGGCCCAAAGAGAGGGCAAGGCACGCCAACGGTAATCAGTGTGCTCTCACACACATACACACACACACCTCCCAGAAGCACAGGGGCCAACTGCAGCGATAATCCTCCAGTTAACAGACACGCTGAAAAGCCCTCATTGACAGCAGTAATGGAGGAAAACAATTTCATTCCAGCAGCTGCAGGTCCACGGAGTCGGCCTCATTGTGGCCTTTGTTAGCACTGGACCAGCCTGCTCTTTCCTGTCATCAAACCAAAAAGAGTCCAAATTCCCACCCCCGTCCTTCCCGTGTTTGATGTTGCTCTGCAAAACTTTTGCGTCAGCATCATAGCCGGAGGGAGGGTCAGACAGTCTCTCTCTCTCCCTGTTACACGGAGTTCTCTGTGAAAGAGGAGCCTTTGATATCAAAGCAATCTCTCTTTAATACTCACCACAAACCTGTACATAAATTTCAGCTCAACTGCTTATCTACCAGAGGTAAACAAGAGGTCTTCCATAAATAACGTGCTTCTTGTCAGGTGTTTGAAGATGGGTGGAATTATCCATTCCAAAACCAGCTTAAAAAAATGAACCTTTGGAAAGGCTGCGAGCCGGGAGAAATACATCCCAACCCATCTCTTTGAAAACTGCTCCAGAAGATCGATACAGCATGTGAGGATTACCGGCACTAGGGCAGGGCTTAAAACGAGCCCAGTCAGCCAATCTGCAAATGGGCATCAGTTGAGGAAAATCACTAATTGAGATTTAAAAGGTGGAGAGTGTGAGTAATATGAAGAAATAGCAGTAAGGACAGCAGAAAGTGCTGGTCAGTATGAAATACAATGCTGAGATAACCGAGGCTCTCATCCTGGGAGCAGCGGCCAAGGATTAACAGAGATAGAAAGCACTTTCACATCACTCAGGTCTCTGAGCAAATTTCCATCGAGACTGTGATTGACTGGAGGTAAAATAAGCCCCACCCATCCCCAGGTGATGCAAGCGCAGACAACAAAAAGCAATCCTGAATGATTTTCATTAACCCATACTTGGGGGTTACAGGTCACTCGCTGTTCAAGAAAGCCATGAGCTACCCATTAGCCTGAGCCAATCTCATCAATGTACAAAAACAGAAGCTGTTGCATGTCATCTACAGATGGGACCCCAGGGCATTCTAGGTCTTTCCAAGTGATCGTACAAGTGGAAAAGGGGGGAGATACAGTAGCATCAGAGACAAGCTGAAATATTTAAAGATCACCCTCACTGTAAGTGTAGGCGAAGTTCATGACCAAGTAAAACACAAAGGCACACAAATTGGGGCTTAGACAGGCTCACAAAGTTTGGAGTTTGTGCTTTGCTGGGTGTCACTGGGCATTTAATACAGTGGCCATGAGATGCCTGTAAATGCCAAGGTCAAACAGGAGGCTACTGTGCTAAAAACTCTAAGGACTGCTGGAATACCTGGCCAACCTGAAGTGTGAGGTAATTTTACTGGACATAATTAACCAGACAATGAGTCACCTGCTGCATTTTTCCCTTTCTAGCATCATCATTCGAGCCTAGCCCAACATTTCGTGAGGCAGCTCCTGTAGGGCGGGTACAGCAGTCACTAGTTCCCCGGTAATTTGGACATACAGTTCGGTCATTCTGCCTCAGAGGGAACCTACCAATCATAACAGGCTCCATGCTAGGCAGGCAGAACATTTTGAATTTCTATTTTTAAAATAAAAAAAAGACAAGCTTTTGGAACTTCTACAATCAAACCGCTCAACTCCCTCCTGGGATTCCTGTGGCCCACCATACATCTTTGAGATGAAGATGACATGTTAGTTAAAAGCAATAGAATAAGCAGGAGTGGACTCATCATAACAGTTATTTATTATGAGAAATAAACCCTTTACATTTCAAATTCTGACAACAGGGAAAAAGATAAATAAAGCCTCATTAAAAAAAGAGCACAAATCACTATATATATATATATTTTACAGTTATTTTTACATGAATTTATTTACAAGTTTTGCTTTTTTTTTTTTAAACAAACTTCAGCATGAAAGTAAATGTACCTTTTGTACAAATAATCTTTTCTGTATAAACACCTATTCTGGACCATCCAGAGAAGCCTGGTTACATTCTAGTGCACCTTGTTTGTTTAGCACAAGGCTACATCATTTATTTTGCTTTACAATAAACACACACATAATCCAGTAGTTCTAAATTCACTTTTGGAATTCCATTTCCTTTTTATTCCAGGCATGTTTAAATTTTACAACCACCAGCCTGGAAAGATAGTCAAACAGAATTAAGGCAGAACTATTTACCTAATAAAGGAAAAGTGTTCATTCCAATTCTAAAATCCCAGCATTTAAAGTTTTAGAAGGGTTTATAAGGCCACAGGTTACTCAATCGTGAATGAGAAAAGCATGCATATATGTAGATATACGCATACACAACAGACCCTTAAAATCTTGTTAAAAGTGATTCAAATCTGGAAGATTGTTTTTCTCCCAAAACGTCCAAATGTGAATTGCAACAGTGCCTTCTAGTGGTGGCTGTTTGACAAAACAACAAACTGGAAATTTGGCAAACAACAATTTAAGTCATATGTAGCACCACATTTCAGATTGTGAACAGCAGGGGGTGTGGTCATGGGAGAAACTCCACTGACGAACAGATTATTGAAATAGCCATTTTCCAGCCACAGGATGGCCAAATTGCTAAACTAATTTTATTAATTACATCCAGGCCTAGTTCCCACCATAGTTTAAAAGGTTACACCGAAATAAAATTTAACAGAAAATTTAGAACCGAATTAAAAGGATCACTTCCAAAGGCTCCAGGTATCAGCGATTTAGCATTTTAAGCTAAATAAGGTTCATAAATACGGACATGGTGAGGATGGCTAATATATTTTGACAAGGCAGGCATTCAGATCAGGAATAAATGTTTCCTACGAGAATCTGAAAGCCTGGCTAAATAGACATGGATGCAAACTGGTCTTGCATTCTACAGTAGCTTCTTCCATTTTTAAAAATGCCTCTTGGCAAGATGGAATGTTTCAAATTCCACCCCTCTGTGCATCTCAATTCCTCCTTGTGGCAAGTCTAGACACCAGCGGCATCAGTGTTGCAAATTAAAAAGGCTTTTTAAATTACGACAGTTTAAATGTGAGCTTTTTCAAAACACTGACACGACAGCCTTTATTTTCCCCTCCACCCAGAAACAGTGAATCTAATTGAGGGCCAATTCTCATTATGGAACAACCCTTTCCTTTACAACTTCCACACAAATCCTTTTTCTGAGCCAAAAAGAAGCACGTTATAAAGTCAAGGAGTTCAGGTAGGGGCTCCAGACTGCTTCCAGTTGCCTGCACTAGCTGTGTGATCTGATGGAGCACAGCCTAAGCATGGTGCCTTGACAGACCCTTCCCCTAAAACAGGAGGTCCCATTATGCAGGAAAGGGTGTTTGTCATGGCCTGCCTATATTTCCACCTGTCCATCTCAGTATCCATCACTCTCCTAGTTCCTGTACATCTGACTGTCTGTCTGTGTGCCTGCCTTCTCCTTTCCCACCCGCTGCCTCTCGTTTCACGCGTCTGCTCTGTGGTTTTAGTTGGGATATGAACACATGGGGTCAGAATAAGGCCGCTTCTCTCGTGGATATGTAAACATAGCTATGCGTCACATGCTGCTTGTCTGACTCACATCACTGGTAAAAGATTGCCTGTTTTATTGGTATCATTGCAAGATTCGAACTGAACAGGTGCAGCACTGATTAAGCAGTTGATCCTCTTTTGGCTGCGTCTTGGATGGTGCATCCGCCCCTCCTTGTGTATAAACGGCTGGGTCTCTGCAGTCAATTTCTCTTCTCGTGGAGCTTATAGGTGAGCGAGACTTCGGGGGACCAGCACCCTGGACTTCTCTGCCACTTAGATGCACCCTAAGGACTACCCTGCCCATCACCCAGCCCCCAGGGGGGGCCAGTCTTGGGTCCTTGAGACAGGGGATTATGTGGTGGTAGCAGCTCAGCAGAAGAAGATTTCCCCATCTCCATGGGGTTCCGGGGGGAGCACAGGCTCTGTGGAAGACAACAGTGGACATTTATCACTCTTATGGATGATAAAATTATTTAAATCTTTAAACTTCTGCTGCTCAAAGTCAAGCCTCAGTCATGCTGAAGTGCTTTCTTATTTATCCAGCTTTAATTTATGATAAGGCACAGAAAACCTGGCCCTTAGCCACTGCGCCCCTTCCTGTGGAGTGGCAGGCGACTGGATCAGCCTACCTCCTGGCTGCGAGAGCTGCCCTTTGACCTTCTTCTTCTTCTTGTCCTTCTTATCTTTGGTCTTAGCCAACTGCAGCAGCCGGCTGGTCAGCTGGGTCTGAGCCTCGGCCGCTGGGGGCTTGTGGCTCGAGTTGAGGGCGAATGGGTTGAGGCTCCTGCCCTTTCTCTTGGAGCCCATCCGCATCAGGGAATCCTTCCCAGGGGACGAGGACAGCTCACAGTTCTCCGTATCAAGGAGCTTCAGGGAGTCCTCGGAGGTGCTGGATGAGGTGCGTGCCTTCTTCCTCTCCTATGGAGACGGTCACTTGTTAGCCCCAGGACCATGGAGCCCATTCTAGCACAGTGCCTGGCTTAACTGGGCATGTTAGAAATTAATTGTGTGTGTCATATATATTATACATACTAAAGCACTTCCAAAGGAAGGCAATTTTATCTGCTGATTTTTGCGACTACTTAACATTAATTTAATGCAATAAAAAGCAAAGCAATTGAGCCTGTCTGTCCGGGTCACTGGTCTTACCTTAATTGCTTAAATATTCTTACATTATTGTTCTCCAAGTCCTTCATGCAAGTTTTTTGGCACTCGTATATGGAAGGCTATTATGGAACTGAATTGTGCTAAATGGCTATTTCCAGAGAAGTTGAATACTTCTCAAACACTATGCCCCTCGCACCTCACCTGCTCCACTCTCTCCAGCTCGGCCCGCTCTCGCTCCAGCTTCCTCTGGGCGTCCCTGAGCCTCTCCAGGTCCCGCTGGTATTCCTCCTTACGGTCCAGCAGCTCTTGGCGGGACTGGTTCAGCTCTTGCTCCTGTCGCTGTGCCTCTTCCTCCTGGGCCCGCAGGCCAGCCTCGCGCTCCACCAGTTCCCGCTCCCGCGTCTCCCACTGGCGCTCACGCCGGCGCCGCTCTTCAGCATGCGCCGCCTGCTGCCTCTGCAGCTCAGCCGCCTCCTGGCGCTGTTTCTCCAGGCTTCGCTGCTTCTCCTGCTCCAGGAGCGAGCTGGGCCGGGTGGGGGCCCGTGTGATGGGGGGCCGCTCACTCAGGGCCTGTCTCTGGTCCTCAATGAGGGAATCCTGTTGAACTACCACAGCCTGCTCGACGGACATGCAGGCACAGACAGACAGACAAGGTAGAAGATGTCAGACACTCCAGGGATTCAGAGCCCCATGTTCTGCTCCCAAAACATAAACATGTAGCATCCATCAATTTTCTGGACTGTTTAATCCTATTCAGGGTCATGGGGCCAATACACACACACACACAATGGACAATTCAGACATGTCAATTAGCCTACAACATGTCTTTGGACTGCAGGAGAAAATCAGAGTACCTTGAAGAACCCTGTGATGTGTGGGGAGGACATACAAGCTCAACACATACACACAGAGCAGGAGATAGGATTTGAACCCCCAACTCTGGATGTGTAAGGCAGCAGTACTAACCACTGAGCTACTGTTCCCCCCACAAACTATGCCAACAGACATATTTAAAGCCTAAAGCATCTAACTACTTGCTTTAAATTGGAATGCACTTAATGGTGAATTTGCATCTTGGATTTTGAATCATAACTCTAGGGTTATGATGGACTGGCAGCCTGTCCAGGATGTCCCATGCCATCTGCCCCATGTTGTTTGGTACAAGCTCAAGGCCCCCCAGTGGCCCTGGACTGGATAAGTGGTTATGTGAAATAGTACAGCACTTTTAGGTGAATCTTATAGACTGACTTTCTGATCACAAAAATCACCTTTAAGTTTTCATATCACACACCTTTTTCTTGAAATTGCCTAATTTTTGTGATTTCAGATATACCAAATACACACACACACGTATAAATGAATTGTTTTTTACAATTCAATATATATTTTTTTAACCGTACATATTATATAATGGTTCAAGGTTGCCTTGCTTATACTTTATAGTGAATCATAGAATCACAAGAATTACTCTGAAGTAGTGATGGAACAAATGAGGCTTCAAAACCTGTGGTGAGTGGGAGTATCCAAAACTAACCAATGAATGCTGGCTATTCCCCATTTGGGCTACTCCCACCCACCACAGGTTTTGAAGCCTTATTTGTTCCATCACTACTCTAAACTTTTAATGATCCATCTACTGAAAAACATAGTATTTTGGTGGGTGTACATGCCTTTAATGCACTGTTGTCATTATCTAGCATATAAATATTTTTGCATAGATTTAATTTTGTTCAGGTACATTTTCCAGCAAAACCATATGTGATATGGGAATATGAGTTATATTTTGCATTTAAAACATGATACAGAATCACTTGGACAAAACTTTCTCATTATGCAGACCAGGGTAAATGATCCATCTTCCATAACACTTTCTAATCACTGATTTCAAGAAATCTGGTAAATTCATACTCAGATACATTTCATTTTTAAATAATTTCTGTCTGCCAGTAGTAGAATGTGTGGTATGAAGGTTTGATTATTTTAATCACTATCTGCTGAGTCTTCTTCACACCAAAATCAAGCCAGTTTACATGCAGCTTGAGTGTCGCCAAATGCCTTTGTGTGCTTATAGACCTTCGAATCTTATTTTCCATGATCGCGAAGTCATACAGTCTCATTCCTGAGACTGTAAAGGGGCATGCTGGGGGCAGGTCAGGTGATGCCAAGCCTACCCACAGGAAGCTGCTGTAGCCAATTTCAAATGATGAGGCTGTTTCGTTTGAGCTGACATTTTCACAGAACTGATTCAGATGTTGTCTTAAAGGGGGATTCTCCTCAATAAGAATGCCGGGTTCAGGGTGGCTGTCATTATGCAGAGCAGCCTATGACGAGTATGTCAGGTAGGTTTCATTTTCAATCTTTTTGTTTTATGAAAAAAATCACCTGCTCAATAACACGTCCTCTTCCACATCTAGTCTATACACATCACCTTCGATGATGTCAAACATCCTATCAAGTTAAAGGCCCATTGACTCCCACAGAATAACACATTTAATTTAAACAATGTCCCAGTCATGAGGCCCACCCCTTCCCATGAATCCCTGGTCTTATTAAAAGGTGCAGAATAATCTAGATGACAGTGGAAAGAACTAAAGTGACAGCTACAAACTGTGATTCATGCATCAGACAGGGGATATCCCAGACTAACCAGTCATGATTGAACAGAACAGCACATTTGCAGCCTGCACTGCCCCCCACCCCCGTACCTGTAGCATGCTCAGCAGGTCGTGAAGACGAGTCACACTGTGAAGGACCTGGTGTGGAGGAACACACGTTAGAGTACAGGTTAATTTGGGTGGAAACTGGAAGGTTTAAAGAAGAGGAGAGACTGTGGTGCTATGACTCTCGCTCAGAGGCCCCTGATGTAGGGGTTCCTCTGGATGTGCCTGTGTTACCATACATAAAAACGGAAATAAAATGGTCATCATCACTTGTGTGCATTGGTGCGCCCCCCTACCTCGCTGTTCTTCTTCAGCACAAGAGCCAGGCTGGTGTCCCCTCCCTGTAGAAAAGAAGCACAGGCTCAGGGTTCTGCATACTGGAGGGTGTTCACTCAATGCATTTGCTTTTACCCAAGTCACCGCAGTAATCATATAATGTGAGGTAATTAGTAACTTGTACTTTAACAGGAAAGCATCATGGCTTTAAAGATACACCTGTATTTACCGGACACTCCCGTTCTACCCTTTACCCAATGTCCTGGCTGCTGTCCTGGCAGCACTCCACACTAAAGCCACATTAATACAGTGAACATTTGCAGTATCTGTGTGAGAACCTGGAGCCAAGTGGCCTCCTTACGCACCAGAATTGGCCCCGCCCACCATAAACCTGCCCTGCTTCCCCGCATGGTCCTGTCCACCTCTCCACACAGCTACCTAGCCCCCAAAATGGCCCTGCCCTGCCTCCCACATAGCCACCTCACACTCCACACAGTTGCCCCACTCTTCACACAGTTACCCTGCCACCCCTGTCCTACCTCAACACAGATGTCCCACCCCTCATTTGAGCCTTCCCCCCACACAGTCACCCCACCCTCCATAGTAAAGCCCAGCCCTTCAAGAATTCACTCACCTTTTTCAGGACACTGTCAGACTCCGTTCTTCGGAGGTCCACAGAGTCCACACTCTCATCCTTGGCTCCATCTGGTGAGGGAGGGGGGGGAGGGAGTAGAGCGATTAAACAATGTGACACAGACATGGCAGCCGGCAACAGGATGGGCAGATTCTTACTTTTAGCAGTCATCTGGTGGATGTCGAAGCCCCCGAAGGTCTCTGCTCTGCGAGGCAGACACACCATGCCTCCACTTAGCCCGCCATTCACCAGAGACTGCAGCCTCTCCACTGTAACACAAACATTTAGTTTAGCCTGCTGCTATGTTACCATTCAAAGCGCCTATGCTGTCACATAGTGCCTCTGCTAAAAAGAGATTCACACACCCAGAGTGGACAGAAAGCAGGCTGGGGGGCCCTGGTCTATGGCTTAGCGAACTTGCCTTCTTAAAGGTATAAATTATGCCTTTCGATTTGCACGCGGGTTTTCTTGCATAAAAAAAAAAAAAAAAAAAAAGATAAGACTGAAAGTGAGTAACTATAAAGGGAAAATTAAGTTGAGGGGTCCCTAATTCGGCACTGATGCCATCTGATGATACAGCCTCCCTGATTGGCTCTACCGCTGAACTCGGGCCACACCCACCTTCCTTCAGCGCATCCTTCACGATGGGATCGCCCCGCAGCATGTCATCGGTGTTGGTACGGAACATGGCAGCACTCCGGGTTGGGCTCTCGTCGAGCGAGGCGCCCTCACACATGTCCCTGAAGAGCTTCACTTTCTCCTCCAGGAGAGCTATGATCTGCTCATCCATCTTCTGCAGCAGGTCTAAAGGGGCAGTGGACATGTTGCTCAAAGGCTCTAGGTGGCGATATTGAAACAACGGTGATAATTGAACTGGGGAGGTCCTAACCTCTCATCTCCTTGGCCTTGATCTCCTGATGCCTTCTGTCCTCCTCTGTTTCACTTGGGACACTTTCATCCTCATCTTTCTCCCTACAAAAAAAAAAAAAAAATTTATATATCCCATGAGACAAGCATCTCTCCTGAGAGAGTGGGGATTCACAGTACAGCTTTAAATAAAATACTTACACAGCTTAAAAAAAAAAAACCTTAGAAACCCATCCAAGTATCATACAGTAAAGCCTCACTGACTGTAAGTGCTCCACTTAAAAGCCTTTTCTATCGCTAACACATAACTCTTGTTTTCATGATGTCTAGTAAAACATTTATTAAAGGCAACATTTCTCTGCTGCACCCATTCCACAGTGTTAAAGGCATATTTATCACATTTTTTAATCACCATATTGCCCAAATGAGCTCTGTACAGATGAGTGTGCTAATTAACAACTTACATTCCCCTTAAGAAATGTGAGGGTTCAAACGGTTACGCTGCTTGTCCAAAGCACAGGTGACAGGAGTCACCATTAAACATCCAATTCTGTTTTACAAAAGTTATTAACGTGACAAATTATTAACTCCATACCAGCTACCATTGCACCAGCTAGCTATATGTGAGTGAATCCCTAAAATAATTCAGTTGACACGAACTGTGAAGGCCCAAGAGAAAAGCGCTCCCTACACGTACACGGAGTGCATGGCTTCCTGTATGAAATGCATCCAGCTGTTCCTCTCGTCCTTCGAGATGGCGTGCACCTCCACCATCTCGGGTTTCTGGATCCCTGCTGTGATGACAAAGAAGGCTCGCTCTTCGTTGGCCACCTCGCGCACGATCAGCTTCTGCAGTGAAATCACCGTGGACCGCTGGTCCTGGGAAGGGGCACAGGTGTCAGGGGGCCAAAAACCAGAATAACCGGACACTCAGAACCTTACCTCTTCCATAAATACCAAACCAATGCATTTTAATGGTCTAAATTACAAAACACTGCCAATAGTTTGATCTCTAAACACTACACCTTCCGTTCCTTCTGCGCAATTACGCGCCGGCATCCATCCCAGACATCCCCCACGGAGTCACTCTGCAGCAGGTGACACACTCACTGACTAACGCTCATTATAGTCTTTACGGGCCACTTGGAGGAGGGTCAACTGACCAAACTTATAAGCAGCCCAGCTATTTCAAATGAGTGAAAACAAGGGTGAGTGAGCAAGAAGTCCAAAGAAAATCAGGTAGGCTAACACCAGGGCTTAAATAAAAATAGGGCCTTCATTAAAAGCAGGACATGCAAATTACATACAGAGAGGGCACTGGAACACAGGGATGACATGAAAACTCCACATCAAGGCCTACAGCAGACCTATTTGGCCTCGGCAAACCCTAACTTAAGCTTAAGTTAAGCATTTGCATTAATTTAGCAGACCCTTTTGTCCATAGCACAGAAAGAATCTTACCAGTTGAGCAAAAATGTATTTTTGGTCCTTTTCTTGTAGGAACACCAGGACATCAGAGAGGAGCAGAGTATGGACGTCTGTGGGGAGAAAAGGCGGAAGCTGAGCTGAAGCAGACATTGCAGGCCCAGGGAGGGAGCGGCCTGTCTGGGGGAGGGGGGCGGAACTCACCCTTCAGTCGGCCGGTGGAGGTCTTCAGCTGCAGGGACCCGTCACGGAGCAGTCTGCGGCCGCGCACCAGGTCCTCACGCGCGAACATCTGGCCGCTCTTCATGCGTGTGATGGAGCGCGCGTCCATGCGGCCGTGCACCTCACGCAGACGCCGTTTCTGCTCGTGCTCGTGCACCTTGCTGTCCACGGCGGCGATCACCTCCTTCACCAGCCGCAGGGCCTCCTCCACATCCTTGTGGTCGTCTTCGCTCTCTGGGGGGCATGACGAGTGGGGGAGAGACAGTTATGAGTGCAGGTTCTAAGCTAATGTGGTAGTGATGTAGTACATTTAAATACGATTGAAGTGGCTCTTTTATGCAAGGGATGTGTTACTCAGGACTGCACTTTGCACAATCCAGTTAGATAGTTAACTATTAAAGTCGACTGTCTAATTTATTCAGCTGGAAGGAGAAGCAGAAGATGCATGGTGATCCAGAAGTTAAAATCACACACCGTGCCGGACTAAACCAAACCTTCCTCAACCCCACCTGTTTGGCACCACAGCCCTGAAGGACTCTCAGCCGCCCCCCCGGCTCAGTGTTGAAATGGTTTAACCCACACCAGCAACAGAATGTAGAGGTGTCTAGTGCTGGTAACAAGCATCTCCTGTCAACATCTCTGCAGCCATAACCGAGGTGAGCCTGACCTTTGGTGTGCTGCAATATTCTCTGCAGCAGCACTGGGTACTTGGTTATCCGTTGTGTCACTAATAAGATGCATTCTGGGATGCCCAGTCTTCGGACAATGGAGCTGCTCATCTTTTTCTGAAAGACACATCCACACAGGGTTAAAAACAGGACCTGACACAGGGAACCACTGTTGAACCTTAGCTTGGGGAAAGGTACTTATGAAATAGAAAGATGACATTCATCTTCTCCGCAATAGGAGTCACTGGGTCAATGAAAACTGCCTTTAGGAAAAGACTGCCCGGGGGATGTGGTGAGATGCTTCATGAGGTAGGTGATCACCTTAATGAAAGCCTGAAAGCGTTTATCTTTGGCCAGAAGTTCCTTGTAAAAGTTCACTCCCTCGTTGTGCCGGCTGCAAAACTTGCCGTAAACCTTCTTCATACGCTCTGCATTGGTCCCAGAGAACTGAGGGGGGAGAGATAGGGGTCAGCGGAAGTAGGCCTGTTACCAGACCAAATTGCTCTGGCATGTTGGGATCTGGCAGCCACCATTGTGGGATTTCAAAGGTTCTCCATCTTACCTGATCCACCAGGATGTCCCCAAGCCGGTGGATGACGAAGCCACCATCCCTGCCCTCCTGCTGTGACTGCCGCTTCCTCCACAGGAGGCGGCTGAGGAGGAGAGAATGGAGCGCCAGTAGCTCCTCTGTTGCTGGGAAGAGCTTCTCCACCACCTGCGTCTCCAGCTGCACCTCTTTCAGCAGCCCTTTCCCATACACGTCGGTCATGATCCTTAGAGTGCGAATGTGGTGCATCTCGGTCTGGACCAGCTCTGTTGGACCGCAAGGGTTTAACACGGAAACTGTCATCCTTGGGCACTTCTTGTGACCGCTCATGGTCAAATGAAGAGCCACAATTCCACAGGATCCTATAACAGCATCTCAGTACAGTGGTTGTTTAGGGTATGGAATTCCTTAAGTGCACACTAGTGCACTAAGACAAGCCGCATGATGGGGTTAAACCCATATGCTCTCAAATGGCTCAGACATCGACACGTGCTGATCTAAACATTGGTCACAGCAGGTCTTGACCCAGCTGGGCCTTCTCAGTACAACAGGCGGCCGTACAGTAGGTCACCCACCATAAATGACATCCTGTCTCTTAATGACGTCCTTCTTCAGCTGCTTGAGATACTTGTTATCCACAGTGAAGCTCCAAGAGTCTGCCTCTAACTCCTTGGCGTCAGCCTCAAACTCACCCAGAAGCTGGCTGTCCGTCATCTCCATACCTGACATGGACCGTGAGACCATTATTGTGGAAACATGCCTCGTGTCACCGGCACT
This sequence comes from Gymnarchus niloticus, assembly GCA_009936485.2. Classification (NCBI taxonomy): domain Eukaryota; kingdom Metazoa; phylum Chordata; class Actinopteri; order Osteoglossiformes; family Gymnarchidae; genus Gymnarchus; species Gymnarchus niloticus. The sequence goes on along the minus strand of JAACJT020000016.1, from coordinate 7,124,549 downwards.
GCGACTCAAAACGAGAATTAATAACGGTCCAGTTGTTGAATGTTTTACTAACAAAACATCCTTTGATTACACTCAAACATGCATTACAATGAACTTCAACAGGTGTACTAAAATATCATTCGTGAGGCTACAGGTAAGGTGTTTCCTTATCATGTTTAAAGAATTTTTGAATCTGAACAATTACTGCTGCAAGAAAGCATACTATAAATGCTTACCAGTAATTATTTTAATTACGAATTGCCAAATATAAATTTCTATGAACAGAAGAATTAGCTCTCAACATTTCTGGGACAAAAAGTTAAACATTATTCTCATCTATTCATCTCCATATGACATCTGGGCTTCAAAACAGCATTTCAATTTTTTTTGCAACCAACAACACTGTGCAACATATCACACTTAGGCTACATTCACATTACCAGGCTGAAGTGACTGAAATCCGATTTTTTGCCTTAATGAGACACAGATCTGATCTTATCAGGGCTGTATGAACACAGAAATCCGATCTTTTCAAATCAGATTTGAGTCACTTTCACATGTGGTTCTAGATTGAATGTGCATCCGATTCGTGGCACTGTGACATGAACGAGAACGGTCAGATCAGATTTCATGTGGTCTTTTGATAATACGCATGCGCCATCAGCCGGCACCAGAAGCATGGCAAAACAACAATGAAGGACAGCAGCCAGCAGAAGGAATTAGAAAATTAATCAGTTCAAGCCAAGCTGGAAGGAACTTACCAAAATCGAGTAGGATTTGAAACAATTGCCAAAGAAATGGCAAAACTCGGCCACAAACGAGCGGCTGTGAAGTTTTTTGTTGCTAGTTATAGCCGGGCGGTCTACGCCAAGTCAGTACCTCAACTATAGCAAAGGCCGCAGATAGCTCAAATGTGGTAGAGATCCAGGTAGGGATCGCTGGAAGGTCGTTATTCTGGTTCAAGCAAGGCAGATTACACCCATCCTCGTAACACCACCCTGAACACTAGTCTATAACCCTTGAATGCATTCTAATGGTCTGGTTTTGACTTAAATGTATAGATTCTTAGGATTCCGTCACCATGGTGATGAGAATGTTTCCATGGCGACGGTTCTATATTCTGGAACAAAGAAAGAAAGACAATAGAACACAATATTCTGCCTGAATTCTAGAACCCTGAGGGCCCTTTATACACTGCTGATGCAGATGACTCATGTAAAAATGTGCCAATGTGCGCATGCGTGCCGTTTCGGAGGACAGATGCGTTCACCTTACAGTTAGATACAGGTCACTTGTAATTATGAAAGTGAACTTTCAAGATAGGCAAATCCGATCTGAGCAAAATATCGGAATTAAACAATGAGGTTTGTAATGTGAACGTAGCCTTACATTTCACTGTACCATAGTCTTTGTTAAAATTAAAAAGTTTAGTTTGATTTTTGGGGGCACTTCAATTCTGATTCCCATAAGACACTGGGGGAAATAGTGTTTAATATTTACAGATTGTAGAAAAGGCCCTCAGTCTTCTAGAATCTTCTAGAATCTAAACAGAATGTTGTGTTCCATTGCCCTCGTTAAGTACTATAAATCTTAATTGTTACTAACAATGATCTCCTAGGTTACGGAGAACCATAGTCATTATAGTATTCTCATCACCTTAGTGACGAGAGCCTACGAATATAAATGTCTGTTAATCTCAGCCATGAATTGGGATTGGATGGGATTGGATTAGATTGGATTGCTTATTGGATAGTCTGTTGGACGGCCTTTGAAAGAGGTAGCCTTTGTAGGGCCTTACTTTAGTGTTCAGTGTTTACGTGGACGTGCAAATAAAGATCAACCAGGATCCTAACAGTGGTGTTCTGGACGACCCATCTGAAGTACGGACAGCTGAAATCTATGAACAGCACCGGAAGAGTGCTCTCAACAGTGATCTACACTGTACTTACAATCTCTCGAGCTATCAGCGGTTCCCGAAGAACAGGAACGTAGAGCGGTCTCCGCTACATTTGGTCCTTCGAACCGGATAGAAGCCGTGTGTATCTCAGAATATGGAACCTGGCCCAGTGACTAAGGGTCAAGCTACATGTCCCAAAAGATGCCTTCGCCTCCCTGCCCGTTACAAAGATTACGAGGTAGGATCTGGCGTACAGATGGATAACATACATAAAGAATTGGTTGCAGGCAGACAGCTCAATCCCGAGGATCAGTCAGCCATACAGTTGCAGACAGAACGGGAAAAAAGAGACGTCAATGGAAGTGGAGTATTGTACCCAACAATGTACAGCCCAGCAGTCTGACGACCAAACTGGAGAGCTACGGAGTGAGTTAAGTCGTCTTCGGCAGGAACTGACAGCAGGATTGGCAGCAGAACTGGCTGCAGATGAGACAGTCAACTTTGGAACTGACTGCAGCTATAGCCGAGATCAAGTAAGCAGTGACCGCTACACTTAGCCGTCATCACCATTCTTCAGCTCCTCCCAGTCCTCAGATTCATGAGGATTGTCACCTTCCAAATGAATTTCAGGGGAAGTAGTACATTGACAGTTTGCCTCATTAGCTCTACTGTGCTCACCGTCGTCGGCCAATGATTCCGTGGACTCGTTGACCTTGGAGCTCTTGTGCAGAGAGTCGGTAGACTGCGACAGGTATCGCAGGTCTTTCAGCGGCATGTCGTCCAGGATGGGGCTGTGAGAGGTCAAGGACAGGGTCACGAGGGAGGTTGGTGTGAGGATTGTGGGTAAGCAAGTGTGCACGCACGACGGCTGGGCCGGCGGTTCACCTTGGGATGTTGCTAATGGAGACGCTTTTGGATAGGTTGCTGGTGTGAAATGGCATGATGCTGACAGGCCTGCGGAGGGAGAGGGCCATGTTTGCATCCTCAGGGACCAAGACGGCTGACCGAGGGCGTTCCCGCAATGGTGTGGCTGTGGGTACACACACAGTTATGACTTTGGTTAAGCAGGATAAAGTTGACTTAAAAAAAAAACAAAAAAAAAAAACACACAACTCACTTTTTTGCCTCATGGTGACACCCTGCACCGGGTTGAATCCGGTACTGGCTGAATCCGGTACTGTGCACTGCTGTTTCTGCAGCTGAAAAGAAGAAATAACAACACAAATATTGCTTTACATACTATGAAGAAGAGTGACACACTCCTCGTTGGTCAATATCAAATAAGCACCCATTTATCGCCAAACCACTTATCCAGTATGGGGTCATGAGAGGGAGCCTGCAGCCCACCACAGGCAGCATGGGGCATAAGGCAGGGGATGCCAATGAGGAGACGCTGGACCATCACAGAGAGCATGCGTGCAAACACACACGCACTACTGGCAATTCGCCAAACCCCCAACGCTTGTGACGAAACAACAGTACGACCCATTGAGCCTTAGCAGATTCTCATACCTATGCACAGACAAGGGGGAGGGCAGCAGAGCCGTGAGGACAGGTGAGAGTTAGACTTACCTTCATTTTGACCTTTGCACAGGCAGGGAGGCTCTCTCTACACCCTTTATGTACATGTGCAGTGCAGTCTGAAACACAAGCCACACAGGGACACAGATTAAACAGAGACATGAGACGATCGGTGTTTATACCTGCCTAGGTGAGCAGATCAAGGTCCGTATTGTTAAAGCTATGGTTTTCCCAGTAGTAATGTATGGCTGTGAGAGCTGGACCATGAGGAAGGC
>JAACJT020000016.1:7060700-7118509 GCA_009936485.2 Gymnarchus niloticus | reverse complement strand
GCCAGTATCCCCATATAGGCCCGGGCTAGGGTTCGGGCGCTAAGGGCTGGGCGGGGAGGCGCCAAGACCCCCGACGTGGGCCGGGCGCCGGAGTGGGTCGCAAAGGGGGGGGCGGCCGGCGGCCCGGGGGGGCGGGCGCGGGTGGGTGGGACAGATGCACGGGCGGCGGGGTCAGAACCATTGCTTAACAAGCGATTAAAGTTTCTCCAGAGCTTTGTTTTATGGCTCTAATGAAGGGGTCAATGCAAAAAGAGCCCAGCCCCCACACTCCCACTTCACTGGGATGCTGGAAGAGCGCCAGACAGAAGTGGGAGGGAAATTCCAGCAGAAAGCGAAAGACGTTATCGGCTACTTTCAAGTGGGCTTTGGGATGACCGTGCTGGTCTGTGTCGCTCGCCAAGAGATCCATGGGACAACCGCCGGTGGGCACCACCACTGCCCCAACCCCATGTGAGGGAACAGGGGGGCGCTGCATGGGCTTGTGCCTCCATTTTCCACAAAAGGAGGTCAGTCTCAAGGCTCTTTGGCTTCATCACAAATACGCAAGGAAGACCATCTAAAGAAGCTGGATTGTCAAAGTCATAGGTGGACAGCTGTGAGAAGTTAAAAACAACACAGTCAAAGTGATCAGCAATGTTCAAAAGGGCAGCCACCTTTCTCCACAAAGCCCAAGATGTCATTCAGAAGGCCGAGGCCCACGATGTTAGTGTGGTAGCCAGTAACTGAACCCTAGCAGCATGCAGATCTCTAAAAACACCCACAGATGACTCCTCTGTATACAGAGGAGAAATTAAACAAGGCGAGGTGCTAGGTGACGCACAGGGAATGTCACCGAACAGATTACGTGAGCAGGAGAAAAAGCCTAGCACAGCCGGCCCACAGGTGTTAGGGTCTGCAAATCCGTCAGTCATCTGGTGAAGTCAGACCTTAAGAGCAACTTCATGTTAGAGACCTAGCTGGGCATGAAGACCCATGCCCAGCGGATCTTGAGGGGTTATTGCGGGTATGGGTTCAAATCCCAGAAGCACTATAGAATTAGCTCTGCAGGCAGGTCTGTTTCAAGCGCAGAAAAGAAAGTCACAGTAGACGAAATCGTTTTAAAAGTGTGATCAATAATTAATAGCACAATGGGTACAGATTACTAAACCAAATTAAAGCTATGCAGTCAAACACTGACAGTCAATGAAATCAGCTCACACACCTCATATCAGAACGGTGTAGCATGAAACTTTACCGTCCCCTTTAAGCTATTTCCATAATCTCATTTGCACAGAACGCATGTACATAAAGTGCATCCACATTGCTAACAGGGCTGTAAATTTGTTTAAAAGTATTTCAGCGGGTTAAATGAAAACTTGTGAATATTTACATTGGAAGATATAAACAGACCATGAAGACGGAACATGTGCCGAGGTGTTTTTAAAAGCCTGGAACAGCTCTTCCTGCTTCAAGGCCAAATCTAGCCCGCTCTGCCCTCATTTGTGGAGTATTAATTAAAGGGGTGGGGCCAGAGAGGCGGCGCTCTGGAGCCCAGTCAAACAGACTGGCAGTTAAGTATCCTACCAGCAGCTCCGACTCCCAGAATAAATACCTGTGGGCACAGATACACTGTAAGAAATGCTAAAGGACAGTATTTAAGCAACGAAAAGGAGCAGGCTGTTTTCCATACTTATTCTGAGGGGTTGACAGGAAAGCTTGCTCTTAACAGTAGAGCTGGAACAATATGGAGGGGAATCAAATCATTTAAAAAAAAAAAAAAAAAAAAAAAAAGGAAGGTGATTCTAAAGTATGGCGATATTCAGATTGCCAGGCTGAATTAAAAAAAAAAAAAAAAAATACCACATACAACCAGGCATAGGGAGGCATGGTGGCTCAATAGTTAGCACTACCACCTTGCACCTCTGGGGTTGGGGGTTCAAACCCTGGCTCTGGGTGTGTGAAGTTTGCATGTTCTCCCAGGGCTTTGTAGGTTTCCTCCATGTGTCCCGATTTCCTACCACAGGACAAAGATATGCATGACAAAATTGTCCAGTGCGTGATGAGTGAGACTGTGCCCTGTGATGGGTTGGCACTATACCCAGGGTATCCCTCCACTTGTGCCCTAAGGCTGCCTGGGATTACCTCCTGAAACCCTGAATAGGATTATGCAGTTTAGAAAATGGATGGATGCACAACCGGTCATTTGGTGCTGCCATCATTTACTGATGCAGGTTTTTGTAATTAGAGTGCATTGTAAATATTGTTATGGATAAAGTTATGAAGTTTATTTAGACTCAGAAAGCACTTTAAAATATAATAGTATTACTCACAGAAAAGTTGATTTGGAATGAAAGGCTCTTTCCACTAAAAAGGGCAATAAATTGTAATATTAAAATCACAATACATTTTGAATGGGTAGGCAAAATATCGAATTGAGAGGTCTCTGCCAATTCCCACCCCTACTTAACAGATCAAATAAAAGGCTTTTTAATTACATTAAAACAGCTGCTGTCAACAACTATAATTCTAGCATGAAAATTGTTTTTTGTGGGAGATTGCAGAAAAACAGCGTGAAGAACTGTCTGTCGCCCTGATCGGAAGGTGCTAGACACACCACACACGGCAAAACGATCTAGCAGTCCGAAGCCCTTGCGAGATTCAACCCCCATTCACTAACCATTGAACAGAAACCCATCAAAGTGGAGTCTTTGAAAAGCAAAAGTAAATTCGGAGCAACATTCTGCTGACACAGCTCGCTGTTTCTGCCGGACTGAATTATCACTCGTTTCCCCTTTATCAATCACACGCCAACAGAACTGACCCAAGGACAGCTCGCCTATGCAATATCTCGCCGATGCAGAGTCTCACAGCTGCCATGCACTTTGAGGTTCAGCGTTGTTAATTAGTATGCCGTTATTTTAACGAGTGCGGCAAGTCACAGAAACCAGAGCACAGCTGAACCTGGTCGCGACGATCTGCAGCTTGAGGTTTCAGAAGAGCTGAGACCACAGCCACGCGCTTTCCACACATAACCTTGTTCCATGCTGATTGCTAAGGCAAGGCAGTCTCTATAAGCTAAAAGGCCAGTTTAAACCATATTTCGTTTCGACACCGTCTACAGTTCAACACCATTATGAGAAGGACAAACAGAGGAGCACGAAGAATCCTACCCATGTCAATACTTCCTTCTCTTCAGACATCCATTTCACTTCTATCAAAAGATCCTAAATGGTGTTTTTAAACTGAAGGATTTCCACATGTGGCATCAAAAATGGACAGCAGACTGCACCACATTCATTACAGTTTCCTGGTCATCTCAGTGTTGGAGCTCCCAGGAGACCTGACAGAATCTCATCACAGTCACAGGTGGACATGGTGGTGCCGTTTTCCCCCTTTGATGGTAGCCAGCAGTGGCCCCAAATTGTCACTATGATGTGACCAGCTCTGTAGGCTGGATTCTGCACTCTGAATCTGGTGACTGAGGCCAACGATGATCAACTCCTCTGACACAATGAATAGTCTGCCAGATGACCCGGATGACCCTCATGGCCAGATGATTATTCATTAGAAAACTTTCATCAATTCTTAGCCATGATCTCACCTCAGAAGCATTTTGAGATGTAGAAAGACTGTCTGGCAAAAAAAAAAGTTGCCATATGAATTTAAATAAGAAACGTTATGCAGCAATAAAGTCAGCTGCGTACTGAATGACAAGGTTTTCCCATCTATGAACTTTTTTTCTTCCCTGATGGCACAGGCATATTTTAGGACGACTATGCCAAGATTCCTCAGGCTCACATTGTGAAGGAGTGGTTCAGGGAGCATGAAGAATCATTTTCACACATGAACTGGCCACCTCAGAATTCTGACCTTAACCCCATTGAAGGCCTTTGGGATGTGGTTGAGGCTTCTTTATGGAGTGACCCTCCCAAAGTCAGTGCAAGATCTCAGTAACAAAATTAATGCAAATCTTGACAAAAATAAATGCAGAGACGACGCATATAAGCTCGTCGAAAACAATGCCACGTTGCATGTGTGACATAATCAAGGCTAAGGTCGGTCCAACAAAATGTTGGTGTGTGCAACTTTTTTTTGGCCAGGCAGTATAGTTTACCAATTTCAAGAATTAATGACTGCTGAAGAATCTTTATTTCAAATTTTATTTATAAAGCACTTTTAACAAGAAACACTGTCACAAAGTGCTTTACATTGGGGCCGGGCCCAGAGTCCCCAGAGAGTAAGCCAATAGCAACAGTGGCAAGGAAAAACTCCCTCAGAAGGAAGAAACCTTGGGAGGAACCAGACTCAAGGAGGGAGCCCATCCTCCGGCACCGGGCAGGACAAATACAAATAAGAACAATAGAAACAAATAAGAACAAATTCTGTAACAATCAGGAAAACAACAGGGTATTGAATCCTCATTAGAGGAACTAGAGCTGGATCTCAGACTAGACCATACAAGAGCAGTAATAGCCACAGCAAATACAGCTACACTGAGAACACATATATACAGGAAACTTATCATAATTGCTTCTTCACAGCCTTCAGGGCCCTTATACAAAACCACCCATTGGTAATTCAAGCAATTTTACAAATGGACTCCAATTCATTTTTTTTTTTTTTTTTTTACAGAGGAACTGCACCCAACCAACCTTCCATAGCTCTTTCAATGCAGCACAGCCAGAACCCAGGAGGTACAGTACATGTGGCAGCAAATACCCCAAATAAGAATTGTTATATTAAAAAACAGAGCTTTATCAGAAACACCACCAAACTGAAGTAAGCTGGAGAAGCACTCAGCCAGCCACAACTAAATGCAGGTGTAGTGGAGACCACTGGGCTAGGTCCTGCCTGGCGGACCTTAAATGTAGTGGAGGCTGCTCTTGACTCAAAGGACCGTAAATGTAGTGGAGACCACTGTTGGGATCACTCTCGCTGCGCTAACTCGTAGATACAAGCTGTGTGTACCTTGGCGTAAGTATTGTTCTGGCAACACCCCAACAGATCCTGGGGAATCTTTATTTCTTGCTCAAGCACAGCTGACTAATCCAGTTCTCCTAGCACAAATAATTACGTTTTTACCTGAGCACAGGCATCTAACTAGTCTGATAATACTGGTGAGACATACTTTTAAGATTCTGTCACCATGGTGATGAGAATGTGTTCTATGGCTATACATAAAATTAGCCAAGGAGACCATAATTAGTGTTCCGAACCTAGACAATGAAGGTAACGAGATACTAAAGGTTCTGTCCAAATCCCAGGAGTTTGAGGGCCTTTTATACAACAGAGGCTGGCTGAAGTGTGCCTGGCAGGGCCTGATGGGGCCCCTGCCCCTCATGGCTTCTCAAATCGCCTTGTAAATGAGTAGCAGGAAACCACAGGCAGAGGTTCCACATGCTGTGGTCCGCAACACGTGGGGGTCGGGTAGTGATGCTTAAATCAACTTCATGGCCCATAACTGCCGTGAAAGCAGGCTTTTAAAAAAAACCCCGTAAGAGAGCACAAGAAAGAGGAACAGTCTGAATAGGAGACCCAGCATCCAGTTAGAATCTTACAAGGCAGAAAACAGCAACACAGTCCAGCAAAATGGGGATAAAGAGACTGCAAAAATGACGAAAGTAAGCCAGCTACACTCAACATTGCTAGGAAGCTCAGGCTTCTAAATGTTACATTAATACTTTGAAAGTCAGAACAAGGCACTTTATTAAGTGCATCCTCACTCATACCAAGTGAAACAAAGTGCATCTATCATTCCACCCATCCATTCATTGGATTGCTAATCCGAGTCATAGTCGGGGGGAGAAATAATGTAATATAATAATAACTGCTAAGCATCCACATTCCCATTAGCTATGTATGCGGTCTCTTGGCAACAATGGATGCAGTTGTCTAGTATAGAGCTAGTCCTCATGCCGTGGTGATCTGACTAGCTGTTCTCTTGTTAGGTTCTAACAAATTCTTGTAAGGTGCTGCAGAGCTCTGACTCCAGTGCTAACTCACTTTTTACCAGTCACTGGAAGTTCAGTCTAGCATCACCTGTACTTAAGATGGCTCCATGACAGCTTCATACTTCTCATTTATGATCTGCCTCGCTCTATGTCACTTTGGACAAAAGAATCTAAATTAATATATAAATAAATGTAAATAATATATTGGTGTATCTGCATTACTTCCATTAGGGATTGTCCTTAAGCTAGAGAATATTTAACATTATGTTAAAAAACTTATTAGGAAACAATTTTTGTAAGCGATGACGTCTTCATGCATTCGGGGTCTTCTCAATAGACTCTTTCTTTGTGGCAAGTCCTTCATGTTTGCCGACAGGCGCTCCTGGAGGACTGACTTTGTAATAATACAGTTATGGTAAGCAAGCTCCTGCATGTACCCTTCATGCAGTGCTAGACTGGCATGTCCCTGCTTAACCATCACGGTCTCTATTCATTCTCCCCATGAACAAAGTGCCCGCTGACAGTTTAAAGATCACATTCCATAGAATTGGTCTTCAAACAGATAACTGATGGCAGTGTTTCATACTTCAAATTATACTGCACATTTACCATCCTTTATTTAGGAAAAAACCTTTGGATTTACACATAGGATTTATTTAGAAACTACCCCCCCCCAGAGAATTCCTTCCTTCCATCTAGCCATCCATTATCCATCTATCCACATATACAAGTGATGGGGGCATAGAGCCTCTCCCAGGCTACATAGGGCACTAGGCTGAGGTACATGCTGGACAGGGCACATACATGCACACACTCACTCTATGGGGAATTTGGGAATGCCAATTAGCCTAACTGCATGTCTCACGCAACACGGGGAGAGCATGCAAACTCCACACACATAGTGGAGGTGGGATTCATATCCCCCACCCTTGGAGGTGTGAGGCAACAGTGTAACCCAATGAGCCACCATGATACCCTTTTCAGAAAACTTGACAAAAACATAAGACAACAGACCAGAGACAAAGGAGGAGGAGGAGAGAGGCTGCTCAAACGACAGCCCTTCAGGAGTTAAACACACCCTTGACGCTGAATTACCACCACTACAGTACGGCCGTCTGGGTCAAAGCATGGAACAGTCCAGAATGGAGTAAAGCACCCGCAGCAGGAGATGACAAAAGGCCAAAGATGGCTACTGGGCAGCACAGGAAGGCAGCAGCAGGACAGGCCAAGTGAACAAACTAGCCCAGGAAGCCATCTAGACACAATGTTTCCGCACAAAATACAATGGTGCACACAGTTAGCCGTGCAACCCAAGCATGGCCCCTGGTCACTACTCACTCGGGGTCCAGATACACAATCATGTGGATAGCTGACCACACTGGACCATCCAATAGGGTTCTTATACTTGTACATTATGCTTAACTGAAACTACAAATAGACAATAACAATTTGACAAACAAACAATAACAACAGTGTCAAGAAACTGGCAAAAGAAAGACGACACAAAAGTCATCTTTAATAGAGGAGTCTTACCAACAGAAGAATTCACAGTCCTCTTAGGGCTATTATCCTCCTCTTGGTCCCACATTCAGCCTACAAAATACAGACAAGATAGGGTTTCGGGTGAGCCTGCATGCCAGGTCATGCTGCTCTGGTTACGGAAAGCCATGTCAGGCAGCAGGCGGCCGCTGCGGTGCGACCAGTGAGCAAGTGACATCATAGGCCCGGTGGGGGAGGGGCAGGACAAAGAGAAACCAGGTGACAGAGAAGCAGAGGACCAATAGTTCTTCAAGCTCACAAGGGTTCCTTCCCCCTCCTTCAGGAATATCCCATGGGTGTCCTGTACTCAAAAAAAACACTACATGCAATCAACAAATACACTCTCCAGTACATATTAGAGAACGACAAAGATGCTAAAGAATACAATGCCTGTTCCTTTACTGCTAGAATAGACCTCTCAGGACAAAACAAAGTAATAAAAGCATTAAAAGTGGACAATAATTAAAAAAAAAAAAAAAAAATCATTAAACTGTGTTGTGAGAATAGAATATTTTATTATAATATACTTGCAAGGGACTAATTGCAAGGACTATACATTATGCTGTAATCACTAGTGAAGGATATAATGCCTTTCCGTATTTATTAATAGGAGTAAATAAAACAGCCTTCAGCAAAGGTCCACATAATTGACATTAAGACAATTCTGGAGGAAAACAATACATGATGATGTGAGCGTGTTGATTATTTTACTGTTCAGTTTAGCTTCAATTTATCTGAGCAAATAGATGCTCTGTACTCTCTCTCCATTACAGCTTATTCTGCTTCTATTTAACAAGGATATGCATAAATGTGTCTGAATTACAGCACTGCTTTCACGGACCCATTACTTGGTCACCCACACCAAAACACGCACAGTGCCTGTCTTATTTTCACCCATGAGGAGGGCACAACCCCAAGGCTAGGGCCTTTCCATTAAAGAAAAGGTGTGACGTTCCCACAATGCTGTCTGCACAATGTCAGCAAAGGAAGTCGCTGGGCAAGCAGAATTTCTCGCCAAGTAAGACAGTTAGACACCAGGAAAACCACTCAAGGCAGAGAATGACTTCAAACCAGAAAAACAGGACCGTATAAAATGGTTACAATGGACTTACAAAACAAGCAGACTGCAAGCTTATTATAAACATTGACAGACGTAAGGGAAAGGACACAGTGAAAAAGGCAACACACCTTCAACCTTTTCAGAGAGCATCCCATTGATGAAAGTCACCTATTACTCACAACCATACAACTCTACCAGTCAGCATGCAGCCAAAGATCATTGCATTCCAACCCAACTACTAGAATAGATGTGGCCCAGTTTTATACTAGTAGCTACATAAACTAGCATGCTTTGACAGTTGATAGCATGTCACGTTGCTGTCTTTAAAAGCAGAAACCACATCTAAATAAAATCTGGTTTACAGTTTATCATAGAATATTTATGATAATTTCCATACAAGTACTATCTCAATATGTTTCACTGCAAGTAGTAAAATGTTATTTTTAGATGAGACGTTTATTTATTGGGCAAAGTTTACCTTTACGTATAAATTACACTCCAACAACCCAAAGCCAAACCCAAATGCAATTCTTTGCATTACACTTGAAACCATGTTCCTCATGGAAGTAATGCTTAGTAATGAGTTTTCTACACAGGAGTGACTGACAGGTACTATTTAGGCACTGAGCAGTAATTAACCAGAAGCTCTGCTGTACTATTGTAGACATTAGTGGTCTGCTCAGTTCCTGCAGGAGTGTTAAATCATTTCTTCTGGGTGAGTACCCCAAGGCAGGCATGGGAAACACAGGTATCCAACATACAATGTAAGCAGATGGCAAAGCCAATCCATATGCAACTAACATCACAATTTAAATTTCCACGTCCAATTTCAATTATGCCTAAATAAAGAAATCTTAAGAATGACAGCCATCACACATTTTTTAGTTTGTTTCAATGACAGGTAGTGAGTCTAGTGTGACAGTCAAGTGCTGGAGTGAAAAAAGTGGGCGCTGTGGACAACGTAGCATAGGTGTGATGGGAGAAAACCATGAGAACTACCCGAATGTCCCACATACTATGATGCTTTCCTCAAGGTCAAACTGGTTATCCCAGCTGTGAGACCACCTAATTCAGGACTCTGCTTTGCTTAAAAAAAAAAGAATAATAATAATCAGACATTACAGGTGCACCATACACTTACATTAAAAAAAAAAAAAAAGGCCCAGACATTGAAATTTAAAAGACCATCCTCATAAAGGCTTACATTTCAAGTAATGCAACCAAACATCCTAATTTGCTCAGAATTATGTACTGATATACTGTTCTCATTCCTCTCCAAAAAGATTTTAAAAAATGCTACTGAGTTCTCTTGGTAGCATGAACTCCAAGTATGTTCACCAGAATCACAAAACTGCATGACCAGTGAGTCTTTAAACCTGGTTACTCAATTAAAATGGTGTTTCTAGCCATACCTGAGGTTCAGCAGCTAAATGTCATGTCTTGAAACACATGGATCTATTCTCAACATTTGATACAGTGGACAGTCAGAACCTCCCATTGTTCAACCGGACATCAGAAACAGTGCTCTGAGCTTGTTTGCACCATCTATGATATGCACTTTCACATGTCCAAACTAACACACAGGGATTTTACAGGGATCACCGCTCCAATTCTACCCATACACTACATACATTGGTTGCTTATATCACCTCCTCCCTCATTTCCTGATCCGACTGCCACGGCAACAACACTTCATTTTGTATTTGGCGTCACCTGCATTGAGAAACTCAGCCACTCCCATAAAATAGACTAACCCTCTGTTTGCAATCAAATAGTATCAGTAATGAGATCCTGAATGCTTTTCTTCTGTAACTCCTCACTGAATGAGACTAAGTAGCTGAGAGGTGGAACAGTGTTTCTCTGTCTCTTGTGGATGAAACTCACCATCTAGGCTATTTGTCTTCCTCTTGCTGAACCATGAGTTCAGTTTTTCAAAACTAACAAGTTTGACAAACTACCTGGAAGCATCAAAACCTCTTTCAAGACAAATAATATCACCATGGTTACCTTAAAGGCACCAGGTTGTTTTTGTTACTGAGATCACCATTGTGGTTTAGCAAAACTTCCTGCGTGCCAACTTCAAAATCTGGCATAATAAAGTCTTTAGAAAGTTAACCAACCTACAGTGAATTTCACAGTCACTTTTAGGAACCTATTCACTTCCACGCAAGTGTAATTTTTAAGCAGTACACAAACAGCTTGTCGGCATGCTTTGATCACATTAGTAGTGGGCAAAGCATTCAGACGACTGCTCGGGGGAAAGAAGAAGATCGAAGAGCGAAGGACAAAGGTGTGACATCAGCAGACAGCACATGAAGACTGACCAAGAAAGCACCTTGGTTCTCAGCCTTCACAGCAAAACCTCAGGGCTATGTCATTCAGAACAGTGCAAAAAATCATAAGCATGTAATACAACAGACTGCAAAGTTAAATAACAATCACAGTATAGTTATAGCAGACTTCATGACCTCAATCTTAACCTCAGTCTAAATCAACTTTATCGCCTCTACCTAACAGGGCGGTTAACAGATCTAGATTTTCTTATACTGGCCACAAAATTTGTTTACTCCGTTGCATCACACAAGAGAAAAGACAGATTTAAAAACGTGGAAGAAATCCAAACTTCCTCAAATTAACTTTCAGTTTCACGAGTCAGAAACAGATTTGTTCTGATGGTGTGTACACTGAATTAACAGGCACCCACCAAAAACAACACATTTCACCAGGCTGACAAGTTATTGTTACAAACCGCAGATTAAAAGGGACTTTAAAAACAGATGTTTGTTTTGATAAATCAATTTCATTTTCCCAAAACGTTGGGAAAATGCTTTGGCACATAAAGTCGTGTTGCATGGACATTACGGACCCCAAACCCGACTACAAGACCTCAAACTGGGAGGCAACTCGATGCCACATATCACAATTTAATCACCATATATCACTAAGCTAAAGCTTTACAGTCCAAAGTTATATCGGACTACTACATAACAAATACGTGAATTACGATATAATGAACATACCAAAACGAGAGAGCAACAGAAGAACGACTATCATGTCAACGTAACTGTAACGACCGCCGTTTAAATGGCGTGCTTTATACCCCAACAGAAGGAAACTGAACTTTACCTACACACTTTTAACTATTTCCCCATGGCGTCTCCGCAATACTTTGACCCTGTTAATAAAGTTTAACTCTTTATAAAGCGGTCCCTTACCTCCCAGTACGCCTGGTCAAAGTATGTGCTCCGCCAGACACAGCACACTCCTCCCTGCCTTGTGACAGTTCACCGAGCGCAAGTCAACATTGGTTCAAACTACTGCTTGTTTCCAGTGACCGTCTCAAATGTGCAGGAGACGGCCATTGTTGTTATTATTATTATTTTTTGTACTTTTTTTATTATTATTATTATTATTCCTTCCAGAGTTCGCTCTGACAGCGGCCCAGCGGTCACTATCGCAGGACTGAAACGCGCGGCGCTAACATCTTTTCCACCCCGGTAATTCACAAGCTCATCTATGTGGGCGGGATTTGTGCGGCGTTACTGATTGGTGGTTGGAACAGGCGAGGGGAAACGTGCTCGGCTTTCTTCTTACCCATAGGTGCAAAGAGCCGTCGTTTTAAATCTCTCCTTTTATCTGCTTCGGTAACTCGATGGCGTCTCGCTGATTTGGACAACAGTGAATGCAGCACGGATGCGGAAAATATGTTTACCGACTTGGCTAATAATTTGACGTAAACTGCTGGTAACTGTCCAATATTAATTGAGCCGAAGGGAAAGACGTATTGTACTATTTATTCTTCTTATACACGTCACTGGAAAACGTTTCCTAATATATAAATTTAAAAAAAAACTTTAAAAACAATGCCTGGGGGGACAGTTCTGGGGTATTGCACATGACTGCAATGTGTGTGGTAGTTTTTCTGCTAAATTGTTTACTAAACATATATATATTAACTAAATAAAATCAACAACGATGGTACGCAAGTTTGCAAGCCGGAACAATGTCTTGGTGCTGTACATCGACTTGTACTGAATTCCTGAACGACGAAATCCAGTTATAATAATTCTCTAATTTCTTGTGGATTATCTAGATGTATTAAAGGAATACATGTGTTTTGATATTTGGCCTTCTTTAATGTGGACTCTTGTTTACTGTAGACATTGTAAACACTTAAACTAAGGCCTGCTGACAAAAGACTATTTTTTAATTACTTTAGGAAACCCCAGCAACTGTGACAGCAGCTCCCTCTGTAAAAGCACTGGTCCCTTTCTGTTAAGCAACTGTCTGAATCACTAACCTTGGTGTGATCCAAAGAGTGTGTGTTGGAGCTCCCTCTATTGGTGGAGAATCCAGCTGCGTTGAACAGCTGTTCTCAGCTTCATTTATGTTTTCCCTCATGTTTTCCCTCACTGTGCTACCCAGCTATATAAAGCATGTATGTCATTTGTGCTGCAGATTAAAGGGCAGTGTAGAAAGGGCACTCAGTCTTCTAGAATCTTCTAGAATTTAGGTAGAACGTTGGGTTCTATTGCCCTCGTTACGTACCATACACCGTAATTGTTCCGCACAATGATCTCCTAGGTTACGGAGAACCATAGTCATTATCGTATTCTCATCACCTTAGTGATGAGAGCCTAAGATTATATATGTAGTCCAAGTCCAGGAGAGCGAGGGAGGCAAGTAGCAGGGAGTAGATTTAGAGTGGTGGAAGGTAGAGAGCAGTGTTGGAGAGTGGAGAGAGCGGAGCAGCGTTAGAAGTACAGCAAGAGTTGGAGTTAGTCTATGTTGGACTACTTCGGATACAGTGTTACGTGGACGTGTCACTTGCTTGAACCTTAATAAAGATCAACCAGGATCCTAACCGTGGTGTTCTGAAGAACGGACGGCTGAAATCCACGAGCAGCGCCGGGATAGTATTCCCGACAGTGATCTACACTGTACTTATAGTCCTTTGAGCTATCAGCGGTTCCCGAAGAGCGGTCTCCGCTACAGGCAGTGAAGACAAGGGACTGTTTTTTTTTCATTAATCCTCCCTGGGGGTGTCTGGCATGGAGACATAACAGCACTCCTCTTGAAGAGGGACTGCACACGTCCGGCTAGACCCGACTCGACTCGCTTGGCATTCCGAGTCCGTTACGGAAAGCCGGTTCTCATGACGTTGCACGCAATTCCCGTAACGTCATGTTCAACGCGACAAACATGAAAGGACAATAGATGATATGGAAGGGATTCTGTATTTGATTCTCGGTATGTGGCTATTTGTCACAGCAAGGAGAAAACTTTTACTTCAGAAGAGGCTGAGTGCCGCAAAAAAAAGCCTGAAAAACGGTGGTCTACTCGGTCGAACGCCAAAACAGACGGTCCGCGGCGGCGACTTTGCAAATAGCGAAAGATCTGAAATACACAGCATACCAATTTAATATGTAATAATAGTTGACCATGGGCGCCGTGGTCATACTTTAACCGATGTGGACGCTTTTGCGGGTGTCCATATCAATTAAAGTTAAAAACAATAGATGGTCAGTCGAATTCAAAAAGGCATGCTAGACTGCTTTGCCCAGTATACCCCGTCGTGTGTTGATGACGCAGTGCTGTGATTCTCTCTGACCAATCAGTAGCCTGCAGCGTTGTCAGGTGACCGTCATGGTACCTAGTCGGCTCGATTTGAACCGCATTAGAGATGGTACCAAAAAATGGAACCAGGTACCAGGTACTATCCTTGGTTTTGCCAAATGGAAATTCCAAAAGGGTGAGTAGAGTCGAGTCAAGCTGGTTCCAAGTGGTGGAAACGGGGCTTTTGTGGCCAGTCTGCTACTTTGAGGCATATCCATAAATTTCAGGCACAGACAAGAAGGGCTTCTGCATTTTAATACTTCACACATTCCTCTGGAGACATTTAGAAGGTCATGCGACCAAATCATGGTATAGTGGGAGAAGGACACAAGACAAACATGCTGGAGAGATGGTCTTTCTGCACTCTTGAAGAATGAATGGATGAAGGAGTGCTGGTATGGCACCAGCTACTGAGAAAGCAAACAAGAGATGTGTAACAGTAAAAACAAGCCTTTTGTCTATACTCAGTAAAGGTTTCACCATACCATTGAATCAAGGATTAAGGGCTGCAGTATGTCTTAAGGAATGCAGACTTGAAAGAATGTTGACTAACCAGCTTATTATTGACTACAGGTCTAATCATGGCTTCTGATGCCCGTTTCAAATTTGTATGTTTTCATCAGAATGACTAAGAGAGGAGAAAGGCATTCTAAGAGTGCCAGACACATTTAGAGATAAATACGAGATATTTCCAAGATCAGGTGAAAGTAGCATCATTCTTTGAAAATTATGCAGGTGTTCGATGAGGCATCGCTCCCCAAAGATTCGAGTTCTAGAGTCAATAGATATATGGAATTGAACACGTACAAGTCTTTGTAAACAATAGTAGAATAACACACAATCATATTAACACTGGGGACTGACATTACTAAAATAAGATAAAAACACTAGGGATGATACAATGCAAAAAACAGTTTGTCAATAACAATTTCTAATATTGAATATATTTTTGAAGCTTTGCTACACTATATGGACGAAAGTTTTGGGACACCTGCCTGTCCAATACCTCATTCCAAAACCAAGTGTATAAATGAGAAGTTGGTCCTCTTTTCCCTCCACTCTTTGGGAAAGGCTTTACTCTAGATGTTTGAATATCGTTGGTGGGATTTGCTGCCATTCAGCGATAATATACAGTAGCAACGGTGAGGTTGGGTATTGATGTTGGGTTATCGGGTCCCTTTCTGTTTGTGTGGCCTGTGACATTACAACTGAACTCTTGTTGGTTATAGAAGTTTCCACATCACAATCACTTCACTTGCAGTTAATCAAGGCAGAAATTTGATACTGACTTGTTGGGAAAATGGCATCTTATGATGGTGCCATGTTGAAAGTCACTGATCTCTTCAGTCTGACCCATTTTGCCACCAGTGTTTGTTGCTGGAGATTGCATGGCTGCGTGTTTAATTATACTGTACACCTGTCTCAGCAATGAGTATGACTTAATTACCCAAGTCCAAAAGTATGTGAACCCCGCCCCATTAACTGGTGTCCCAATACTTTTGTCCATATAGTGTAGTTAAAGACTTTGACATCTTCTTCACAGAAGTGAAAAGGGATGTTATGTCATAACAAAACAGTGTGAATCAAGGTTTATATTTTAGTGCGCATACTGTATGGGTACAATATTTCTCTAAAATGCAGAGCAGCCAAAGGGCAGTATTAATAAGAATATTTTTTGTTCCAATATCTAAAACAAATGTCATATAGTCAGAGATTTGTAACACGCCAATGGAAAGTTGGCTTGAAGTTCGATGTTCGATAATCAACAGATATTTGTGATTGTTAAAATTCAATAGCGTTTCAACCATATGACTTTTAAGACTAAAACCAAGTGTAAAATGGTTTAAAGATGGCAGTATTGATACACAACCTCTGGATTTTGGATAAAAAAAGAAATTGCCCTAGCCCCGAACTATAGAACAGCTTTTGTTTCTTAATAAAAATGATTATGCTTATTCATGTGTCCAGTCCAAGTACATCTATTCAGTTCCACAAGCACATAGCTTCCTGTACCTCTCACTAGCACAATTGATACATTAATAGTAATAGCATTATCAGTTTTTAAACCCATTTTCATAACTGAAGATAAGTAATTTAGAGTCCTAAATGACAATTGCAAATTATGATTTTATTACAGACTTCTAAGTAGTCTGACAAGGCACAACATAATAGTAATTTATTTACTTCACATATTTAAAATAATACAACTAAAAGGAATACCATTCTAGATATAACTGAACAAATGTAGAATTGGAAATGGTACGAAATATTAAATATGCATATAAATGCCAATTGTACAAACTGGTGTGTACTGGCCTGTGTATTTATATACTTTCTGCTGTAAGCTTTTTTGACCAATAGGTGGCACTAGTGCCTAAAAAATGTACCACTATTCAACATAATGGGCTGGAACACTTCAGTGCTTTAAGAAGCATCATCTGGCCATCAGTCGGACATCATTATCCTTTTTCGGCTGCTCCCATCAGGGGTCGCCACAGTGGATCAACTGTCGCCATCTCCTCCTGTCCTCAGCATCCTGCTCTGTCACACCAACCACCTGCATGTCCTCTCTCACTACATCCATAAACCTTCTTTTTGGCCTTCCTCTTTTCCTCTTGCCTGGCAGCTCCATCCTCAACATCCTTCTCCCAATATACCCAGCATTTCTCCTCTGTACATGTCCAAACCAACGCAATCTCGCCTCTCTGGCTTTGTCTCCAAACCGTCCAACCTGAGCTGATCCTCTAATGTACTCATTCCTAATCCTGTCCATCCTCGTCACAGCCAATGCAAATCTTAATATCTTTAACTCTGCCACCTCCTGCTCTGCCTCCTGTCTTTTCGTCAGTGCCACCATCTCCAGCCTATATAACATACTGTAGCTGGTCTCACTGCCGTCTTGTAGACCTTCCCTTTCACTCTTACTTGTACCTGTCTGCCACAAATCACTCCTGACACTCTTCTCCACACACTCCACCCTGCCTGTACTCTCTTCTTCACCTCTTTTCCACACTCCCAGTTACTCTGAACTGTTGACCCAAAGTATTTAAACTCATGCACCTTCGCCAACTCTACTCCCTGCATCCTCACCATTCTGCTGTCCTCCTCATTCACACACATGTACTAGGACAGACGGACTTATATAACATGAGACACAGCTGGAACACATGAGAGTAATCAGGGCAAGGGCAACTGACAAATGAATAAACAAGGAAACATGATGGGTACACACAAAACCCCGGTCAGGAGTCTCATGACCCAGGGGCAAAGCACTGGTGCAGACATGACAACAGCACTCTTTAAACATGGAACAAATAATAAACTGGTTGGGTTCATGTTTTATTTCCTCTTTTTTAAACTGCACTGTAGTATTTTAATATTGTAGTCTTGTATTGCAAATATAAAATTCAGTTAAATGGTTTATTAATTTTACTTGGTAATAGTCAAATATTTATTCAAAGCCTTACAGTTGTACATACAATATAATTACCCATCTCCTAAGCTATTGTGAGAATAACAGTGTTTTACCACCTAGGTCATACATTGAGCTATAACCTAGTCTTTTACTCAGTAGCACTCCAAATGTCATGTAATGTGAAAAAAAAAGTGATTCAGTTTGGTTTGTCACATTTGCACCAGCGCGTTGGGTCCCTGTACCAGGCTTTTGTGGGTGCCCGTCATGTTCCCTCATTTTCCAAGTGGCCTTACCCTTGTTGCCTTCGCGTGTTCTACCTGTATCTTGTATTAAGTCTGTGTCTCTCACGTCTTTGCTGCGTGTTTGTATCACTGCCTCATTTGTAATAGTTTCCTATGGTAGTATGTGGGTTCCCAGTGATGCTGTTCTTGCCTTGTTTTCTTTTTAGTTAATCTTTGTTTTTCTTTGTGTTCAGCCCAGAGCCCAGTGGTTATTTTCTTGGTGTTTTATTAATAAGCCTGTTGAATACCGGCAATTGCATCCTTGCCTCCCTGGTCTTTTGGCCCTGGCCACCCTGTGTTCGGTGACAATAATACTGTTTTACCACTCAGGTCATTAACTGAGCTCTAAGACATAAAACAATTTTAAGCTAAAGAGGCTTTGAAAATGGAAAATATATTCTACTGCCGCTGCTGAAGGTGCCTTGAGTATATCCAATAGGTTATTTAAGAAACTTAATACATTTTAGACTACTCAAGGAACATCTCCATATGATATGGTTACTGGAAGAACCCTTAACAGTCTAAGCTCTTGTAGAATTCTCTAACTACATCACAAGGTTCCACACAGCACTTTGCTTTATCTCTTGAATTCTGGAAGAAACTTTTTGATTTCAATGACACCTCTTGTACTTTAGGGGGTTCCTAAAAAAACTCTAGTATCTTAAAGGGGTTATTTTAGTAACTACTGACATTTTCAACTTCTATGATCCCTGTCATTGAAGCAGGATCCTGGAGGAACAAACAGTGTTTCAGTGGGTTTCTTTGGGCCAGTATGTACTCTGTGTAAAGCTAATGGTCTTGTTAGCCCAGCCCATGCTATTTAGGTAATCTAAACGTAGTATGATATTTTAAGATGAAAGAAAGGTAATATCTGGAAGCCTCGTTGAGTAACCCAAAGTCTCTACTGGCATTGCAGCTTAGTGTTCAACAGCACAGTCTTGATCCAGCTTAAAACACTAAATAAAAAACAAGTAGCCTACATTCCCTGAGTGCTTGACAGCAGCAAGTACTAGGCTCATTGACTCAATGAAGCTGACTCAACTTTGCCATAAGAAATAAACTCCTAGTACCTTTTCATTTGGCAAATGTTCTATTAGGTAAAAGGCCTCCAGAAATGTTAACATTTTCAATAATCAAGCTGTCATGACATACTTATCACAGTAATAACTTTAATAAACATTGTTTCTGTGATTTTGCGATTAATTGCTGAAAACACATTTCTGAAATGCAGCAATGCATGTCCATTTTATTCTGAGGACACATATAAAGGTGAATGGTACACCCTTGGTGATTACACTATTGCGGTTGCTGGAGAGATAGTGAGGAGGTCTGAGATGAAGAGTCTTTTGTCATTACCATGGGTGTAGCTATCATCGGCAATATGCTAAACACGTAAAGAACACTTTAAGTTTCCTCCAGTGCCTACTGAACGTCCGCAAAGGTAGATTCAAGCTACAAACACCTGTACTGTTGGATTCTTAAATGACCTAAACTGTATTGTCTAAATTTGGTGTGGTTTGTGTTTTGGGAATGTATCATTTGTACATTTATGCATTATATATTTGTGTTGGATTGTAACTTGATTATTTGAAGTCATCAATGTTAAAAATGTGTTTTACCCTTTCAGTAAAGTTTCCTCGAATTGATAAATCTTTCACACTCTGTTGTGCTTTCTGTTGGCATAATTAGTAATTGTTGGTCTATTAGTGCTAATAACAGTGGCAGTATAATATTAATAGTAATATTAGCAGAAGTCGTAGTGGTGGTAACAACAATAGCAACAGTAGTGGCCAAAAATAAGAAAAAAGCTCCTTGAGGAACTACAAATAGTCTGGAAACAGTTCCGGGAAGAACCCAGGTCATGCTGCTTAAAAGGGTTCCTCATAAGAGAACCTCCCTTTATATACGGGTTTTTTGAGGCTCCTCAAGGGTTTCTGCCGGTGTGACAATCTGTGGAACCACTAAGAGAGCCTTAAGTGTCCTCTAATTTGTACGCTGTTGTTGAATAAGAGATTCATTGAAGTGTGTAGATGGATGGATTGCACTGGTTGTCTAACATCTGCTCAATGAAGTACTGCTGTTTGGCCAGTTGTGGCTGCTGCTGATTTTGATTTTCATAACAGAATACTTAAATACTTAAATACTTACTTAAGGCACAGACTTTTGATATTTAACTGAATTTAATGACTTTATCCATTATATAAATTGGCACACACACCCGTATCAATGCATCCATTTACCAAGTCTCTTACCCTATGCAGGGTCGTGGGGGCCTGGTGCACACATACAGACAGACAGTCAGACAGACAGACAGACAGACAGACACACACACACATTTCTTTAATGCAATAGTGCTCTGCGATGTTTAATGTTAACACCAATTAGTTCCGCTTTCTTCAAAGTGGGGACCTTTATTTTAAAACACAAAGGGGAATTATTTTTTCAGCATAATACTGAAAAAAATCATTGGCATTGTGTGGTGATGTGGCTTTGTGGTTTAGCTGTCTGTGCCTGTGAACGGAATGTCATAAGTTCAAGTCCTGTAGCTGGCCAGAGTATCAATATTGCTGTATGGGCCTATGAGCAAGGCCCCTAACCTGAGTTGCTCCAGAGTTGGTGCACAGGGTCAGCTGGTGTGCAGCACCCCTGGAGTGATTCAGGTTAAGGCTCTCAACATGGAGAGCAGGATGTGAAAATGATGAACTTCCCCATGAGGATGAATCAAATGCTTGTTATCAGTAATCAATATACGGTAGATGAACATCAAAAGCTTCATTTATCAAATATATAAAAGGCATAGATATAACAAGTTAAGGCGGGAGCAATAATGCAATCTAATATGGTAGAACTGAGAGCTATTCTCTTTGATTCTTATGTCTCTGGACCAAATGTTGCCACACAGCATCCTACAGGAGCCAGTCTGTCTTATATGCCAGAGCCCACTAGGTGGTGCTCTCCATATACTGTGGAAACCTAAATTCCATCCCAGTGTGTTGAAAGCTAGCATTGCAAACAACTCCCAGATGATGAAATGCATTAGCAGCAAAGAACAACAGGATGTAAAGTACAGGCTGAAGGCATTCATTATAATTAAACTTCTGATGGCTTATTAGACACATGATCAAAGACCGTTACAAAAGGGAAGTCTCTAGCTCTGTACCATGTCCCAGTTAACGCCTGCGATCAATGCTGACTCCCCCCCAAACCAAAAATCCAAAATGAGGACCAGTCCTGGTCACATGTGGCTGAACAATAGCTAGCATGCTTTGAGAGAGAGCACTTGGATCAGTTCTAAGTAAACAAGTGTCTAAATGATTAGTTATGAGATTGGTGTGCATGCTACAGTTTGATGGTCCCCTCAAAATGACAGTCATCACCACACGGCCTTCATTTCAGTACAGTCCTAAAACTGCCACTTTGTTGTTCTCTCCATTTTTGTTTTTTTGCTTGCAAATGACTGTGAATTAGTGCTTCTCCCAAGATGCGAGATGCAGGCCATAGCGATGTATATCCACAGTCTGTTTTTGTCCATCTCTGCCCCATGCATGCCTGTCAATGGCTGCTTTCAGAAAACTGTCATGGGGGAAGCCCCCCAGGCAGAGCCAGCGCCGTCCCCTGCCCAGACGGTGTTACACCCGGCCTCCCGGTCACCCGCCCCCAACCCCCCAAAGACATACAGACTCAGCACTTCTTGTACATGAGGAACGCCTTCTGGCAGCTTATTAGGATGCAGCACTTGCCCAGACTGCATCAAGAAATTCCCTCACTCTCCCACCATTCTCCCTCCCTAACTGCCTCTCCCCCTTTCTCCTTGCACCAACCTGACCACCCAGGATCCCCCAGCACTGACACTCGGAGACACTGCAGAAGCTGATGGAGGTAAAGTCTTCTCTCTTTTTCCTTGCATCGCTTACAGTGGAGAGACAGATTCAGTCTGAGGGGTTTATCATCAGGACTGTTTCGGTGGTCATGCATCAAGCAGAGCCTCTGCTATGGCTGGGCTCTGAATCAACAGGGCTCTGCAAGTATAGCTTCAGAAAGGAAAAGGAAACAGCTAAATATCAATAAACATCTCAGATATGATGTGGGACCGAGGTTTGCAAGGAAATCCAACAAATGCAACTCAGAAAAACAGCAGCTTTATGTGGTTTTCAAAAGTCTGTAAACATATCTGTTTTTAGAAGCAAGGTTTTTCTGTCATATTTATATATTATATTAATATATGCTCTAATTTATCATCTATTTTATTTCCTTTAGTTTTTTCTCCAGTGGTTAGTCCAAAAACATATCTGAAGACTAAGACACTGGGTTCTCTGTGAGGAATTCACCTGTGGCATCAACCGTATCACACAGTATCCCATCGGAATTTATGCCTTGCCATTGATCTTAATGAGCATCCTGCACTGGGGTAAAGTCAAGTATGCTTCTTAAGTCAAGCTGCTGGAATGGGGCTGAGTGCAAGGATAATGAGACCTCTGTGGATAGGCTGGCCCAAGTGTTCTTTTGCTGTTATTAGTTTTCACCTGAATGACAAGCTAAAGTTAGTATTTGAATAATTTCACTTCAGCAGTTTCAGCCAGTGTCCTGGTGGTTCAGTGGTTACTGCTACCACTTCACAGTTCCAGTGTTGGGGGTTCAAATTCAACTGCTTTTCAGTGTGTGTGTGTGTGTATGTGGGGGGGAGCTTACAAGCTCTTGATGTGTCTTTCAGGTTTTTTCTGTCTCCTCCAGTTTCCTTCCATGGTCAAGAGGCGTGTTGTTGGTGATACTGAAGGGTAGATAGTCTGTCAGCATGTACCCTGTAATGGAGCAGTGTCCTGTCCCAGGGGTGCATATGCCTGGGATAGGCTCTAACCCCTGACCCTGAGCAGAATAAGCAATTAAAAGATGGATGGATGTTTCAGCTTTACCAGCCTCCCCCTGCAATCCAAAAGCATGCTGCTAACTGAATTAGTATCTCTAATTGATGTGCGTTTATGCGTGGACCACACGACAGACCCATCGTAGGTGTGTCCTGCCCTGTGCTTCCCAGGATAGGCTCCAAGCGCATCATGACCCGTGAAGTGGATAAGAATGAACTGGGCTACATTAAAATCACTGAAAATATAATGTCAGCAACCCATTTTTGGAACACCATGTTGAATTTTTATACCTAAATGCATTAAATTACATTTCGTTTACTTGTTGTTTTAAATAAAAGTAATAGTATTGTCAGGAAATTGAATGCTGAAATCACACCGACTGTGGTCTAGCTGATGTTTATACAGAAAGATTGAAGTGAACTGTGGTGAAGATCAGTTACGTTAATGCTTTTCACTAAGGGAATCTAGTCATATGCAGCTCAGAAGCCAATTAACCAATCAATGTAGGGGATGATCTCAAGACGTCCAATCATTGGTCTCCACTGCACTAGAGCCAATCTAAGGATTTCTTAATTGCCTATCTACAGGAACAGTTGTCTGTGATATACAGAATATTGTCACAAAATGAAGTTCTTTCTTTTAGTTAGTATACATGTGTGTCTTTTATATAGTAATTGTGTATAAAATAATTTTTCATTGTAATTAAAGACTTATAGGGGATAGAACGACAGAGTAGCAAAAACAACAAGGTGAAATGTCCTCCCTGTCAGAGTAAAATGTGACATGCCAAATGCTCAGAGTCCAAAACTCACTTTCAGTGATCAGGGTAAGATGAAACGCTGGCAAAAGCGCTGCATCATCCTGTCCTGGAATTTTGCTAAGTGTGCAACTGCAGGCTTTTCCGCAGTCTCTGAAGTGTCTGCCTCTCCCAGAGGAGAGACCGACATGTGGTCTCAGGTTCTGAGTGAACTGGCGGTTGCGGATGGCTCTGTTTGACAGTGTCTACCGGTGAGCAGCACCACGCTAAGGCCGCACGGTTTTAAAAGGCACTATTTCAAACACTAAATTGACGAAAACCTCGACTAAGAGGGAAATTGTTAAAAGATCGTTAAGTTGGGCGCACCATAACCCAGTATCATTTAAACGGTCAGGGGAAATGGTTGGTTTACTCATTGCAGTGATCTGACACAGAACGCAGCTAATGAGATGGAAAGTAAACACTTGTCAGTGTTGTGATTTGCAGTTATTTAACAGCACAGTGATGTAAAACACAATGATAAAAAGGTAAGCTGTGCTCATTCAATTCCCTTTGGCGAGGAGGCACAGATTGCGGCTGAAGAATTCTGGTGCTGATAGAGTGGTTTATAAAGCAGATTTGGGTGGGGCTGATGGGGTGGGAGAGCTCCACCCTGGCTGTTGGAAATGAATTAGTCATAGCCATTAGAGGTAAAGCGGTGTTGTGCTGGGAGCTGATTGGTGGATAATGTGACTGGGAGGGGTGGGGCTCCTCCAATCGGTCCATGAGGAATTTACTGAGGGTAGTAAGCCCTCACTCCCCCCACCACACACACACTTCTGAGGTTTACCTCCATTCACCAAATCACTGAGAGGATTACGTTAACATGTTCCATTCTCGCTAATGGTTGGGGGGGGGGGGTGGATACTAAGTTAATCCATCATCCCCCAGGATCACATCCTAGTGGAACAGCAACAAGGAGTAGAGGAGGTGATTCCTCCCAGCAAACATTACACACTGCGGTGAAGTGCGTTACACTCCAGGTGTGCATTCACAGTGTATGATGTTCAGACCTGTCCAGTTTGATGCCCAGTCACAGGTGGCTGGATCAGACAAACTTTAATGGCTCCATTCTGCATGAGAAGTTTGCATATTCTCCCTGCATTGCATCGGCTTCCTCTGCATTCTCTGGCTTCCTTCTGTGGTCAGGCAGTTTGGTTAACCAGTGACTCTGACATGAAAATGGCAT
This sequence comes from Gymnarchus niloticus, assembly GCA_009936485.2. NCBI lineage: Eukaryota > Metazoa > Chordata > Actinopteri > Osteoglossiformes > Gymnarchidae > Gymnarchus > Gymnarchus niloticus. The sequence continues at coordinate 7,093,821 of JAACJT020000016.1, read as the reverse complement.
GTGTGTGAGTGTGTGAAATGTGATGGACTGGCATCCCATCCAGTGTATTCCCCCGCCTCCTGTGTTTCTTGGGATAGACTCCAGGCTCATTGTGACCCTGTAGTGGATAAGCAGTTGAAAGACGGGTGTATGTTCCTCAGCGAGGTTGGTGGTGACCAGCTATTGCTGAAAGACAGTAGGGGGTTGGTGTTGTTTCAGTATGCATGGTTGGGGGAGTAGAGGTGGAGAAGGGCAGATGTTATTTGTTCTATATTTAGGCGTGGGCCCTGATAGGGTGGAGCTAATCCTCTTTGCAATGGAATTATCTGAGTATGAGATTAAGGAGTTTTACCTCTGGGTGAGACATCATCTTGTCCCCATAATGATGTCCTGCACTGGGGCAAACTATGTGGGATTTCTTGGGGAGGGTGGCAGCAGCTCCTCAGGTTGGCCTGTCCTTATGGACCTCAACAAAATATTATGGTATTTCTTAAGAAAGACTATTGAAAATGCACCCTGGAGCCAATCTCTGACATTCTGTACATGCCTTGCAACAGTTGGATAAGATAACATTCTGCAAAGTCTGACAAGAATTATTATTATTATTACAAAACAAAGATTTTCTTTAGGTTGGTTTCTTCGTTTAGGAATAAGGTTGAGCTGCAAAGCTAAAGTTGGGACAAACTTTTCAGAATTTTTTTTCTGCATCAGACATCATTTGCAGATCCCATAACATTCAGCCAGGATTAAAAGCTGAATGCTCAGCACAATCCTACTTGTTTATGCTTTTCTCAATGATTAGCCATCTGTCATCCTGCCCATGAACAACAGCCTTCATATTTCTGGGCCTGTTTGTTACAACTCTTCTCAGGCCAATGACCCTCATTCGAGCTCCATTCTGCATCATGGTTAAAAAAGCATTATAAAAGCACTATTGTACCTGATTGTTAAAGACATAAAGGCAAATAAAGGCGTGCGAAGCACAGCCAATGTTACACAGCAGAGGGGCGGGCTCAGGACGCAGCAGAATAGTTATTTAGGAAAGGGCTGTTTGCCTTTTACCTGACCATCCCCACAGCAGCAAGTCATATGTTTCATTCCTAGCCAGACAGCAGCATCTCTGACAGATAGCAGGTGCTGACAGCCTCCCCTCCCTCCACCCAGGCCCTCAGGTTAACAGATGCTCACTTAAAAGCACCAGGAAAGAAACAAAACATGACATGTGAGAGGCAGGTGATGCTTTCATTCCTAATAGTCAAAAAAAAATACAGAGGGAGTGACGACACTTTATGCAAAATGTCTACCATATTTCTTACTGTTCACTGTAAAGGTGGACACATTTGTCAATCACACGACCCCCCCACCACCTCATTCATCTGCTCCCTCTGTCTCACTTTCACTCTCACGCACTCTCTCGCCAACGCCCCCCCTCCCCCCTCCCAGGCCAGGGTGTGCTCCGAAGCCAGGATGGACGGTACCATTTCCTCTGGCAGCCCCAAGCACAGAGCGCTCCAGAGGGGACCAGTCAGTAGGATCGCGAGGTCGCCTCTTTTTCTCCCGTTCCATAGCTCTCTGTGGCTGCTCAACTTGTAGGACTCTCTTTTCACAGCTCTCTCTCTGTCTTGAGTTTCTACATCCCTTTTTCTGCTAGAAGAAATATTTTCCTGCTGAGGAGATGCGCTTCTGGTAAGTAGCTCTAACTAGTATTGTTTGCTTTTATAAAATCACAAGTGGTTTAATTTAACGTTCCATTAAGGAATCTAGTAATCAAAAATACATCTTTCTAACTAAATATTCTGTTCCAGTGTAGCATTTTAATTTCTTTAAAAACAAGACAGGAAATGAGAGATGAAACGATTTTACCTTTCTTTTGCCTGACAGCTGACTGAAATGCAATGCTGGAATGAGGTGTGGCTCTATAGTATGTCAGTTCAGTACCAAAGATGGATGCGTGTCTTAAAGCCTCCTTATCATAATGGAAACCACACAGAATCATTATTACAGCACTATCTTGCTAAGGGAAATCAATACACCGACTTGTTGTATTAATAAATACTACAGTGGTTTATCCACTTTTTAATATGAGCCAATTCAGAATTTGAAACAAAGTTCTGCGAAGAGTTTAGAGGACCTTTTGAGGCACAGGGGACAGACCTGAGATGTCAGGACAGTTTCGGAAATGTCATTCGGGTCGTTTTGCGCATTCCAGAAACACACGGAATGGCTCGTGTGTATAATAAAGCTTCTTCCTTCGTCTTAGACTGACTTTGCCGTTGTGGGCTTCGGTTTTTCTCCTGTGATGAGGAAAAAGATCTGATGATTTATTTATATGTCATCAACACCTTGCGCAGATTGTGCGGGAGTGCCGTGCGTGCCCACTGTCCGAGCTCCTCACCATCACCATCCTGACATGTCGAGCTCAGAGAGTGATTCCTAAACGACAGGCTGTTTGAATACTGCCCCCCACTTCCACCCCACTTGGTCCAAAGCAGACGGGCCAGGCTGGGACCAGATTCTTATCCAGCTTCTTAAGATCAAAGATGGTATCACAAGTCGCGATGCCCAGCTGGAGCCAAACTGTCAGCCACCGCAAGTCACACGTTGAAGACCCAGTCGAGATTTTTACCATAGTATGAATATTTCAGAAATGAATTCAATGCCATTTACATGCCTCTGATAAATGGAAAATTTCTCTTAATGTTGTAATACCTATCAAAAATTGAGACGTTCTACGTACAAGGTCAAAATGAGAAAGAATCTTTCAGTTTCAATCAGCTTTTATGAGTTTCACTGGAAAACATCTTAGAAGGTCTGTTATGTGGATCTTCAGCTTATTAAAAACTGCTTCTTTAAATTGTTCTTTACTGTCAGGACATACCTGCAGTTTGTGCGTAGCCACTGCCAATTAGGTTGATGACATCACGGGGGCCATAACGCTCATGGTCATAGCTTGACGTGACCGTCAGCAATGAACAGAAACCAGCTATGAAGTTTCAAGAATGATACATTACGTTATGATTATAAATATATAATTCCTCTGTATCTCAGTCTGAACTGCAAGAAATGTTACTGTGTTTAAATGAGAAGGTCAAAAATTTAGGGAAACGTTCATTATTTAGCAGTTCTAGCCATATGGATATTTTATTTAATCTGGTAGGAGTCATATTACAAGTAAACCATGCACTTATTTTTACTTTCCTGCTATTTCTCAGTCCTTTTAACATGCCAGAAATCTGACTGGCAAAGGAAGAGCAGCATTTAAAAGGTGGTCAGCAATAATTCATAACAATACCTGATTGAGAAGATGAGCTAAACAATATTTAAAAACTCTCGTGAACCACAAGGAGGCCTGTTCTTAGCAACAATGTTCTCGTGAAAATGTCATTATACCCTCTAGTGGTCATCATCATATCTCATACTAATTGTCCATCCTTTGCTCATAACCTCTAATCCAATGCAGGATCATGGTTAGGCTGCAACCTGTCCCAGGGAACACTGTGCATTGAGTAGACCCCGAATCGCAATGTGCTAATTGTACCAAACAAAGCCATTTCAGTTAAACCCATAACATAATAGCAAATCATTGCATTTATGTGAACTGAGACAGACTTGCAGTTAAAGGTTTTTTCTTTCTGTCTGCTTCCCTGGTGCATTTAAAGTATTCCTACATTCTCCTTTTGTTGCTCTATGCGATGCCTAGTATCAGACCAGCTTTCTTGAGGAATGAACTCCTACCTCGCTGGAGTGTAACTAAGTCTCTTGTTGAAAGCAACATGCTTTCAGAAAGTTACCTGAGTCACCGACTGAGAACAGCTCTATGTTCCAGCAATATGTTGAAAGGAGTTTACATAATGGATGCCTCTGCTATAAATTTATTTTTATGTAGGCGTGTTTTGTTTTGTTGTGTCCTGAGGTCTGTGCTGTTGGGGGTGGAAGTACGATGGGGGGAGGGGGGAGTGCCGGTATAGGGCTCTAACAACGTTAAAATTTGACATGGTACACTCAGAGAGTGAGATGTTTATTCAGTCCCACGCTCTGTGGACAATCCTGAATAACAATCACCGAGATGTATACAGTGAATTCTTTTTCAGGTTCTGTTTCCACAGCCCAACATTAATCTTCAGCTATTGTAAATCACATTTCTCTGATAAACCGATGATCAGACCACTGATGGTCCTTAAATTCTCAGTGAATCTCTCAAGGTCCATTCAGCCATCTACCAAACATCTATCCACTACTAGTTCATGGATGTATCTCTCAATATACTTTCAAAAATAAGGATGTTGATTAATTTTTCAGTCCACGAGCCATCAGTTATAAATTTGGGTTAAATAATGAAACACAGCCTCAGCATAGTGTTTTATCAACAGTTGCTTTTGAATTGCTCACCCCTCTATCTGTTGACAGGTTTCTCTTGGTCAGGGTCACCAGGTATTTCAGACAACATAGTACACCCTAGACACGTTACCACACACATATCATGAACTCCATGCATTCAGAATTGAGACAGGATTCAAACTCACAACCCTGGAAGAGCCAGGCAGCGGTCTTATACCCACGCAGCCAAGAGCTCTTCCTTCTACGACAGTGTTCGGAGTTATGTCATTCCACGCTACATAATTTAGAACTCGTTTAATGCTCTGGATTTGCAGAAATGACACATTCGTCTTACCAACGTGCCCTTTAACTGTGTTTCTTAAGGAAAAGCGTCAATGTTTTTCTGAGCAAGATACATGCATAACCTGGGTAACAGTAGCAACTGAGCACAGCTCTGCAACACTGCACTTCAGCCACTTGTAATACTAAACCATGCAGCCATACTTCCATGGACACTGACAGGAAATGGACCACTGCCTAATTAGTTTACATGTCTCTGTCGTAAATCCATTTTCAGTACTCAGACTGGGAGTCAGCTACTACATAAAACTTATATTTGTGTATTGTAAGGATATTGTCTAACCCTTAACATTTCACAAAGTTTGTATTCCTGTATTCCGTTCTGATATCCTTGAAATGCGCAAAAAGTCCATCACCCAAAGAGACTTTTATTTTAAATTGTGCATTAATTAATTACAAGGGGAGCTGTAACATATGGCTTGTTCAGTTGCTCTTAAATTACCACAACAATTACATGGCTTTAGGTTTGCGGGGCATCCATGTCGCTTATGGATTACTCATGGATTACAGCCAAAAAGCTGCTCTCGTAAAGAAACCTGTACTTGTATTTTGATTAAAAATTACAGTGGTAAATAAATTTGGAGTGTTTACATGAAATCTCATATATGGTTGTCCTCCATCTGTCAAAGAATATTTAATATTTCTTATATTGTAAATGAAAGATTTTTATATAACATCCTCTCAGAATTTTATTCTTATTGTTACAAACACCATTGCTGAAAAGAGCGATGAAGGATTTTTGAAAATAGAACATCGACAAGAAACAAATATCATCAAAACAAATGGCTGATTAAAATAACAGTCCTGAAAATGTTTAAAATTTACTGCACAATTTCCCCCTAAATTCGTTTACCTTATAAGTATATCTGAACTGCAGTGTCTTATAAATTATAAAGGTGTAGTCAAAAATACAATGCAAAAAAAAAGATCATTTTATCAGAAAATAAAACAATTAATGGGGGCAATTCACTTGGTTCTAAAAATAAGAACATCGCACATATTTATTGAAGTTGAACACTTCAACAGAATCATCCAGAGTTGAGAAATTTCAAATTCCCGACTTTAGCATTAATTAAGACTTAGAGGTGTCAACAGAGTGTGATATAAAGCCAAGCAGATATGGCGTGAATCTCAATTCTCTTATAGCATATGTTCAAGTAAATTCGTGTTAGTTACTGTTGCTACTTTAAACGTAAAGTTTCAAAAATATTATGCCTGATATTATACCTAAGAACTTATAGTAATTCAGTTAGAGAAATGGCCATTGAAAAATTCTTAGTATAGACTACCTGACTAACGTTTAATATCGAAGTAACGTATCAGAACCTGGCTGTATGGTTGAGAACAAAACAAAGACCACATATTTTGCAGTTGCGTGACTGTCGGTTGCACTCTGCGCTAGGCGTTTATGCAGCAGTGGGCGGAGAAAGGTGCTTCTATTATCTATGATAGTAGGCTGATCCTCTGTCGGGTGGCTGAATTTTGGCAGTCCTTTATTTTCCTACGCAGTGTTCTCACCTGTTCTCACCGTCTGAATTAAGTTGCATGGATCCTGAGTGCACATCTTCTGCGGAGATTCCATAGACTGTATGAGAAACTGGCTCAGAATGGGTCGCTAATTACAGCTGAAAAACAGTGAGGCATATGGTGTCGCTCAATTTGAGCGGACGAATCGCCGTGATCCACGTGCAGACATGCGGTGTTATTTCACTGTTTGAGTGGGAGCTATTGAAACCTTTGTCCCAGAACGTATTCTTTCTTCGAATTCATTTAGTGAAACTATAAAACCTGTCATAGATCTCATTCAAATAGTCCACTGAATCTAAATACGACTCTATTGTTACGCCAGCCCAGGCCTTGCAGAGAAACACAGAGGGTTTAGCCATGCATCGGTTAGTTCATTCACCTCAGACTGAATGATGATTTTAATGACAGGTTAAGCTAAAGGGTCCTAATCCCATCCATGGTGTACCTCTGATTTATGTACTGTGCTGCCTGGCTCCAGTCCCCTATGATCCCAAACAGGTGGAAGATGGATGGATTGGTAAATATATACATTCTCCTGAAACAATAATCTAAAGTGCTATATACTGTAGCTGACAGAATGAAATTTATGCAGTCATTAGAAGGATTACACTGAATCTCTGATCTGTCACCGTAGTGGCTTCTCTTTGACTAATAAGAATAGTCTGGCATGAGCACTTTGTCTGAGGGGGCAGAGCAGACAAGTGCCTCCGCCGACAAGAATGGGACGTTGGCTGAAGCCCAGAACCCCAGCATGAGCGATGCTGAGGTATCACCCGAGCTCCAGGGGCTTCTACAGCCCATAATCTCAGTAGTCGGGATTTATAGGCTGTACTGTGTGTGTGTGTGTGTGTGTGTGTGTGTGTGTGTGTGTGTGTGTGTGTGTGTTGCAAAACAGGGGCTAGCAACAACTACTATACAATTATCATGGCAGGAACTTCCAGCTGGAAGACCCTGCTGAATTCTGGGATTTTTGTTAATATGACACTTCTTAAGGCCCTCTTCATTCACATCTGTCACATGCCTGGAATACTTACGCTTTTTTAAAGAAAGAACATTGTTCATTTCTTCATAATTTACTATGGGCAAGACATAAATGATGATTAAATGAATAATTTATTCTTCAGCACTTTCTGGGCATTGATACAGATTAGATTGGATGAAGTTGAGGTGAAATGCTCTCTTATTGGAGCAAACCATGGTGTAGACTAGGGTAGACACTAAATGTAAATTGGGTGGGGTTTTGATGTAGGTTGGGGTGAAGACTAAGCTTTACTGCCATAGAAGGAGGGCCATGGTGTAACTGTTTATGGGTGGGCCTTGTGCTGATTTGGGTGGGAGGCACCCCAGTCATATTTAATGAGAATATTTTTGTTTTCTTAATTGAAAATAGAGTTTATAATGTTAAGCATGTCATCCTTTTAGAAATCAACAAACTGATAATAAAACATATGCTTAGTTATTAGCATTTGAATGACAGGCAAGGCAGGCAGGAGGGTTCTGAGGATATAAGGATGGGCATGATTGGGTGGGGGGCCCAGATGCATCGTTTTCACTCTGCTCGATGGTGCAGGAAGATCCCTGCACACATCTCAGGCAGAAATGATCGCAGTGCTGTGCAAAAAATAATTACATTTGCGTTCCCTTGTACAACATAGCAGTGCAGGACATTCAGCCTAGAAACAGACAGAACACATGGTGGATTAATCATAGTGTATTTAATATCTGGCAAAAGAAAATACAATAGGTGATCTTCCTTCTCCTCCGCCACAAAGCAAAGCAGTCAGCACATGGCCTGGATGCATTTTCAATGCTAACAGAATGGCGATAAGTAAATACCATTTAAGTGGTGTAATTAGTGTGGGAACAACTATGTTTAATGAATTATATTTCAGGTTAGGAAAATTTGCCTGGCATGCTGTCCAGAGTGTCCCCTGCCTTGTACCTTATGCTTCCTGGGATAGGCTCCAAGCCTACTGAAATCCTCTACGGGGTAATCAGTCATGGAGGATGGATGGATTTAGGAACACACATGTCATTCTTTTAGTTATATTCTCTTTAAATCCCATCTTCCAGAACAGAAATAAGGCAAAATAAAACACATTTGGTAACTTGTACAGACCATTAGTCAGGGCTCAGGCTAATCACTCTGATCTCTAAGAGGTAAGCAAGCACAGGTTGATGTAAAAGATAGGAAGTGTTAATAGTTCACACTGGCTGAAACACCAGTCATTCGCCTTCTGTTTCGAGTCAGCATGCAGCATCTACTCTCCCTTCCATGAGATGTGTGCGGAGTCCAGTTATTGGGGGCGCGATGGGTCAAATCGGGGTAGTTCTAAGACAACGAGCCCATGCAGGGATCTTCCTGCACCACCGAGCAGGGTAAAAACCATGCATCTGGGCCCCCCACACAATCATGCCCCTCCTTGTATCCTCAGACCCCTCCTGCCTGCCTTGCTCCCATTGCTTGCCTGCAGAGAGGAGGTCAGTGGCTGGACAGGCTGCTCACAGGTTCCCATAGAACAGTAAAGCTCTGTTCTATTTACCGCTCATCATAGTAAAGCTGTCTTGATCTCCTACAACACAAGTACCATGCAGTAATATGATGTTCAAAACACTCCTGTTTTAATTGCCTTATATAAATGCTCCATTCATGTTTTTAAAATAAATCTCACTTCATTAAAGCAAAAGGTTGCAAAAGTTGGCTATTTTATGGAAATTAAACTAACCTTATGATCTATCTTATACTCCTGTAATGGAAATTGTCAATTCTACACTTTTGCAGTCATGACCAAAGTTTTATGAAGCATTCATACAATGCAGGTTGAACTTTCACAAGCTTCATAAGAAGTCCTTCTAAATTTTCTGACCTCTTTAGATGTTCCTAAACAAATTCTTTCTACCCCTTGCTTATCTCTCTGGGAGTCGCTGGCTTGTGATCTGCCAAATTAGTGACAGCTTCTATTAGTGTAATAATCATCCAAATGTAAGGCTGATATTTCCGAAACACAGGCCTACAGAACCCAGTGGTGTTTGAGGTGGTTTCCATGGTGAAGATCTCATTATTCAGCTGTTAGATGCTGGTGGAAGACAAGGTCTGTGGAACGATGCACATTCTGTTTATCATGCTCCAGCTGAGCAGACACCCACAAGGGACAATAATGAGGACATCAAAGACCCCCGCAGGAACCCCCGGGATAGCTTTTGTTTGCAGCCCACATCCACCCCCCCCCAAACACACTCGCCAGCCAGCCTTAGACTGTATTAGGATTACCCTCACATTTCATAAACAGTCCTTGTGTGTGTAGATGGAGTTCAGTCAAAAGGTCTGATTCTACAGGAGTTTAATGACTGTTTGTCTGTGTGTTTTGGGAATGGTTGGTGTGTTTAGGGTGACAGAGTGGCTCTGCGAGTAGCACTGTTGCTTCACATCTGTTGGGCTGAGCGTTTAAATGCTGCTTCTGCTTTGAGTATGTATGGAGATTACATGTTCTCACCATGTTGCACGAGTTTCTTCCTGCAGTCCAAAAAAAAAACAGTTAGGTTGATTTGTGTTTCCACGTTCCTCGCCGTGTGAGACTATGAAGATGTGTCCTGTGATGGATTGGCATCCTGTCCAGGTTGTACACCCTGTTGCACTGTGCTGTCTAGAATAGGCTCCCCCAAGACCCAGACCCAGTCTTCTCCAGATTAAAACAGTGAGAAGCAGATCAGACCCAGGAAACTGTGTGCAGACCCCAGCTCCTCATGATTACCTGATGTCTTCAATGTAAGAAAACATGACAAGAACAAATGGGTGCCAAAAAAAAATGAAGTGACTGAGAGGAATGAGCGGTAAGAGTGTCAGTGTCGGTCACTATTGCTCCAGATGGCAGCACAGACCACCACTGACAATACCATCGAATGATAGGACACTGCTGGTCCAAGCTCCAGGACTGATGTCAGACAGCATCTCGGCTGCGATCTCACTCAGCTGCCTAGCTCAAGCCAAACCCCTTGTACACTTTGGGAACTCACCACCAATAAGCCCATCTTCATCGCTAATGTTTGAGAAAGGCATCCATCATCGATCTAATATTAGAACTTTGCCGTTACGTATGGGGGTTTAATGCAGTTGAATCTGGCTGGGTAGCTGTGCCTGAAATGGAAAACTTGTTCCACATGCCTTAGCTTAACGGGCAGGCCACAGCACAGACTGAATTGCTACAGTCACTGATTGGCTAAATGTGTCTTCTCTGGATCACACAGTGACTGCTTTGGGTGTAGCTTTGAGTAGGTCTTTCAGGCAAAACATATGAGACTCTTTGCTTTCATGGCAAGGCGGCTTGTTTCTAGAATGACACTATGTGTCTTTCTTAGCTTGGCTCAAATATATATGAGGTTCACCATTGAACCAGGAGGCCATTTGAATAGATCTTACAGATTAATGTGTACATCCTTCTTGTTTTACCCTTATATTTCTCCAGCTTGTTGTCATGAGGCTGTTATGACCTCAGTTTACCATGGTTCGCTAATAACAAGAGTGTGCGTATGCCCGTGTGTCCGTGTGTCACGCCTGCACTCTCGAGTTATACGGCAGGCGTGGGCAGCTTTGTCATCTCAGTTTGAAGCGTGCACCTGTCCCCCAGCTGGGAGACCTGTTTCTCTGCGGGATGCCAAGCTGTCATTGTGTACTGCAACCATGACACAAACCCAAATGTTCACTACCATTATAAGTGTAGGAAGCCGCCACAGAGACAGTAACAAGACGTGTACAAAAAAGAAACTAAGAATACCAAATAGAAATAAACTGACATTGCTATTTTGAAGATGTAATAGTAAACTCCCATAAGTGTTGAATAATTACTGTTTATCTTCATAAATGTATCACAATAAACACCAGAATAATGAATTCTGGTGCTACACTGACTTATATACTCTGCCAGCAATCTGGTAAGCAGCTGGCGATGAAAGCTGAAAGTCCTGTTTCATAAACCATCAACAGGAAGTCAGAGTTTTCGGTCAGGCCCTGGGTGATTAGTGGTTCTTAGCAAGAAGATGGCTGCCTGGGCTCTCAGCATTCAAGGTATTAGACTGGGCCTCTCACACCACTGAGACCTGTCTATGTGAACAGGCCTTCACCGTTCACAGTGGTTTCTACAATCAGTCAGCTCTCCTCCTCTTTTTACACCCATTTATGCAACCAGAAAACACAGCTGGGAGCTCAGTCCTCGGGAGATGAGTTCTGTTGAAAATGAGCTTGGTTAGTGAGTGAAGCAGAAGCTCCCGGAAAACATTTTGGCAGAGTTAAGCACAGTTAAGGAGAAATCTTACTGATGGGGTGCTATTGTTGGACTTTGTCATATTCTTGTCCATACTGCTGTAAATTCAAACGTGTTTCTTTTAGAAAAGTGTTACTTGCTTAAAAGAGGTAGCGTGATGACAATGGGTGGCGCAGGGGAGCCTGTGTTTCTAGGGTTGCTGTTTTGATTCCTTCCTCTGACTGAAACCCCTGACCGTGTGTGGAGTTTGTGTCTTTGGTATCCTCTGTCTACTCCGATTTTCTCCCATAGTCTAAAAACATGCAGTTAGGTGAATTAGAGTCTGTAAATTACCCATAGTTAATGTGTGTGTCTCCCAATGGTCCTTTATTCCATCCAAGGTGGGCTGGTATCAGCCTGTACTCCATGCAGGATAGGCTATATCCCATACAGGATGGGGCAGTATACCACCTAGGGTGGGCTGATTTGGGCTAGTACCCCTTGCAGGATGGACCAGGATGCTTCAATCTTTGCATTCTATCCTTCCTAGAAAGGCCTCTAGAATCACTGTGACCCTTTTCCGGATAAGCGGTCATGGAAGATTGATATCTATTTAACATATGACTGGACAATCATATCATCACTTTGTGATAACCAAGAAAAGTAATTCTGTATAATTAAGGTCCTTAATGAGGTCGTGTCTAAGCAGAAGACTTCATTAGGTCTTTAATGTAGGAGATGCCTCTCTGAAATAAGAATTGCTCTAATGTGGATGGTCAGCTTTCACAGACTGAATTTATCCCTGCAGAGAAGCAGAATGGGGCCTCCTTCTTTCATTATTGATGCTGTGTCATCAGGCACTCTCACTCCCTTCACATGCTTTCCGGAGTGAACATGAGAAACGTTTCAAACTGTGCAAGGTGCTGCAGTGGTAATATTAACCGCAGTTACTACATCACCCCCGTCACAGAAAGTGCACACACGCCTAGATAAATATACCAAAATGACTAACCAGACACCACTCACCTTTATGCCTTCCTGGGACTGTTCACAGTGACTCTTTGACCATGTGCTGCAGTTCGGTGAGGAAGGACTTAACATAGCAGAATTAATTATGCATCTGTGGCAGTATAATGGCACGTCAAGGGCCGTCCACGTCCACTGTAAGCAAACCCTGATTTACAGCAATTTGGCCACTCTAACCGATAAAGATGTAAAATCTGCCACAGCGTTTGAGATTAGTGGGAAGCTTCCACTAATTTCATGAAAAGGATCCCATTCTGACTTTCTAATCTGCAAATATAAAAGGGGGTCATTACTGTACACATCATATCTGTGTTTCACAGACCCAAGAGAAGGTGACTTTATCTTCTTAGACTGCTCTCAAATGATACTGGAATAAAGTAATATCAGAATACAAGTGACAGACCTAACAGAATGATACTGGGCATTCTTCACTGCAGCCGCTCTGAGCTGAATATGTTCTCAGTGGCATCAGCTGATGCTGGTAGCCATACAGTACAGTAGCTACTAGGGAGAAAGTCTGCTGTTATCCCTCATTGGTATGTAAACCTGCTTCTGTGTCAGTGCAGTCAATCCTAGGCCCAGCATTTAGGCCTGACTTCTAATCGAAACCTTCCTGTCCTCAATAATATGCTTAACAACGGCTCATTTTTTCCTGCTTATTGTAATTTTACAGCATTGACAGGAATTGTAGGCACTGTTACCTAAACATATTTGATATTGCGGTAAAAATGACTAATCACAGAATTAGTAATAAAAAGTTAAATGTTGTGTAGACTGATTCATGGGGGATGCCCGGAAATCCTTTAAGTGCTTAACCCATCCACCTTCTACCCACTTATCTCGGGCAGGACCAACCAGAACCACTCCCAGGCATCAGAGGGTTGGATAACATCCTGGATGGGATACCAGTCCATCGCAGGGCACACACTCACATAGGCAATTTGGGGAAATTAATTAGCCTGACTACCTGCTCTTGGATTCCAGGAGGACTGGCCTTCACAGAATGGCGATAATATGCAAACTCCACACACACAGAGCAGAGGCAGAACTCTGCAAATGTGAGACATATCAGTGCTACCTATCGACCTACTGCACTGCTCCGAGTACTTATTGATTGTAGAGATTTAAAACAAACCTTCTGTTTGCTCAGGTTCCTCCCGGCTAGGGCTGCACCCCTCTCTCTCTCTGTCTGTACACATCGCTTGTATTGCCTGAAGTCTGGGGCTTTGTCAACAGTGGCAGATGGATAGTGGTTTCTCACGTAAAGAAGCACTATATGGGTTATTTGAAAGACCGGGAGACACTCCAGTAGCTCTGTTATGGAATATATGGCCTGCAGACAAAGAGATGGATAGTACTCATGCATACAAAACCACAGAGTACTAATGTGATGAAGAGCTCATAAATACTTTAAAATACCATGCCTGCTTAATGCAATTTATACAGCAGGAATTCTGCAGATATTCTTTTTTAGCCTGATGGATAATTCTCAGGAAGGTTCCTGTCCCGGTCGGGGTTTAGATCAATTTTTCCATTCGTACAAAATCTGTTCTGAGAAGGTTATATGACTATTTTCAATTCAACACCATTGTTGGTCATTAATTTTTAAGCAGACTACAGATTCAAGTCCTGTATTAAAGACGCATGCAAAATATTCATTAACAAACATGTGACTCTGCTGTCTCTTATAGGTACATCATGTGGCCTTGCACAGTAAAGAGTAAAGAACAATAGTCCAAATCAAGGAGTGCGCTGACCTGAGAAGACAAAGGTCATAAATCTACTGCTCCCGAGAGCAGTCCACTCTGCTACCTGGAAGATCACAACTTAAACAAAACAATCCCACCCCAGCCAGAGGACGTGAAAAGATTATGCTGATATAGATTACATCTGCCTAGGGATTTGACGTTTTCTTGGCCCGTTTTCATCCGGGAGAATGGCCGATCCATATCGGAACAACGTCTACCAGCAGGGGAGTGATGGTTACACCCCGCACAGCGGAACACAGGATGGGTATGGCTACCAGGAGGACTATCCCCCGCAGGACGAGGATGCCGCCAGCGATGTCACCGAGGGTCAGGACGAGGAGGACCAGATGTATGAGGGCGAGTACCAAGGCATCCCCCACCCGGACGAAGTCAAGGCCGCGCAGCAAGCAGTCCATGCAGCTGCCAGGGTGAAAAGCAAGGGGCAGGCCAAGGCTCTGGGTGAGGAGGAGACGCTGGCAGAGCAGTATGAAAGCATCATGGAGGAATGCGGCCACGGTCGCTTCCAGTGGACTCTCTTCGTGGTGACGGGCTTGGCGCTCATGGCCGACGGAGTGGAGTGCTTCGTGGTTAGCTTTGCGCTACCCAGTGCTGAGAAGGACATGTGCCTCTCTAATGCCAATAAGGGCATGCTGGGTAAGTGAAAGACAATGCCGCTTCCAAAAGAATACTTTAGAGTTACTTACAGAGACCAGAAACAGTGGCTAAGTAGCATGGCAACTTTAAGAACACAATTATGAAAATTTTGGAGTCACCAGTTAATAAGTAATTTACTTAATAATCTGTAACCAGTTAGTGAAACAACAAATGAGATTTAGAAATGGTCCAAATGACGTGATAACTGTAGTACTAAGATTAAACCACAACCAACAGGCACTAAATTTCCCAGGAACAAGACTTGTCCAGTCCCATATCAACAGATACCACATTATGGTCATATAGATCTTCATTAGAAATTATATGCAACACACCAGAAATTTAGTCATAATTATATACAGTTGTACATACCCCACAGAGCTTGTAAACAATTAAAAAAAAAAAATTACCAGGGACCTACTAAGATTTATGTAAGTGACGTAAACTGAGCAATATTCCATTTGTTCAATTTTTCCAAGTCAAGAAAATTGGTGAAATTCTAAACTAGAATTAGACCAAATCACTTTCAGTGAACAAGTGGTCATGAAGAATTTAAGAAGACCATAAATTAAAAATGCAGGCAGGCAAATTTGCTAATGGTGTAATCAATCGTGAGGTTAATGCAGTCGTGTTTCTGATCCAACTCTATATAGATGCAGGTCCACCTGGTGAATAATGACAGGGTCTCCTGGCCAAATTGCTAGTGAGGGGAAGTCTGCAGGATATGGCTAATTAAGGAGAGTGGAGCCACGCACTTCTCTGCGTCGACCAGCAGGGGGCTCTCTCCACTGCAAGTCCACCAAGGAAGACAGTGCGCAGCTGTCTGTGATTTACCACTGCAGTCTGAGCGCACATTTCATAATTGTACTGCTGTACAACAGCAGCACCAATTTGCTGCGATGCTTGACATCTTTGACATGGAAGAGACTTACCATTCAATGTACTGTCAAACTGTGAGAGCACGCAGGTTGGCTGCTTAAATAGAACCATGTAGAGCCATCTAAGAACCATCATAAATCCATCTTAATTTATATAAAGTACTGTAATAAAAGTTACATATTCATGTAAACTACTGTAAGTAAAAACCATTATTTACAAAGGACAAACTGTATAATAAGCGAATTTCCAGTTCTGTGTTCTGAAGTTGTCAGGATGCCACAGTTTTGGAGAAAAACTGACTGAAGATGAGAGGGCAGTTTCGGGTTTCCCTTTGGTCCTCTTCCCAGCACATGCAGACATCCAACTCAGCAGGTGGCTGGGGAATTGATGGCTGCCCCCCCTCCCTTGTGCTTTGGATGCTGTGTGGATCTTTTCTCCATCACTGATGCTCCGTCAGAGCCTTCCCGGTCGCCTTTTAGCAAAAATGCTAGGCTTTGCATAGCCAGGACTGAAAAAGCTGAAGCTGTGGATGTGCTGCACTTGTGAAGCTTGACTTCAGTTGCAGCGGACTAAAAAGCACAACAGAAGTATTTCTTTTTAAGACCCACAGGCGGTGTTAATTCGCTTGTTTTACATGACTCAGTAAGAGGAAGTACAAACAATGATCTTTTCTTTTGAAATTGAACCAGCTCAGCATGCATTTATTCAATAAGTTCAATTGACTTTCAATTGACTTTATTTTTTCAAAATTGAACGGGTAATCATTAATAGGAGCAAAATAATACTTTGGCAAAAGCCTTACCATGCAAATTAAGATATTAACTATAAGAAACTAACATATTAACTATAACAAAATGCAAAGAAAAACACTTGGAAATCATTTAGATATAGTAGATTGGAAGAGACCAAAAATAATGTCAGGTAGCCAAAGATTCACCTGCGTTTGTTTCATATTGTTCCGGATATTTATGGACAGAGGAAGGTTGATCCTAGGTGTGTGTGGCAGACTGAAACTCAGAGCTGAAGAGTGGTCAGAGGCGTTGGTTCCCATATGTCATTCCCATGGTGGGGGACCTGAAGCTCTCTCTCTCCCACCAGCCCCGCACCATGCACCCTGGGGACTGTGCCATCTGCAGCAGGCAAGGTGCTCGGGCACCTAAATTTGGCCCTGGGTGCAGGAAGGGCGGGCTGGTCTTTTGGCAACCGAACAGGGTTTTGCTAACTGCCTGCCTAGTTCAGTCACACATTGCAAGAGCAGCTTTTTGGGTCCCTTTTCATTTGCTCCACACAAATGTGATACTAGAATGCGACAAAGGTTATCGTTCACATGACGATACCATCACTGATAAGATGCTTTTCATTGGACCTGCTTTGCTGATGGATTTTCAGGTATTTTTGCTGATTGGAATCTGATCAGTTCTGATCAGTTTGAGGAGTTAAGCTTATGGACTTGGTTACATATCACAGTAGAGAAGCTAAGGTGAAGACCAGGGGTCATTTGGGCACATTCAGAAAAATCGTTACTAAGGTACAGATGGCATTGAACCGATCACGAAGTCACCGTCGTCTCTGATATAGACCATTGTTAATGAGGTGCCGACAGCTTTGAGCCATGAAGTCACCGTTATAAACCAGGTTAACTACTTATTCACCACGTAGCCGATGCCATACAGCTGAAAAGAACGCACAATGGCAATCTCTCCGGCACACTGACATGACCTTTTCATTTTGCATTTGTTTGTTTGGCAGGCTTTTTTCTCAAAAGCTAGTAAGAAAAGCTTGGATCACAAAGCAGGAGCAGCCAGGGCCCCTGAAGAGGTTGGGTTTGACGGCCTTGCTCAAGGGATCAACAGTGACATGTTTACTCTGTCAACCATGGCATTTAAACCCACAACCTTCTGGACATGGGCATAGATCGCTACCCACTGAGCATTTTACAGTAATATAGACGCATAAAATACTGTTTTAATGCAATCATTTTGACATTTGAAAAGTTTCTAAATGCCACGTGAAAACTGAAATTGCATAGATTCCTTTCCTCTTTAAATTGAAAAGCAGTTTGAATACCTAATTAAATAGAAGCAGGATGTAAACACAAACATATCCACTCCTCCATTACAGTAAAATACTGCAGACGGAGAAGGGCATCATATTCAGTGCGTGACGTTGTTTCCAAGCTTGTCTCTGACCAGTTTAAATGCAGGTGTCAGTTCTTAAAGTTACACATGGCATCAAACCTGCTAAGGAGGTTAAATGCCTCAATTAAACACGTTTAAGTCATCATATTTGACCTGCTCACTCAAGCCGTACAAAGCAGTTGGCTGAGATATATGCTGAGAGCTCCCCATATTTTAAATTCATCCTTGGGTCTTCAGTCATAACAGAATGTATTTGAAGACCAGGGAATTGTAAAAGATAATTCTTCATTTTTTTGACTTTCTACTTTTTTCACTAATCATGTGCACAAAGGTGAAGATTACTGTCAGCCCCAAAATGGCAGGGAGCAATGGAGAAGGTATATCATCCTCAGTCAGAAGAATGTGAAGACTCAGTCTGTCACTTTCGCAGGGAGCAGTCTTTAGAAATACTGCACTTATCAACACGTCAGTCTGCCTGAAGCATTATGACATTTTCTTCCAACAACCACTTTATTATGGGAAAAGGGGGGGTTGAGCGCCCCCTGGTGGAGTCTACTAGGAATTGAGCAGTTTTAAAGCAATATTAACTGGGTTCCCAATGCGAAGTTTCATATGCACACAAGCTCAAATATAACTATCACAACAGTTGTGTTACTCTAAAGCACAGTATGTCATTACAGTATCGCGTATAAAGGTCCTGCAGGTATCCTAACTTACATATGGCACAGCAAATTAAACGTACCTGGATATGGCTGCACTTTTAAACAAGAATTACAAAAATTTTAGAATAGAGTCAGTTATTACAAGTAGATTCCTGTAGCACTGAAATGTTATGTGGCAGCTGAAGAAAGCTTATATTGAAACAGGGGTAGCTCTAGAGTCAGGTAAAATCTGGTGCTTATCCGGTGTGGTGGGGGCTGGTGATGTCCATGAAAGTAAAACTTAATTAGAATGTCT
This sequence comes from Gymnarchus niloticus, assembly GCA_009936485.2. NCBI lineage: Eukaryota > Metazoa > Chordata > Actinopteri > Osteoglossiformes > Gymnarchidae > Gymnarchus > Gymnarchus niloticus. The sequence goes on along the minus strand of JAACJT020000016.1, from coordinate 7,074,999 downwards.
GAAAATATATTAAAGCGTAGAAACAGGTGCCAAAAGATCTTGTGCCATGTCTTCATTTTCTTGATAGTTGTCTCAGTGCCATAGCCTGTTGTTGAGGCTTCAAAAAATGTACAGTAAGTAAATGCAATTACATAATTTCCTTTTATTTCACGATCTCATATGTGAAATGCAATACTGTTATTCCTGGTTTTTATTTTACATATATGCTAGTATAGCAATGAAGAGCATGTGTAAATTTGACACAGAAAGTGCTCCTGCAGAGTGTATTTATGCCACGTTTAAACATTGTGACGTACCTTCCGTGTGTCACTGACTAACCCACGTTCCACTTGTCGCACCCGCAGGTTTGATAGTGTACCTGGGGATGATGGTGGGCGCGTTTGTGTGGGGTGGCCTGGCAGACAAGGTGGGACGCAGGAAGAGTCTGATCAACGCTTTGGCCATCAACTGCATCTTCGCTTTTCTGTCCTCCTTTGCCCATGGATACAGTCTATTCCTCTTCCTTAGACTCTTGTCAGGCTTTGGGTGAGTAAATGGAGAAATCAGGATAGACAGCTGGTGATTAGACGATTAGTTATGGTTTTTTTATTATCATGACTTCTTCTCCTATAGCCACTTATACAGTGCAGGCATTAGCCTGGAGCCAATCCCAGGATGCACTGAGCCAGGGGGCTTTGGGCACCCTGGGTGGAATACCAGACACTCACACTAAATTTAGAGACATCAATTCACCTAAGCATGATAATAAACAATAAGATAATAAATAAGAAGCGTGCAGCTGTCATGGAGCCATCTTAGGAGCAGGTGATGCTAGACTGAGCTTCCACTGACTGACTGGTAAAAAGTGTGAGTTAGCACTAGAGTCAGAGCTCTGCAGCACCTTACAAGAATTTGTTAGAACCCAACAACAGAACAGCTAGTCAGATCAACAGAGCTTCTAGGTTCCTACCAGACAAGTGCAATATACTGAAGCATCCACCATTGCTTAGACACCATAAACAAGGGGCGGCAGATGGAGAAGGTCAGCACTCAGATGACATGGTGGAGGTGTTTCTTGATAGTTGGGAGGCACTCTGCTGACTGGATGTGGACGGGAGTAGCAGTGGTTACAATAATAATACAATACAGCTGTATTCTCTTAGCAAGAGTAAACCTGGCTTCTGACCATCCAGCGACAGAGCCAATGGTACAGAAATAGGCAATAAAGAGAATTCACTGCAATAACACCTTTGACCCAGATCACTCTCCTGTAGGTTGATGCTTTCTTGTGCGGAACTGGGGTCAGAACCACTCAGCAAATAACATCAGACTCCACAAGCTAAAAATGACCAGCTCTCTGCACCTGAACAAAGTAAAAAGACTATTGTGTCTCTGTGATGAGTTTCTGGTCGGCAATGTGACCACATCTGGTGGTGCCCAAACAATTACAATGAAGGAAAACAACTTCAGAGCCTCTTCTGACCCCCCCTCCACCCCACCTGCACACCAGTCCGGCTCATCACATCAGACTCACCAATCATTTGGGGCATGAGTTTCAAAACAATTTCCTTTGGCTATCTGTTCATTGTCATTTCCTGGAAACCGTACGCTGGAGTTATTTTAAGGACCGTCAACACATGGAGCACCAAAGGAGCACGTTGACTGAGTTTCCTCCTCTTGTCCTCACAGCATCGGAGGCTCGGTCCCCATCGTCTACTCCTACTTCTCTGAGTTCCTGTCCATGGACAAGAGGGGCGAGCACCTGAGCTGGCTCTGTATGTTTTGGATGATGGGAGGCATATACGCCTCCTTCACTGCCTGGGGCATCATTCCTCACTACGGTATATGACAGCACAGCTTCAAGAGATTAGGGGACACCTGGAAGTGGGGGGGGGGGTGTATGGTGACACTCAGCTGTTGTCTGTCTTGCAGGGTGGGGCTTCAGCATGGGCTCAGAGATTCAGTTCCACAGCTGGAGGGTGTTTGTGTTGGTGTGTGCCCTTCCTGCCATCGCTGCCTTCATCGGCCTCACCTTCATGCCCGAGAGTCCCCGCTTTCTACTGGAGGTGAAGCTTCAGTCCTGCTAAACCATCAGAAATCAGAATTCAACTCAGCTCTTCTCGATTCAACCCAGTTCATTTGCTTGCTAAACACTGTTTAGTTCTGTTCAGTTCATTTTAATATATTTTCATTCTGTAGTTCATTCTCTATAGTCATATTCTACTTACATGAAGCCCACTTTAGTTGAATTTTTTTTTAATTCACAGTAAATTGAGCTCTGTTCTGTTCAATTCTTTGTTAAGAGCAGTGCAATTATGTGTGTTAAGTAACATTGCACCAAAACATTTGCAAACAGGGTTGCAAAAACGCTAAAAATCTGAATGATAAAAATATGGAGTAATAATTACAATATTGAGGTTGTAGTGATTTAATCCTGTCACTAGTACTGGTATCACTATCATCACTGTGCCTTCACCTAACAGATTACTGACGCTCATTGTACCTTTTGTCAGAATGCCAAGCACGACGAAGCCTGGATGATCTTGAAGCACGTCCACGACACCAACTGGAGGGCAAAGGGAGAACCAGAGAGAGTCTTCACAGTAAGACGGGGGGGGACAGGCTGGTTGTTCTGGATCGATTGTCAACACTCAAACAGTGAGTAAGAGAATCCTCTTTCTCACTAGCGTTCTCCCTTTCTGACACGTAGGTATCCCAGATTAAGACCCCCATTCAGGAAGATGAGTTCATCGAGATCCAGAGTTCCACAGGAACTGCATTTCAGCGTTGGATGGTTCGGACTTTGACTCTGATCAAGCAGGTGTGCTCGTCGCCTCCTTATGTGGGAACCAACAGCAATCTGATGGTCACGTGACCCAGGGAGCATCAGTAACCCATCGGTAATATTCACCTGACCCTTTCGGGCTCTACCACAGGTGTTGAAGAATGTATTCACGCTTGTGTCTCCTGACCTGAGGCTCACCAGCTTGTTTATGGCGATCATATGGTTTACGATGGCCTTCAGGTAAGCAGTGTCATCCTCCGATAGGCTGGGCTTGTGCTTCACCGCAGTTTAAGCGGTGACCTCTCCACAAGCAATTGACCTAATTGAATCTATTTTTCCTTTTCTTTGAATACCAAGATAGTTTTAATGGAAACATTTTGATTATTTTTTTTTTTAACTGAGGTTGCACTTAGTTGTATTATGAGTGGGGCTTTGTCATGCTACAGGGTACGAACTAAACTTGGGCTGTGAAACACTCTTGTTGTGCTCTGAGCTCCTAATTATACCCTTTTTACAGTTAAATATCATATCCAGTGGAATAAACAGGTAAGGTGTAAACTTGGGATATGTATATCTGTCAGATAACTGAGTGATTTGGAAAAATGCTCTTTATGGCTTGTACTGTTCCACTAGACGGTATATCAGAATGTATATTGTGTAATATGGTCATGTTCTCTCTATTGTGTTCCAGTTATTATGGGCTGTCAGTCTGGTTCCCCGACATGATTAAGTACCTGCAGTTCAAGGAGTATGAATCCAAGGTGAAGGTGTTTCACCGTGAGCGAGTTGAGCATTTCACCTTCAACTTCACCCTGGCCAATCAGGTCCACAAGGAAGGGGAGTACATCAATGACATGTAGGTGGCTGGTTTTTAGGATGGCTTCACGACTTCATCCAATTATACCAGACCTGAAGCCAGTAGAATGAAGAGGGAGGATTCATCCGTTCGATCATAACGATCAAATCCTCGGTTAAAGGACTTCAGCTTTGTGCACGTATAAAAGCGTCACGATTAAAATATCGTTTCCCTCGTACAAAATGGTTGCTAAGCAATGGTCAGTTCATTTTGTTATAGTAGCAAGAAGAGCCTTTGTGGTGTAATGCCAAGTATTTATAAATATAGCATAAGGATGTAAAAATAATACAGATAATGACTTCATTCTCAGTAATGTTCAGTTGTATTATGGGTTACGTATATCTACCGTACATTTTTACAGTAGATAAATTTATTCATTTCTGTGAAATAGAATTAACATGTCAAACAATTAATGTTGTACAGTATATTACTGTCTTGTGTATGCATTTTCAGTACTTTATTACTGTAGAAAAATTCAAAAAGTAAAGAATGTAAATGAATGCAGTTACCGTACTCTGGCTGCAGGTAAGTAGGTGCTGATCTGCAGGTAACACAGAGCAGTGCTTATCTCTTTTTAAAAAAGGGCTTATTCTGAAGCATGCCACACGGAGTAATTACGGAGTCAGGAAAAAAAGGCCTAATGAAGAGAAGACGTTATCAGACCTGTTCTTGATGGCTTTATACTTGTGCAAACCTCAGATTCATCAACATGGAGCTAAAGTCGGTCAAGTTTGAGGACTCCCTGTTTGAAGACTGTTACTTTGAGGATATCAAGTCCACAAAGACTTTCTTCAAGAACTGCACCATTAAGTCCACTCTCTTCTACAAGACAGGTAGGAATGAGGAAGCATTACGCCTTACTTAGGTATGCGTTTTTAAATTCAATATTTAATGACAAATTATAACGTGGTACTGTGAAATTGTACTTTGTAATGTGCCCCTTAGTATTATAGAATTAGATTTGGTTAAATTTACTGACTGTATTCAGATATATAAACAATATAATCATGATGGCATTCACTATAAAAAGATATTTTTAAATCATCTGTGTTACTAATCCAAAAAAAAACCTTTAATATGACTTTCAGACCTGTGGGAGGAGAAGTTTATCAACTGTAGATTGGAGAACTCCACTTTCCTACACAACAAAAGTGGCTGTCATCTAAACTTTCAGGAAGAGAATGATATTCTGATATACCTGGTCAGCTTTTTGGGCAGCCTGGCTGTGTTGCCTGGCAACATTATATCAGCCCTCTTTATGGACAAGATTGGGAGAATCAATATAATCGGTGAGTAAAGAAAATTTCTCACTTCCTCTTAGAGAATCTTGAGCTGTTGGTAACCACTAGCAACCAAATGAATGCAGGTTTACATGACATGTTCCTTTGAGGAAATTCGATGTCAGTTGACTACAGTGAACTGAAATTAATTTAATAAATGATAAATCCAGCTTTTGGTTTGAGAGATGTCCCATGTACCTATCTGTAATACCCTCTCCTACCACTAGGTGGCTCCATGCTCACTTCTGCTGGCTGCACCTTCTTCCTCTTCATGAGCTTCAGTCAGGCGGCTATCATTGCCTGGCAGTGCCTGTTCTGTGGCATCAGTGTAGCTGCCTGGAATGGCATTGAAGTCATCACCGTGGAACTGTACCCAGCATCCAAAAGGTAAGCACACACCAAATCATACATCCATATTCCCCAGGAGAGTTAGCCCTTTGAGGCAAGAAGTTACATCTTTCAACATGTCATGCTCTTCTTCGTGAGCTGAGCTAAATAAATAAAGCTGTAGCGTAAAGGTTAAAGTCCGAAGAGATAATCCCTTGTACTCTTGAATGAGTAATCCGCCTAGCTGCATATACTGAGTTATCAAGCGTTGTGTTATACCTCCTTGTGATTAAAGAATTTTAATGCAGCTTCCAACACATCCACAGAAGCCTTGACTTGAAGATAATATAAGTAAAGTGAATATGAAATAGACAGAGCTGGATTTTAAAGATGGCTGGTTTCAAAGTGTTTTTTCCACAAAACTGTTTCTGTGATTCGATAATAATGTGGCCTGCTCCACAGTGACTAACTGTACTCTCCCTTGGACAGGGCCACAGCCTTCGGTGTCCTTAATGCCCTGTGCAAGCTGGCGGCCATCTTGAGCAGCTCCATCTTCGCAGCCTTTGTCGGCATCACCAACGTCGTCCCCATCCTCATGGCCTTCTCCTCCCTCATTTGTGGGGGTTTGCTGGCCCTCAAACTGCCTGAAACCAGGGAGAGGGTCCTGCAGTAACATGGGCAGGCAGGACCAACCATGAATGCACTGGGTGAAAAACATAAGAGACTGACCAATCAGGAACAAGCAACCTCTATCAGCATTGGCTGAATTTTCCCATTGCTATTTGGATAGTGTTTAAAAGGCTGCCATGTTCCTCATCTGTTTCTATATCCAGGTGTATTGTCTTTTAGGTTTAAAAACTCAACTCTAGTTTGCTATGTAGTGCAAAAGAACAAAAGCATTTCTTTTATCAGTCTCATCACATTTGCTGATTTGTGATTCTAGATTTGTATTGTTCGACTAACGAGATATATAAGAAGATAGTCATCCATCACTCACAGGTCACTCAATGAAAGTCTTGTTATTTGTGATATTGTTCTTTATATAGTGTTTTAGCTGTATCCTTTTCTGTAAAGCCTGTTCCAGAAATCCTGCACGTGCTGAGGGAAAATATTTACGTTCATTCATGTTTATCTCACAGAAAAGTCAGCTTTTCTCCCACCATCACTCCACCAGCTAGTACTCAAAGCCGTGCTTGGTGTGTTCAGGGCCAGATTGTGGTGAAACGGGACCCCTTGGCAGATGGAGACATCCCATAAGGTTGCTCCACCAATCCTCAGGCCATGGTCCCCATCTTCAGTTGGAGCTCTGGTCCTTGGTAATGCATACATCTTGCATAACGAGAAATGGATATTGTTGACAGAGCCAGCATTTTCTAATAGGGGAGAACGACCAGGCTTGTAGGAAATGACATACTTAACTTTTAGAATCAATAATGTGTGTTTAAAATTTAACAAATTTCTATGAAGTTGACCTTTCTGATTGTTTCATGTTGCCTGTGGTAATAAACAATAAGAAAAAACTGCTAAACAAACCAATGCAAGCATCTCCACAACCCAAGGGCAGTCATTTAAAACTCTCTGCAGAGAAAGGGTTGGTCTGCCAGTCCATTGACTTGTCCTGCATGCTTAGCGGTGCCTAATGGGCTTGGCTGTATTCATGGATTTGGACTGTCGAACACATATGTACTGTATGACTTCATAAGATCAGCCAACATACTGAGACCAAAATAACCCCTGGCTATTCAGTAACAGAAACAGCTGAGAAGCTGGTACCCTGACGTGCTTGCAAAGTAATCTGCAATCGTCTTCAACTTGCACTGTTCTGTAAGTGATAATTGCAAGCGTTTGAATGGATTACGATACAATAATTACTGTTGATTGGATCGCATGTGTGTTATTTCCAAACAATGTTAATGAAATAAATATATTCTGAATGTTGTTTGTCTTGCTGTAAGTAAGGTGTTTAAGCTATCTGATATCCAGAATCATTGTTGGCATTTTCATACAATGAACTCAGTTTTATTTACATTGTTGATTTTCACTGACATTCATTGTCACAAAGAGACTCACCGAACAATCTGACTGATGATACGTAGTCATGCATGTCTGCTTGCAAAGCATTTTAAAACAAATATTGTGCCAATCATCCCTATCATATGAATGGAGAAACCAGCCGTTTTAAATGCAGTGTTAGGGAAATCCAGCATACTGTAATGATTTTGCCGTTTATATTTTGTTTGGTCCCATGACACATATAGACACAGCCAAGAGTATTGGTACACCTTCATTTTTAAAAAAGAATCACAGTTTTCTGTGAAATAAGATGGAACTAACCAACTTTTGTAGCACACCCATTTGAGGCGATAACCGCAGTCGTACTTTCTGCATCTCTGAATGAGGCTTCATCGCTTCTCACTGTGAACTGTGAATTTCAGCTGTTTCCGTGATGATCAAATTGATTCAGTTCATAATTCGTAGCAGGCCACTTCAGAATAGTCCAATTTTTTCTTTTCAACCATTCTTGGGCACTCTTATATGTTTCGCAGAATCCTGCTGGAGGACCCATGACCTGCGACTGAAACAGAGCTTTCTAACACTGGGCAGTACCTTTCGCTCCAGAATGCCTTGATAACCTTCTGATTGTATTGTGCCCAGTACAGATTCAAGACACGATGTCACCCATGGCCTGAGGTAGCATAGCAATCAATCCCATAACGTGATTGAGCCTCCTCCATGTTTCACAGTTGAGCTGATGTTCTCTTCTTTGAAACCATCGTTTTGTCTTCGTTGAATGAAGAGCTGATGTGGCTTACCAAAAAGCTCTAATTTTATTTCATCTGGCCGCAGGACATTCTCCCAGAATGACTGTGGCTTGTCAGCATGCATTTTACCAAACTCCAGTTGATTTTTTTGTGTCTGTCTTTCCAGCTCTTGTACCATGGAGCCCACTTTCATTCAGATAGTGAGGGATGGTGTGACTTGAAACTCTTGTACATTAATCTTGGTTTTTTACATAACCTTGGTTATTTCTCCAACATTTTAACTGTCCTTCTGTTCAAACTATGGTCATTTTTCTTCTTGTGGCCACATCCAAGGTTGGCTATTTTCCCGTGGACCTTAAAATCATGTATGTCATGAATCAATAGCAAACTGTCTATTCTATGGAATATGGAATAAAGAATCGTGGATGTCAATTGCTTTTATCAGATTCATCTTATTTCTTAGAAAGCTGTGATTCTTTTTTTTACAACTGGAACGGTACCAATACTTTAGGCCACATCTGTAACGCAAACATGAATTTAATGTGAAACCCAGTATATTAAAATACAAGGCTTCACAGGAGCTATGATCAGTTTTGTTAGAACGTTACCATTTACATACAGTACCTTTAAATGAGATGAATTATATTGTAAAATGTTCCTATAAAAATCTAGGTTTTGACTTAGTTTATTTACAGCCCCTCTACCCTCCCGAGGCATGTTCTGTGTACAGATCCTGTATCTTACCTTAGTGTGTCTAGGTTTTGTTGCATGAAGTTTTGTTGTTTATTTTCATTTTTAGAAAGTGAGTCATAACAGAAAAGGAAAGCTTAACTTTTTATGATTTCATTTTATTGTGTTGTGGCAGTAAAAATAAAGCTATCCATGGTGCCTGGCAGAAAAGGCACCATTTCATTTGCTTGAGACATTTTGCTTACAGTCTACTCCCTTGGGTACCGTCGCTTTCCCAGCGCACAGGAGTTGAATGCAGTGACTCCAGAAAAAAGCAAACCCACAAGTGTGAAGCAATGACACTGATCGACGAGACTGTTTACTTTAACTACACTGTGAAGAGTAATTAATGTGTTTAACAGCAGATCCTGTTCCAAAACAAGAATGCATACCGAAACCATTTTTTAAACATAAACATCAAATTATTTTAAATTATCTTGAAGGAGTGCTAAATTTGGGGAGTGTGGAGGCTCTGTGGTTAGCATTACTGCTTCCCACCTGCAGAGTTTTGGGTTCAAATCCCATCTCCACTCTGTGTGTGTAGAGCTCACATGTTCTCCCCGTGCAAAGTGGGTTTTCCCCAGTGCTCTGGTTTCCTCCCCCAGTCCAAAGACATGTAATAGAGGTTAACTGGCTTGTTGAAATTGCCTATTTTGTGTGAGCACATGTGTGACTGTGCCCTGCAATTGGTCAGCACCCCACCCAGCGTGTCCCCCATCCTATACCTAGGTTAGGATATGCTCTAGGCCGCCTGTGACCCTCAATAAAATAAAGCAATTTAGAAAAAAATTTAATTATAATTCTATTTATTAAAGAAGTTCCTTCCTAGTAACAGCTGGCTTTGCAACAGCTGGATTAGATTTTTTTTGTTCCCACTGTGAAGTGTACACATCTGCAATTGATCTCTAAGTTTTATTAGCAGTAAATTATTATTGAAGCCTTTCTTCCCCATAATATTCAAGACAGGAGCAGCATGATGGAATGAGATGCTGATCTGTTTCAGTGCTTTACTGGTTCTTGGGTGGAAGAATTCTCATGCTTAATGCCATATCCAGGTCCTCTCAGGATTTCGGTGGCCAGATTGACTCACAGAAAAGCAATGTTGTTGTTTTAACCAAAAATAACAGTCAGCATTTTCCAGAATGTGTTAGCAGCCATGTCAGCGATACTGTGGTCACACTAACATTCTTGTCACTGTTGGGGGGGGGGTTCGGGTGTGAAATAGGGCTCTGACCAGTCTATCCCACTGGTATACAGCTTTACTGAAACATACCGGTGTTTCACCTGCTGCAGGGTCAAAACAAGGTTAGACAAGGTTCACACAAGTTTAGACTGGGTCACAGTGGGTAAGCTACACCATCTATTCTTATGTAGTAACATTTAAGTTTAAAACTTGGGAATCACACTGAAAACTGTATTAAAATGTAACAAAAATGTATTTCTGTTTATAAAACTGATCATTTGCTATTTTTTTTTTTTTCTTCTCACAGCAGTACTATCTCCCAGAGATAAAAATGTTAACATCGGCACGCTGCAATTTGCACTACACACAAGCTTGGTATTTGATTTTTCCTCCCAGGTACAAACTGACTTGAATGAAGCTCTCAAAAAGCTCGCACTTGGTTGGATCACGGTGGCCTGTATTTACAATCCTGTGTATTTCGGAGGCCTTTTAAGAAGGAATTCTCAAAGTGATATAAATGGGATCGTTGTATAAACAGAAGGGGAAGGTGGACGTCTGATGGCAATTCCTACCATCCCACAGGACTATAGCACAACATATCAGTTTATACACCAAAAACAATTTAATCACTATTGGTATTTATAAAGACATGATTATTCATGTCATATTTATTATAAAAGGCTATTAATCCACCCATCTTCAAAGCATTTGTCTAGGTACACCTCCTAAGAAAATTTCAAATTCCAACTTTGCATGCGCAAAAGCAATTTCACAACAACAAAATCATTGACCTGACAAACAGATTAAATTTGACATTGAAAATGCAGATGATGCCTGAAGTGAGAAGGAGACTTTAAGTGTATCTAATAATACCTGTTATCTGACTGACACTTGCAGTGTGAAATTCCATTATAGGTTCACACTGAGAGTTGCACAGTGGCGCTATGGCTGCATGCTTAATTCAGGTCATTAGAGGTGACAATTCACACCTCCACTCTGAGATTGCAGCCTGTTCCCAACTAGGCACCTGGACTGTGACCCCCAAATAGTTACCACTGCTGCCTACACATTGACCTCTTGACATTGCTACAGATGTATCCTGGTCTGGGCTTTACTCTGCTGTCTTTAAATCAATTCAGGGGATCAGCAGTTCCATTTTCATTTCTCTGGAACTGGCATACACATAATTTCTTGAACTGCAGGACACGTTTAACTGAGGTAGATCCTAATATGCGATTGGGATGGAAACTGCATGTAAAAACCTGGTGGCGTCAGGCTACAACACTATCCAGCAAGTAATCACACCAAGCATTCGTCACTGTTATTATGATTACTCTAGCTTCAAATATAAATGAACTTTTCAACAGCGGAATATACGCTGTGTTGATGGAGTTTTTAACAGTGCTGTGGGGGTGCAGATGCATACAGAGCAGGTTTTTTCTGAAGACAAAGACTGTTGCTGTATGTAAATATCTTTATTACAGGGCAATGGGTTCGGGTCATTTTTATTAGAAAGTGGATTAATATAGTGTCGGAGTAAATGATACAGTGACTAACATGGCTCCTGCTTACTGAACACAAGTGAGGTGGTGAGAAGACCGGACTGGGAAAATGCTTGTTGTTTTGACCAGGAGTAAAAATTCACACTTCATTCTGTGGTTAGAGGTTTTCCCAGGAATGAAGAAAAACTCTTCAGGGTCTCTCCACTTTTTTGGGGGGGGGGGGGTTGAAGAGGTGTCACTTCACACCTCCCAATCCTGGATAAAGCAGGTCTGTCTGAGCACCCCTCACAGCCCATCACATTTCTCAGACTGACACAGTAGACAGAGAATGGAGACTCCTTCCTTGCTTAGCTACAGCGCCCAAGACCAGTGGTACTGGCCCAGCTCAGACTCAGAGTTCTACAGCACCCCCTTCCAAGAAGTTGCATCCCCAGACTGCGGCCTGGAGATCACATCTACTGGCTCACCAGAGCCCACGACATCCAGGATCCTGGTCCCATGTAAGCTGGCCTCCCCCACCAGGAGACGGGTGGGTAGAGCCCGGTCAAGAAATCCTAGCAAGCAGAGGAAGAGTGCCAGTGAGAAGGAGAAGCTGAGGATGAGGAGCCTGACCAAAGCCCTCCACCACCTCAGGACCTATCTACCTCCTTGTGTGGCTCCAGCCGGTCAGACTCTCACCAAGATCGAGACCCTGCGTCTCGCCATTCGCTACATCGCCCACCTGTCTGCCCAGCTGGTGAACACCGAGGAGAACCTCTCATGCCCAAAGGATCAAGCATGCCTCGAAAGCCAAGCCATCCCAGATCTCATGGAATTTTACCAGCCCAGATCTTCAGTGGATCTCTGGGGACAGAGTGACCCCCTGCAAGCAGGACAGTATGAGAGCCCCCCTATGTCCTCCCCAGCTACAGAGATAGAGTACAGCCAGCTCAGCAGGACCATGCCAATCACTGTACAGGAGGACTACTTTAACTGCAGCCTGGATTCACTGCTGGAGTCACCACAGTACCCAGACTCTGCACAGGAATCTCAGGTAAATGTAGCTCTGTCTCACATATCCACATTTGAAAAGAAATTACAGTACCTGACAGGCCGCCTCTCACTTATGTGTTGTCATGCATAGTTAGTCGTTCTCCATACTTTTTGTTAATCCACTCACTGCGTATTGCCATATAGCTTTCAACTACCATTGCTTCAATGACACCTGTTTGGCTGGAGGATTAACCTTGTTTTTTTTTTCTACTTTTGCAGATTTATAACAGCTGCCTTAGATGTCCTCAAGAGCTCTGGATATGAGAGTCTGCAGAGAGCAGAATGTGAAGAACATGAAGATGATGCAATTATACTACCAAGGAAATCAGGCATCTTAAAAGGCTTACAGATGTACAGTATTTATACAGTGCTAAGTGACAGTCCTTTATATTAAAATAAGTTATTTAAATAATTTATTCAATACTGATTCTTCTGATGTAAATATTTAAATTATTTCATCTGTTTTCATGATAAAACTAACGTAATAAATTGTCTCAAATATTTTGGTGGTTTTTGAAAATGTTTTATTTAAATAAAAATTAAATTTAATTTAGCCATTTATTGCCTTGTTTTCTTCATGTATAAAACGAAGGTATACTTACTATCTGATTTTGCTTTGTGGGTGAATTTTTCCGTTTTCTATTGGCTGGTAAGTGGTATCCCTTAAACACCGCGAGGGGGCAGTAATGTAACAGACAGCCAAGACACTCCTGTCACGTCTGTCAAAAAAAAAAAAAGAAACGCACATACATATGCATTTCAGCGTTGTGCAACAAACATTTAACTATTTCTCCCTGTTTACCGTATATAAAAGTAAACTCCTCTATATATAGTGATCTGTGAAGGATCCTACCAAAGGATTTGTTTGCTTGTGTATTTTTGCTCTGCCAGCAATAAAAGTTTGTTGGCAAAAAAGAAATCCTGACAGTGAAGTGGACAGGTTGGTATTGCAGAAAAATAGGAGGAAAGATGTCCATGAATCAGACTAAATGATTCAACGGTTATCTGAATATATGCTCTTTAACCACTACAGGCTTTTATGAGTTTGTAATAAGACTTCCATTGTAGTGCTCACGTGATTTCCAGTGATAACATTTTTCAATTTGTCTACTCGAAATTGGAGCGTGGAGATTTAAATGTCATCATAGTTAGACATCATTATCACAGATGTTAGTGGGAACCATGGATTAACATTACATGTGCGTGGGTAATTAACCCCAACACAAAACATTTATTTGAAAATCATTGGAGTCTGATGGAATACATAAGTCACACTGAATTCATGCTGAGACTTTCTTATTAATACTTATCCTAACTTGCCAGTGCTTTATGTGCTGTGACGTTATTTCACCGGTGACTCTTTTCACATTTGTTTTGTTTGAAAAGAGGACTTCATCATTATGCCCTGCGATGGGCTGTCACCCCATTCACGGTGTGTCCAGCCTTGTACTATGACCTGCCTGGGTTAAGCTCTAGGCCCTCCTCAACACTGCAGAGGACAAGCAATCTGAAAAATGGATGGATGGATGGATGGATGGATGGATGGATGGGTAATTCATAATATTATAAAACTGACAAATTTTGATGTAGACTTGTTTACATTATTCATAATATGCATCTTATAAGTTATTACAATATTATTACATATTGATATTAACAGTAGCCCCCAGTGTATAAGACACATTATTGGGTATTTACGGCACATTATTGGCTGGGTGAAGGGATATGTTGCCTTTTAAATCCGGCACATACAGTACTGTGCAAAAGTCTTGAGCCACCCCTCATGACTTCATATTTTGCTTCCGAAGAGCCAGACTTGTATTTTTTTAATGTAGTCTTGAGGAATATTTCTCCAGGCTTCCTG
>JAACJT020000016.1:7032715-7051023 GCA_009936485.2 Gymnarchus niloticus | reverse complement strand
TGACACAGGGACTGCACTTAATTTCGTTGTACTCGTTACAATGACAATAAAGATATTCTGATTCTGATTCTGATTCATCAATAGAATCAAGGCTGACAGGTAACTATTCCATCTTAAATTAGAAGCGTGAAATATGCATTAAACACAGATACCTTGGGACTCCTCACACATGATAAAGTTAATTTCTAAACTGTTATTCATTTATGTTTTGATTACCATCATCACATTCATCCTGAGCAGATCTGATGAGTTTTTCAACATGCAGACAAGGTACCAAGCCTTTGCTGTCTTCAATGACTTTGGGTTGGAAAAAGGTGGGCCATTTTGCTAGAAACTTTCCAGAACCTCCTCTCCAAAAAGCAGTTGGAAATCCTGGTCAGTCTTAAGTAAAGTTCTGGATCACTGAAATGTAACCACACAAACAAGGACATAAAAAAGTGGTCTTTGCTACAAATTAGGTTGAAAACTTACAAGACCAAGTGTGTCCAAGAATATTGGAAAAAACATCCAGAACCTCTGTGGACTTATTGGGATCATGCACAAGGAACTGCCAACACCATCTTCTCATCTTAAGAATGTTTAAGAAGAGAAACAGCTTCTCTGCACTCATGACCAGTTAGCTGATGAATATCAGAAACACATTCCCTCTCTGGCTGTGGTCCACCAGTACATACAGAACCACGGCTTCTGCTTCTTTCATCTGCAGTGTTTTGCTGCATAGTTTTCAACCACTGGGCAAGGTAACCAGACCCACTTGATGTGTCATAGAAATGCTCCTGAAAAAATATAAAACATCGGCACACATATTTGTAGGAGTTTGATAAACACTATAGTACTTGACACTGAACAAGCTTTATCCATGAGCCATTAACTATCCATTTACTAAATTTTTTTTCAGATTTTAAACGTGATTTTTCCATAGCAAAATTGGCTTAACACCAATGCTCAAAAAGATAGTAGCAATGCTACGAGCCAGGGTGCAAAGAAGGGTGCTTAACAACAACAGCATTTTTTTCCTCAACATCTTCATTATACATCAATTAAAATGCCTCCAATGAAACAATTGGAATCAAAAGAAATCCCACACTCGGACACAATCAAATCAGTAAACATTCCAACTACATCACCCGATTACATCACCCATTAAACCGATACACAATTAAAATCATTCCCATGAAACATGATCCATTAATATCCAAGCTACATCATTTCAAACAGGCTTAAAATTCAAATCCAAACCATTCAATATAACCATCAATAAGACTGAAATACCTCCAAAACAGAACAAATAACAATCACGTTAAAAAATATAACTTTCGATCAATTTTAAATATCACCATGCTTAAATAGCACTATAGTTAATAATAATAATTAAAACCAGTGTCCCAGGCAATTAAACAACTAAATAAATTTAACACAGTACCTCCCTGACTGGCAGCCTACCATGCAAACACCGCCAGTTCAGGTCCTGCAGCCGGTGGTCCAAGCCTTTGGGCTGGATCCTGCTCCATGTGTCCTTCTCCAGACCCAGGATGGCTCGGGTGTTCCTCGCCCCCAGCACGGCCTTATATAAGGCTCAGTGTTTGATGAGAACATCCAGGGAGAGACCTGCTGGAAGAGACTTACTCCACCTCACTGCATGGTTATAGTGGTCTGGCACCATCTCGGCCTTGTGCCTGGAGTTGGACCATGACTTCACCAGCCTTCGCATGGGCAAAACCAGCCACAGGTTCACAAAACACTGGTGGGGGTGCTCTGGGGGAGCCACTAGACGTGCACAGAGCAAAGAGAAGAACAGGCAGTCAAGCTTGAGAGGGACGTCTGGGACATATCTCCCCCCATTGTCCTTTCCAATACATTACTTCTCTCTTCACAGGCTCATACCTGCCCCCCCAAATGAGATTAAAAACATCCCGGGTCAGGCCTTTCTACATGGAGAGGGGCATGGGGTATACATGAGTCAAGTAGAGCAACATGGGAAGTATCTCTACTTTTAAGACAACAGCCTTACCTAGGAAGGACAGGGACCTGACTTTCCACAACCCTATCTTTTGTCTGCAACATTCAAATGTTTTTTCCCAGTTTCATCTGCAAAAGTGGCCACTGCAGAAGACAATGCTATCGAAGATTCTGATAGACCTACACTGCAGGTTGATGTATCTCCTTTGACGGAGCCAACCCTGCCAGTGCCACCAGCTTCACTGAACTTCTTTTTATACTTTTAGAACATAATATTGGACATTCCCTGTTCCAGTGACCCATTCCTAAGCAATAATCGCATTTACTGTTAGGATCAGTCTTTCCCCAAAGACTATGCTCTGACTTGGAAGTGGACCGACCATCACCATGACCCAGTTTATCCAAGTCACCCTAGATGGAATCCCTAGACCTTACAAGATGGGGAGGAATGGGGGGAAATCTTTTGCAGGTCCCTAATGTGACTTCAGCCAATCATGTGGCGATTGTCTTATCAGGTCTCAGCTGCATCCAGTTTCGGTCCCAGGATCATAACAAAATCCCCAAGGATCACTCATGGTTGAATTACAAGGAAAAGTAAAATCCTGGGGTTACCAAGTCTCCAAAACCACCATCGGATGCAACCTCCATGCCAAGAGATTATTTGGAAGGTATGCCAGAAAAAACTCTTTTCTGTCAGTTAACCACAAACATAAGCACCTGGAGTATGCAAAACGCTACTACAACTTTGACTGGAACCGTGTTCTAGCGTCTCATGAGACAATAATGGAGCTTTTTGGCAATAAACACTTTAGCTGTTTGTAGCATAAAAAGAAGGATGGCTATAGTGAAAAGGAGACTGTAAAATATGGTGGAGGTTCTGTGATGTTGTGGGGCTGTTTTTCCTCCAAAGGCCCTGGAAACTTTGTAGGGTACATGGCATCATGGACTCCATGAAATACCGTAATATTTTAAATCAAAATCTGGCTTCTTCTGCCAGGAAACTAAAACTGGGTTCTCACTGGGTTTTCCAGCAGAACAATGATTGAAGGATATGTCCAAATCAAAACAAAAATGGTTAATTGACCATGGAATCAAGCTTCTGCCATGGCCATCTCAGTCCCCTGACATGAACCCCATTGAAAACCTGTGGGGTGAGCTGAAATGGAGAGTGCACAAGAGAGGACCTAGGACCCTGTATGGTCTGGAGAGATTCTGTAAAGAGGAATGGTCTCAGATTCCCTGCTCTGTATTCTCCAACTGTATAAAATGTTATAGGAGAAGACTCAGTGCTGTTTTATTGGCAATGGGAGGTTGTACAAAGTATTGAATGCAGGGGTGCCAATAATTGTGGCACATGTTTTTGTTGAAAATAATTATTTCTTGAGGGATTTGCTTTTCTCTGAATATATTTATTTTAATTAAAGGTTGGATTTTTCTCATTTTTTCACTGCGAGATGAAGCAACTTCACCAAAGGGTGGTTTTTTCCCCTTTTTTACTAATCTTTACAAGGGATGCCAATAATTGTGGAGGGCAATTAACTCAATTTGGCAAGTGAATGCATTTACATTTTCTTCTATCTCTGCGTATGCACATAAAGACCTAGGTAAGGATTCAAAGCCACAGCACTGTAAGTTTGAAACCGTAATTTTATTTTCATCCATTTCCATCTTCACACTGTTGATCACTTACCTGAGATCACCTAGCAGCACACCAAGCAGGACCAGAAATTTTGGTTTAAGGTCATAGACTCTAGCTCCTTCCTAGGTGATTCTAAGTAAGCTGGGATGGAATTCCTCCAGCATTTCTTGGTTCTGCCCCAGGGCCTTTGTCAGGTGGGACTTTCCCAGAATGTCTCCGATGGTAGCCAACCAAGTGGCATCCTTATAAGTTGCCCAAATCACTTCAAATGATTTCTTTCTATCAGAAGGAGTATTGGTCCTATTTCAGGGTTCCTCCAAATCACCAAATTCCTCACCCTGGTACTGAGTATTGTAGCCTAAAACCTCTAGGGTTGTAAGTTTGAATCCTGCACCTTCATACAGTATGTAGAGCTTACCTATTCTCTGCACATTTGTGTTTCTACAATCCAAAAACATGCAGGTGAACTGATGTCTCTAAATTACGCCTAGTGAGCATATGCCAAGCCTTTACTGGTATCCTACCCAGGGTGTCCCCTACCCTGTTCCAATAGCTTCCAGGGATAGATTTGGGGATTACCATGACTAGATAAGCAGTTATGGAAAATGGCTAGTTATGTAAATCAACTTTTACAATTGTTACATACTGTACTGGGCATCTGGAGACACTGTTCATGTACAGTTTGTAATGACCTTCTCTTAGCCATCATGAAATTATTCAGAAGTGTTCAAAGTCATAACCCAGATCTCCTACAAAAGCTGTGTGCTCCCAGAAAATCTTATCCGGCATAAATTTACAGGTGATATTTGGTGGGCTTAAGCCAGCAATTTTGATCGAATTTGGGTTATTGCAGTGAATAACGATCAGGTCTTCTTACATTTTTAAGACTTAACTAGCAACAGCACATTTCACTTAAACTTACAGATACACATTTGGTTTTTGTAGCATCTCAGATTGCATGGGTTGGTGGAATTCATTGCATTACTGAAAATGGTGATTATTTTATTGGCATTTTCATTATTATTAACATAGCCATACTGGTGTCTTCATTTAACCAGAATCTGACATTGGAATAGGAGGTTAACCTTTTTCTGTTTCAGCATACACAGAATAATGATGAGATTGCAGACACCTGACAGTCATTCAACTGAACATATTTGGAATGAGACTGAACAAACAAGCAGAGCAAAACAAAAGAAATGTTTTCTTTAATAATGGAGAAAACCAATGCTTTAAATGTGGTGTTCATCTCAATGCATGCCGTTTCATACTGGAAAACCTGAAGGAGTTCATTAAAGCCAATGGCAGAAAGAAATATGAAATTCATTTCTGTTGATAATTAGCTGTTCCATTATTTCTTGGTAGTACTGGGTTTATTCATAAAAATTTGAATGAATATTTATAAATATTAAATATTCATTGTTTAATGCAAAAGATACAACTCCCACCTCCAGTCCTAAAACATCTAAAACGTATTCAACTGAGATGTTAGCTTTATTTAGAGATTACAGAAAGTATATGTATAAGCAGCATTGACATGAATTGAGTAATGTATTTTGTATTACGACTGACTGCTGAAAGATGAATGTAATATTGCAGTGATGACACCACTATGACAAATCATAAAAAACAAACCAGTGAAATGCATAATTGTGCTTTTAAGGTGGCATTTTTGCATTTAGAAGTTCTGTTTATGCTGAATTTGTGGATTAGCCACAAAAAAAAATCAACAAAACCTAAACAATTAGGCATCTGTTTGTCAATAAATTAAATTAAGAGGGCACATGATGACACTCATAGTCCTGCCAAAAACTGCCGTCAGGAGACTGCAGGTACCAGAGCATGGCATGTTCTTCACAACGATTCATTGGAGAACCACTCCAGGACTTTTGCTTTGTTTTCTGACACCCATTTGATATTGGCTTTTGTCCTTTCAATGGACTGATCGAGAGCCAGGGTGCCTGAACCAAAGCCTGTCTCCGCGTTTTCCACCTTGAACTGCTCCAGCTGTAAACCACACACACACAAAAAAATCATATCATGATAATGTACTGAAGACATCACATATTATCTGTTTGTTATACTTCAGGTTAAACTGAAGCAAGAAATTATTTTCAAAACTGAAATGATGCCATTTCAATTATTCTAATTCTACTTCTAATTATTCTACTTAAATGAATTCCTATCCCTTTATTAGTATACACCAGGACCCTGTACTGGACAATCGGGATGGAAGATGGATGGATAAATATATAAAAATAAAAATGAGAAGAATACAGTAGACCTCCACATATGTATAATGCAACATCTTAATTCCACATATATGGCAAAACACCTGCATAATACTTTTTAAACATGCTTTGGTATTTATGTCATACATGATTACCAAATAGCCAAGTTTATTTCACCTGTTTGAGTTCAAACTCTGTTGAAAACCTCTTTGTCACTCCGTTGATAAGATTTGAAAAGGAGAAGGATCCTCCACCGTACCTTCATTTAAGGAGGTTGATATCAAATTAATATTTAGGCACAAAACAAATGTGAGCACCATTAAAGTAACTGAAGAGTTCAAAGGCATTAAAGGTTCATCTAAATCAAACTCACTGTGAAAATATGTCTTTCCATCTTGCTCGTACAAAGTCCCATGCCAAAGATTGTCCCACAACATTGTTTGCAATGTATATTATGGTAGATGTGGCATCCTGTTTACGAATTTTTTCTGGATCCAATGTGTACTTCAGGTACCTGGGACAGATGAGAAAATCAACAAAAAATATTTATCAAAACAACAACAAATATGCATGTTATTTGATTTTCCTGTTTTCAATGTAAAAATGAAAGCAATGGCTGCATTTTTTTTTACAATTTGATGAATGTTATTGTATTATTTAATAATTTCCCATAATGATTTTATTGTTATGTGCAGCCATTCTAGTGCCTGGAAGAACCAGTGCTACCTGTTGAGCAGCCAGGGATACTTGGTACAAGCCAGAGCAGCTCTCAGCTTGTCTCCTTCTGATGCTATAGAAGCATTTCTGAACATTGCCCAACCAAAGTTCCACTCCTCAGCGCTTCCTTCAGCAATGGCACTGCAGTAGACTGTGCTCCTCAGGTTGGGATGAATTCTATGAACCAGCCATTGATTAACAATTAAAATCACCACAACACGTTTTATAGCGAAATAAATGAATGTACACAAATTTACTTGTTGCTGTATTGCTTTGCCAATGATATATTTGGCTATGTCTCATTCACAGTACTCATGTCATGTACTACGATGATGATGCAAATTTTGATATGGAACCCAAAGAACCAGGAGATGAAGGACAGGGAACACTGAACTCACGGGTTGATGCTTGGGTTCAGCATCCACTGTTTGTACCAGCCTGTGGTCAAATTCTGGCACTCCTTCATGCCAGTACTGCAAGCAATTTTTATGGCATTCACCTCATTGTACCTGGTCATATGACAAAGCTAGTAAATATTCAGGGCAAGCATTCAACAACAGTGTACCAGTATTACAGTTGTCCTGCTGTATGACTGTTGTCCTCTGAAACGAAAGCTGCAGAGGAGATTAACTTACTGGTCCATGTGGCCTTCAGGCACCTTTGTCCAAATTGACGTAATCTCCTTGAAATAATTCCACAGAGGTGTGATCTGCTTCTTGAGATAAGACTACAAAAACACAGAAGTACTCAGAATACCTCAAAATACAAAAGATTTATGTGAAAATCAGCAGATATAAAGAACAAAATATGAATTATAATTAATCTACTGAATTTCACAACTACTCAGCATCATAACAGTCGTGTTTCAGTGTGAACTAACCTGCATCGGACCATAGACTTCCGTACGATCAAACATCAAAAAGAAATAATCCAGGTTGTTAATGGCTACCTGCCATGGTATGTACTCTGTTTCATTGAACAGGTACTTAGTTGTTCTCAGAGCCAATATTGTGCTCACAATTTTTGCCCTTAAAAATGAGAAAAAAAAAAAAGTCTTGATATAAAACTAAGGCACAATAGAACACGTATAAGCCCTAATAAGCATTACCGCTAAAATTCTCACCTGGCAAGATTGAAAGAATCATCCATTAGCTGTCCCCTGTTGATGACTGGAATTTCCTGCATTCAATGTAAACATGCACAATTTCTCACTTCACACTCTGTAATGCTCACATTGTCCCCAAATGTCTATTATAAAGTCATTTCTGTCCCAACAGTAAAATGTCACTCAATTCAAGATGGCTGATCTCTAGATAAACTGGAATGTGCCATTTACCATGTGGCTTTCGTTGAGCTTGGTAAGAAGGCGTTCCCAGTTATCGGCGTCGTAGTTAACCCTGTAGTACCCGGTGACATTCAGGTTTGCCAGCACCCAGTCATTCCCAGTTGCCATCATTTCATGTTTGATTTCTGTGTGAGTAGAAGTGACAATGTTTATACTGCATTTCAGCAGGGCCCACAGACATCATTTTCAAGCTGGGAAAGCGTACGTCTGTTGATAACTAAATGCAATAAGTCAATTCTGTGACCAGTTTTACTGCTGTTTTACCTTCTTTGTCCACAAGCCAGTGGTTTTTCTGCACAATTCCTGTTTTCATCCATTGAATGGGGACATACCACTGGTAACTTTCACCCAAAAACAGTGACAGCCATTAGACAATATGCAGTACAGCTGTGATCAAGTCATCAGTTCATCTTTGGCTGCTCAAAAAATGCTCGATATAGTACAGCAGAATTACATAAAACCAGTAAGTACACGTTTTCCCTCATGTCAGTCCAGGCTAAATTATACATACTGAAATTCAGATGGCCTGGTGACAACGGAGTCAGGGTCCAAGAGGAAGTGCTTCTGAGAGACCATTCCTGTTTTTGTGTCGATGGTCACCACGGGAAATCCCATCTGAAGAACCCAACGGTTCATGATGTCACGGATGCTATGGGGCAGACTGACGCCTGAGGTGTTCACAGCCTGGTGATGACAGAGTGAAAAGTCATTCACGTCGGTGATATCACTAATAGCATCATGAGGGTGTAAAAACATGAACTTTTAAGGTTTACATTTTTTTTGTGCTTGTCCTGTGATGCTAAGGTTGACAGTCCATTAGCTTTTCACGTAACAACCAATGTCTCTGTCTAACAAAATTATTTTAGGTTTCATTAGGAAATATCTATGTTTTGTTTACTTGTCAATCAGTTCTCAAACACACTGAAGGAACTTACTGCTTGAAGATGATCCCAGAGGTCTGTATATACTGTGTTATTGTACGCAAAATGATTTAGGTATGTCTGCAGGAAGGAAATAATGCTTCGTTTTAGAAAACGCATGTGCTACTACGTAAGTTTTATGTTAAGTTTATTCCTCCTAACTAAATTATTATAGATGGAACATGCTAAAAAGACTTAACTTTGGGTTTTTGGATAATTGCTTTTAAACACAAAATGTACAAATACTGCTATCAGAGCAAGACAAGCTGACACACTTAAAAATATTTTCCCAAAAAAAGCAGAATAATATAACAATATCCTTAAATAAGCACTCGTATCAAAAATACATTTCTGAACATACAAGTGGAAAACTAGTACGTCTTTCTTCAGTTAAGCACAAGTTAGATGATAAAAGTAAACGTTAGAAGTTTAAGACTTACACTGAGACCTTTAACAAAGACTGATTCTGTGAGGAACTCAGAGAGCATCCTCAGTACTGATGCACCCTGTGTAAAGAAACACAGATACATGTATGTTTATGGCTCTTCCATAGCCTGCTTAACCTGCATTAAATGTTAGAGTCATAATAAACATCAGACTTTCGAGACTTTAAACGCAAATAATGAGGACACCTTGCTGTAGGAGATTGTGTCGAAGAGCTCACTGATCTGCTCTGGCTTGTTGATCTCACCCGCCTCAGTTGAAAGAGGGTGGGAAGAGGCGAGAGCGTCCACAGCAAACACTCGGTGCACATCATCTAGGATGATCATGTCTTTCTGAAAAAGCCCATTACAGAGAGAGTCATTTGACGAGTATAGCAGAAGATGAAACAAATACCTTTCCTCAGCAGTACATCAGGAAATACAGTGTGTATCCCATGATAGGGATCCAGGCTTGGATTCTGATATGTCAGGCAGAGTTTGATATCACTGTCTCTCTCTATCACATATAGCAACATCCATTATTGGACCCAAGCTTGCAGGGCTGTGGGTGGAACCCAATAGGCTTTCCTAAAGGTGTGCCACAGTACCCCGAAAAAGAACGAAAAGGGATAGATCGTTGACAACAAGTATACTGGAGGGGTGCACCCCCCATGACAGCATATGGACTCCACATGTTAAAGAGAAAACATGTACCTGGAACTTGCCAAGTGGAATGAAATGGGGGGGGAAGCATTTTTTAAAAATTATACCTATAAGGCATCATTTTGTGCCATGCTGTCAACAACCTTGTTTGTGATGAGAAAAACTCTGATCATTTCAAAACATCTGACACAAACAGTTATCTATCTGCATATACACTATATGGACAAAAGTATTGAGACACCTGCCTGTGCAATATCTCATTCCAAACCCAAGCATATAAATAAGAAATTGGTCCTCCTTTGCCTCCAATCTTTGGGAAAGGCTTTACTCTAGATGTTTGAATATCATTGGTGGAATTTGCTGCCATTCAGCCATAACAGCATCAGTGAGGTTGGGTACTGATGTTGGGTCATCGGGTCCCTTTCTGTTTGTGTGGCCTATGACATCACAACTGAACTCTTGTTTATAGAAGTTTCCACATCACAATCACTTCACTTGCAGTTAAGCAAGGCAGAAATTTGATACTGACTTTTTGGGCAATTGTGGCATCTTATGATGGTGCGACATTGAAAGTCACTAATCTATTCAATATGACTCATTCTGCCACCAGTGTATGTTGCAGCAATGAGTATGGCTTAATTACTCAAGTCCAAAAGTATGTGAACCCCCCCCCCCCATTAATTGGTATCGGTATTGGATATGGAAACTGTATGGATATGCATATGGAAACTATTTCAAATTAATAAAAGTGACACTTACAACATTCCAAGAGGGCTCGGCATAATCAGCCCCAAGGTACTCAACATAGGATGCAAAGCCCTCATTCAGCCACAGGTCGTTCCACCACTTCAGCGTCACGAGGTCTCCAAACCACTGAAGGAAGAATTCGATAGAGGCGATTGAAAAGGAGGCAGAGACAAGGAGAGACATAGCCACATGGGTTGGTCAGACACGCCACACACATGGTGATGGGAGAAGGGTGACCACTTTCCACATCGCGTACCATGTGAGCCAGTTCGTGAGAAATGATAGTGGCAATCCTCTCCTTGTTACTATTTGATGAAACCTGAGGGTCATAAAGAAGAGCTGTTTCTCTGTAGGTAATAAGTCCCCAGTTCTCCATTGCTCCGGCATTGAAGTCAGGCAAAGCTATCTGGTCTGGAAAGAGAAACCTCATTAGCAAATTCCTTCTAGCTCAATGGTTTATCCAATCTTGATAATCCAGTTTAAATAAAGTAAAACACTTTACCTGACTTGGACAGAGGATAGGTGGCAATGTAATAATGCTCAAAGAACTTCAGTATGGGTCCAGTTATATTAAGGGCATATTTTCCATGTCCTTCAGCAATGGCTGTCCTACGGGCCCAGATTCGGATCTGAGGGAAATGCCAAACAGGTCCATCAAATTACATGCGCTGTTAGAATGTTCAGTCAGGTTGAGATAAATTCAGGTTAAAGGTTATGTTGTCAGTATACATCCTTTCAAGATATTGAACAAATCCATTACCAAAACATTGGCCTCGTACGCTTGCAGGTAATCATAATCACTGACAATAAATGCCAGGAGGTAGGTTGACATCATCTTTGTGGGCTCAAATGTGGTCACACTAACACGAGTTTCATTTAGGACAGTTTCCTTGGTCTCTGAAAGAGTGCAGAAAACAAAAGTTGTGAAAAGGTCCATCTGACCAAAGATGTCTGATTTTCACTTTCTGTGGGATTTTTTAGGACTTATTTTAGGCATTTTTTAAAAAGCTCATCAGAAACTAACGGCTTTGATGCAGTGTTAAACAACTCATGCACAAATATCTAATAGTCTAAAATAATTCACTCAGAATGAAAAGACAAAGAAACCAAGTCAACTAAAATTACGGAAAATATAAATGAGGCACAGAGTCCCACCAGGCAACACTTATATAGTCTCAATACATTATGTGCATACACAAAGTACATTAATATATACAGTGCTGTAACCAGTCAGGAAATGCAAAACCTACATAAGCACTAGGTGCCCACCTGGCCCTAGACTTGCAAGTACAGCATTGGTTTTTCCTGATGCAAGAGAATTTATTGATGGATACAAAGATTCTACAGACTTAGTGGTGCCTTCATTTTAAATTACAAGCAGACACTAAGATTGTAAAACCATAAACCAGGATGAGGGGTGAAATAGAGCAGTCAAGAAGGCTTCAATCACATTTCACACAGATCCTTCATAAACTTCAGTGATTGGACCCAAGAAGCACTCCAACACCTTACAGCTTAATTTATAGAAATTTTATAGAGAACTAAGGTCTGCTTATAAAAGATAAAAGAGTAACAATTTTCAGAAAAAATAAAAAAAAGACTTTAATCATAGTTCATTACCAATCACAAAGTTTGATGTGTAATTAATGCCTCAAATCATAATTGATTAGCTGGAGATCACTGATATACAATTTAAGATTCCACAGCAGAGTAATTGTCATAGAGGCTATACTAACCGATCTCCATGCCATTCGAAAGGGCCACAGTTCCAATGTCATGGATCAGAGTGATGTGGAAGATAGCTTTCATCGCTGGCTCATCAAAACAGGGGAAAGCCTTCCTGGCATCCGTAGCCTGCATCTGAGTTGTAGCAACAACCCTGGAGAACAGCAAGAATTCAAAAGGCTTCAATGATCTGCCATAGTCAACAGATTTTAAGGGAAGAACCACAAATTGTTCAGTAGGAAACATTGAGAAAATGCTTCTGAAATACCAACTTACTTCTTCACTCCGTCTTCAACATATTCACTCCTGTAGAAACCTCCAAGGTCATCAGCCAGCTCTCCAACAAACGATGTTTCCAGCTGATAGTACTTTCCTGGACGAAGTGTGCCATCGAGATGGATCACTAAGTACTGTGTCTCCACCTTTAACCAGCTACTCCTGATTTTTGGTGGGTTTGAGTCATCGATCCCAATAAGTATTGCGTGGAAGCCATTATGTTTTTCATATTCTAACTTATTGGAGTGTATTAGAATCAAATTGGTTTCCTTCAGACATTTGAATACAACAGAGGAGTTTCCTGAGAAGATGAAAATGCCATCTTTGTCTGGTTTAAGTCGAGGCCAAAGAGTTAGATTGTAGTACTCAGGCATTAGAGTATCTGGAAGCCTGTACTTGTCCCATGGTTCATTGGATGGTAAAGCTGTGCTGGGCAGGCTAGTGGTAGGTCTTGTCACAATTCCACCGTCTGTGGGCTTCACGCCATTCTTGGACTTCTCTTCAGCGTAGACTACAGATAAGGCAATGATGGTGGCTATGGCTCCTGCACCCAGAACAACAGCTACGACTCCCACAGCTTTGCTGATATAGAAACCTTTACCCATGCCTGATGTCAGTTACGGTAAAGAGCAGGAGCGTCAGTATGGTTTCCCTTGGGGCTTTTTATTTACGGTATCTTTGGACTCTCCTCCCACCTGGGTTAATAGTTAATTCAATAACATAGCTTAGTGGTGGTCGAAGGCCAAACAACATTTATTGCCCTTCGATGGGATCATAAAGACCTGCATTACAAGAAAAATGAACATACATTTTAAGGTCATATGCGGCATAGGAACTTAATGTCACTCTATGTAGGACCTAATGTAATAAAATAAATACCTTGTAGGGTCTAATAAGCACCATCATCAACAGTTCTTGAGGATAGGAGGCTTAGACCTTGTCTGACTGTCACAGGATCTCCTTCAGGCATCTGTTCAACCACTTCAGCTTCTAAACCGGGTATTTGAGGCTTTGATAAGTAGTGAAACAGTACAGAGCAGCAGAATGGCAGAACAGCTGAGAACTGGGCTTGAAAAAAGCTGGTATTGTTTTTTGAACTGCTATGACATTGAGGACATGTAGGATGTGTGCTGATGTGAAGTATGCTGGTGGCTGTTCCAGCTTAAATAAGGATAGGACACCAAATTCTTTTCATTTCACGGACTGCTGGATTTATTGAGTGAAAAAATGCATGTTGAGGAACTATACACTTGGTGTCACACAGCATCCCCTAGGAGCCAGTCTGACCGCAGGTCCCGCAGCAAGGGGAGAACAAGCCAATATGCATTTTTATCCACCAAAACCTATGTTAGAAGAAACTGTCAGAATGATAGAAGGATAATAAATCGACTGGAAGCTATGGCACTGAGAACAAAGTCCCAGGCCCGTTTTATTAATACTGAGATGAGAGAACTTTCTGTACCTATTGACAGCTGCTCGCAACGTGACGATAAAGTTGAGATTTATAGCACCATATTATACATATTATCTTGAAATCCGCTTCAGTTTATTACTTTATAACCACCTCCGTGGAATTATCTCAGTATCCTCACCGCTTCCGTTACATCATCATAGGTGACTGCAGCACTAATCTGGATGAGCAGCTGTTAAAACTGGAGGAATAGATAATATGTCAGTTTTACATATCATTTCGTATATGCACAAACATCTGTCCCAGCTTCATTTTCTGCTTAGTAATAGCAGTTAGCATAGTGATCATGTGGACACACTCACTACAGTATAATAACAATTTAGCAATATAAAAGAATGACGACAGGGACATGAACACCAGTTCATCAAAGGCATTTAACACACACATAAGGTTATAGAGGGGGTATGGTGGCTCAGGGGTTGGCATTGTTGCCTCACATCTTGGGGTCTGAATCCCACCTCTGCTCAGGGTTTGTGGAGTTTACATATTCTCCCTATGCTTTGTAAATTTTTTCCTATAGTCGAAATACAGGCTATTTGGTGTGTCGAAATTGGGTGATTGACAATACCATGTGATGGGTTGTCACCCAGTCCAAAGTGTCCCCCCACCTTGAGCTTTAACCTACCTGGGATAGGCTCCTGGCAGCCCTACAAGTTACACTATGTAACAAAATTTTTTACTTTTTCTTGTTCCTGGGCAGAAAGTGTTATTTCCCAATTGCTTATGCCTAAAGTAAATGGAAAAAACCTGTTTTTCTCTTCAAACTTTGCTTTTGCAACCTGGGTAATTGGGCGCTGATACATGACGGTGAATTATAATACATTTCATTATCCAGGTCATAAAAGCAAAGTTTGAAGGGAATAATGGCCATTTTCTATACTTTTACAACATAAGCAATTAAGATATAACACATACCATCCAGGAACAAAATTTGTGTTACATAGTGTTATAAATGGTTTGGAGAATTGACGGATAAAATTAACAAGTTCTAATCACATAAATGCTATGTTTCCAGAACATAGTGAAAAATTGACTTTTGAAGGAAAGCTAAAACAGGAATAAATAATGAGATATCATGGCCTGAAGCAGGAGATGTTCTGGATGAGAACGAACAATCACACGCTGTAGGCAATTTAGACTGATCAGCCTCAAGTGCAGTATGAGTATTGAAGAAATATTTGTTAAACAAAACCAAAGGATGCAGAAATTTTGCCCTTGAATAGTTAATAATAATTTAACGCACAGTTTAACCCACAAGAGTGAATCCCCAAAAGTCACCACTTATGTAATACAACTGACGAAAAGGCATCTATCGTGGTATTTCCATAAAATAAAAACAAAAAATTATAAAGGATCATTATTAGTGTTAATGTTAGTGTTACTCTCATGATCCAAACCTATCATTTTGTGGTCTATAAAGTATTCACATCACTTATCTTCTAACCTTTGATATGCTCTTATCTGAGGAACGCTCGAGATTTCATCAGTGTTTCAATATGACTGTTTAAGGTGGCTTTCAGTGAAATCATAAGCACAAATTAACTTCCTCTGGGTTCCAGTGTTCAAACATCTTCAGTGTTGTGGCAACACTTTCCAATTGAATGTTATGCAACCTTTCGGTGCTAGGAATAGCTAATTATCACAAATGTTTAACTATTGTATAGCACGAGTTCAGCCAATAGATAAACTAAAAAGACTGGAAGAACATAACCTTTAAGAAAGAAGTACCCACAAACAATAGACCAGACCAGGAAGATGTATTGGTGAGGAAGCTGCAGTAAAACTTCAGTAAAAACTTTGCGAAAAATGCCACTGAAGCTACAAACAGAATAAATTAAAAATATATATATCTGAAGCTGGCATGTGTCTCTGTCCTTTATTCTGGCTTTCTGAGGCTCTATCTGACCCTGTGGTGATGAATCATTGCCAAGGGTCTGGCAGAGCAGGTCCATGGTCAGTGGTACCTCCATTCATGCTGACATGTTAAAAACCAGACTGTTAATAATGTAACTAGAGAGGGCATTTTCTGGGGAAAATGCATGTGATAAAACGCAATAGGAAGTGGTAGAATGGAGGGATGAGAAAGAAAGAAAGAAAGAAAGAAAGAAAGAAAGAAAGAAAGAAAGAAAGAAAGAAAGAAAGAAAGAAAGAAAGAAAGGAGGAGCAGAGAAAAGGTCATGCAGTATTTATATAAGGTGTGCTTTGTTTCAGCAGTTGAATTTACATATGAAGTTTGGCAGTCCTACTTTAAAGTTTGAATGTGTCTTAAAATCAGTGGATTGCTATGGAAGGACGGAGGGATGAATGAAAGAATAGAAGGGTGAGGGATGAGTGCCATCAGTATGAAAGCAGTTAAGTGCTGTATTTTTGCTGTAGAATACATTTACCAAGTTTCGTGAATCTTCTAATATGTCTATAATATATCTATAGTATGAGGATGGAGGGATGGAAAAGAAAGACAAGAGTGATAGAGGTTTAGAAAAAGTTGGAGGGCTTTGTAGTATTGCCCAGAACATGTGTAGTAAGTATGGAGGTATAATTTCAAAAATTGACCATATGGGAGCAGTTTGAAAAATTCCCATTCAAAGTCTATGGGAAAAATGTATGGAAAAAGGGATAAAAAAGAGGGATGCGGGTGGAATATCAAAAAGAAAAATACAAGCACCCTTCTCCTCAATGGGCCGAACATTTTACAGTTGGAACAAAGTTTCTAGTGCAAAAACTGTAGGAGTTAGGTGCCAAAAAATTGGGAAGAAAAAGAAATATGAGAGAACATACTGTGATTGCTGTAACCAGCAATCACACAAATATGTGACAGAACATACTGTGATTGCTGTAATCAGCAATCAAACTATAATAATCTCAGTCACAGCCATTATCCCTGCTCCACTCTTGACATGCAGTCTCTGCAGGTCATTTTCAAGATAGAAAAGTCCAGCAAAACAAGTATAGATGCAGCCAAGCACTGTGAGAGAATGCTAAGGCTTTTGTATTTGCTATACGCATTCTCTTGTGCTTAGTAATATATGTATAATCTACCCTAAATGTGATCCAAAATGACAGGCATTATTCAGATAAACATATTCAAGAGTTTCCTTCAGTTTAGTTGCTATCTTATCCATTTGACTTCCATGTTGTTTATCCAAAGGTTGCAGTGAGCCTGGACTCAAAGGGAAACACAAGGATCAAGACTGGGGTAAGATGTCAGTCTGACACACTATCTCACACACAATAGCACATTTTAGAACACATTTTTGTTCACCTAACTGCATGCTTTGGATTGTGGAAGAATACCTTGAGGAATCCCATACAAATATAGTATATACAGTACACACACAGAGTCGAGGGCTGGCATTCAACCCCCAACCCTGCAAGTGTGAAGCTACAGCACCGCCTACGGCTATCTTGTTTTTTGCAGCCACAGAAAACTGAGAGAATTACATCAAAAGAGTTTCGTATTTCAGGCACTCGTGCTTAAGCCCGCTTCATTCTTAACGTAACCTCGTCATCCAGTTAAAGTACTGCAGTTTAGGAATATTGTAAACAGCTCCCATTATATTTAGAAAAAAAAAAGGTATTAAGGATATTAAAATATATTAAGAACAAGCTATCACAATTTCAGAAACCATTTCTGGTCCCCTCTTTAGTATACCCCCCAAAAATGAAAAATAAGGGTAAGGACATACCAAGTGACACCAAAATATCCTTTAACGGTGTAACAGGAGGGAACTTAGTAGGTAGCATCTATTCAAAATGACACACAGACCAATCCAGCTGAATTCCCATCTGTAAGAGGAGGGGAACATGGCCATTTTTAAAACAACACAAAAATTCCTCTCCTCACTCAATATAGTGGGAGGAGTGTCTAGTCACCTTTCATCCAATTAGAGTGCTCTCACAAGCCAGCATGGGATAGTGCAGTCCAGGCTGAAATAGAGAGGCAACACATTCAGTGCGTATCACATGGCCAGTTCCCTGGTGAAGCTGCTGGTGTTAGGGGATGTGCTACAAAACAACATTCGCTACGACTATATTGTGCTTCATACAGCCAAAGAGGCATGGTTGTTCTTCCCTGGACTTACAGCTTGGCATTTTGCAAAAAACTGAAAGCTAGCATAGCCCTGTATTGTCATCTTTACATTGGCTACCAGTTAAGGCTCGCACTGACTTTAAAATACTTTTACTTACCTATA
>JAACJT020000016.1:7016456-7031456 GCA_009936485.2 Gymnarchus niloticus | reverse complement strand
TGGGCCCGGGACTATGTAAAGCGCTTTGTGACTGTGCTTCGTGTTAAAAGCGCTATATAAATAAAATTGAATTGAATAACTGTTGGTAAACTACTGCTGTAAAAAAATGTCTTTTACATGTACTTAAATGAAATACAACCCTATGGTTGAATCTACAGCTATAACCTATGAAGTATCTTGTGAGTTAATAACTCTTAATGTTTGACACTATGGACACCCTCGCTACAGATGCCCCATTGATTGTGAGAGGGTGGTAATGCCTCACTTGTAACCTCCGAAAATCCACAATCCATTCTTTTGTCTTGTTGAAGTTTAGGAGAAGTTTGTTTTCCTGACTCCAGGTCCTTCTGTTAGGCCATTTCCTCGTTATTGGAGATCGACCCATCACCTTGGGGTATACCTGTGTTGATGGTGAGGCCCGATAAAGTATGGCTGCCCATTCAGACAACCTGAGGAATGCGTTTAGAAAAGGTCATGAGCAGCGTGAGAGACATGATTCTGACTTATATCTTACAAATTACAGCACTGTTGACATTGTTTAAACAAAGTACATGGAGTCAGCTTTTACCGGACCTTCTTAGCCTTTAAGATAGTCATCAGGCAAGCTTAAACTGGACACAAATGCTAAGCAGCATTTGAGTAGTTTGGGCCAAATTTAAAACTTTGCACCAAGTTGTGACAACAACCCGAAGGGGTAGACTCATCCTGCGGAACCAGTGCTGTTACAATTATATAGACCTTGGTGTACAATTCTCAACAAAAGATTATTTACAGTGATACATTTACACAGGTTCCTGAAACACAGTTGTGAGGTTGACGCCTGCAAAATAGCATAAAAACCAGACGTTTGATAAAATTGAGGCTTAAAGGATTTATTCTTTAACAGCCAGGAGATACAGTAACATCAATTACTATTAACATAGACAATAATCAAGCAAATATTATCAATATATATCCAAGTATAAAACAAAGGAAGCCAGTTACACAATATATTCAAAAAACTTGTCCACACCTGGTTTGGACAAATGGCAGCACTATGGGAGACAGAGTGGCTTGTGACCTGAAAAGGGGATGGAGAAAAGAGGAACAATCCAGGCTGCAAACAAACAAGTGGCCCCAGCCAGGTCAGTGCCTGGATTACGTGAACACCCAGACCTTATGGGAAGGGGTCCACCAGATGGACACGTGCAGAGAAGGACCGCGGTGCCAAGGGAAAACGCAAAACAGGAGCACTAGGAATAAAACTAGAACATAAAGTAAGAAGGCACAGCAACTCAGATGGAAAAAAAACAAACTCATGAGGATATGAAGAGCAGAAACAATAAACAAAAGCAGCTACTGAATAGGTCAGGTGGGGAAAAAATGCTATACAAGCAACAAATCAACACAGAAAGTTATTCAAGGAACCACTGCCCAAAGGGACAGGCACAGGCTCAGTCTTGCGGGGAACATCAAAGCAGAATTTCTGGAGTCACTATGGCTCAATGGCTGTTGGCAATTCCCAGTCATCCTAAAAGTGGCTTCTGACTGGCCTCCAGACCACAGTGCAACAAAACTCAGGCTCTAATACAGTGATTCATTTTAAGGAACTCAACATAATCAGCCTAGTCGTTATTGTGAACCATGTGAACCAAACACGTCCCTGTCCTTAAAAGAAACCTCATTTTCTACCACTAAGTCTTTTTTCATTGAGGACAATGAAAGCTAAAGTGGGATTAAGGGACAGGCCTTCCCTGACTGTTGAATGGATGTTCAAAATATAACACAGCAACTCATAACATGATTAAGACCCGAGAATAACCCACTTCCCCAGTGTCATTTCCAGCTGCAGTCAGTTCCCTGTAAAAGTGCGGTAACTTATGTTCAGGTCAGAGGTCATGAAACCATGCACCACAGCAGTCACCTTATGCTACAGAAGAAAACTACATTTCCAGTTGTAGCTCAAAGTCAAGGACACATGAGAAATGCAAGGAGTCACACAGCACATTATGACCCATTAAATCACTAACATTGAAGATCTATATTTCCTAGTTTTCAGTGTTTGTACATTACACTAAAAAAGAGAGGAAAAACAAGAGCAGATGATGGCTTGTCCTATCGAGAACTGTGCTGTGTGTACACAAGGAATAAACATCTTAGAGTCAAATGTTTTACAAGTAAAATCTGTGGACAGCTGGTTCATATAATCAGTACCACTGAATGACTGCTAGGATGACCTGTTGCTTCAATGTTCCTCAGCAAAATGGTGGGGAATTGAGAGTCCCTCATCTAACTCATATTTCATCTGGCCACAAAATCATTCTAGCAAATTAAGCTGAAGGTTTTCGGAGTCAACCCTGATCAAATTACAATATTTGCGAATATGTAAAACATAAATCACTTTCATTTAATGCAGAAATATAGTAGGTCAAGAACAAAACACCCTTCACTGCAAGTAAGATGTAGCTGATGTGTGAAACAAAAGAAATGATCACTGTGATTTTGGTTATGGACACAAACAGCTGCTACCATGTTTAACTACGGAAAGAAAGGGTTAAATGTTTCTCAGATTCACCTTTCCTCAACCAACTTGGAAACAGACAGCAGCAAAAGAACAATACAAGACAGGAAGAAGACTGACAACTTCCTGTTGAGGGGTGGCCACCTCACAAGATATTTACAGTTAAACAAGGACTGTCCATACTCCCAATGCTCTCCAAAAGTCTGAAGGATGTACAGCAGCTACAAAAACAATGTAATCCTTTGTCATATCCTAACAAATTGTGTGTTAAACTGGACTAAATTAGATAAAATATAGCACGTTTCCTCAGTGATGACCTCAGAATGGGGACAAACTTGGCACTTTAATGTTGATATCGCCAATATTGATATTGCGTGGGATTTCTGGAAGGTTCATGTTCTTCACTGCAGATACGGCCCGTGCCGGGGCAGCAGACAAACCACCCTAAAAAAGAGCACATAGTTAGACCAAAAAGTATTAGGAATACCAAGGAATAATATCAAATCCTGTCCATATATCTTTCCAGGTCTGAGATGCAATGTAAAACCTAAAAGACAGTAAAAAGTTTAATTATAAAGATCACCTGCTCTGAACTAACTTCATAACTTATACCATAGACACCCTGGATGAAAATGGAGTTACATGAAACTGTATATAATAAGAAAGCAATGAAGTCAGCGGAATAAAACAATTAGCCAGTCACTGCCCTTTGAACAGGTGCAGGAGTGAAAGAAATAAACCAGGATGTGAAGACACCCTTTAGGAAAGCTGAAGGGAAGGAAATTGAAAGATTATTCCACCGAGGCTGTGATCAGTCCCTAAGCTCCCTTGAGAACCACCTTTCACCAGTTTTTAAATCAACCAGCATGTGTCAAATGAAGATTCCATCATGTCAACTTGACAAGAAGTAATACCCCCAAACTGACCTCCATAAAGACGAAGCCAGAAAACATCAGCACACAAATAAAACACCTTAGTTTTTAGAAGAACAGATATCACTTAGCCCTATTTAAACAGAATATACGTAGCTGCCACTGCATCTACAGAACATCAGGCAGCAAAGTCATAACAATTGTAAACGTAAAGGTTACTGGTTCAGATCCCAGAAAGGTCATTGCTGTTGGATGCTTCAGCAAGGCTATGAAGATTACTCTTGGAATACAAAGTTTGTACCTGTATAAACCGATATGTTTAGGGTGATGTGTGGCTTTGGGGGTTGGGTGTCTGTGCCCATGATCAGAAGTAGGGCTGCACAATTTGGTGAAAAAGTCATATTGCAATTATTGTGGACAATATTGTGATTTGCGATATAGTAAACAAATGGTATCATGAATCTGCTTGCTTGGTTATCAAGGAAATTGCACAGATCACTGATAATTTTGAAATGTGTATTTCTCAGCTCAAACATACAAACTAAAGTAGCATAAAACATACAAAAAACTAAAAAATTTGTTTTAAAACTAATTAAAACTAAAAAGTACCATCTTCAAAATAATATTTTACTAAATTAAAAATAAAAATATATCTTTTTCACAATAAAGGCATTTCTGCAAACTTGTTAGGTTTTCTCAATTGTACAACTAAAAATAATTT
Organism: Gymnarchus niloticus; assembly: GCA_009936485.2. Taxonomy (NCBI): domain Eukaryota; kingdom Metazoa; phylum Chordata; class Actinopteri; order Osteoglossiformes; family Gymnarchidae; genus Gymnarchus; species Gymnarchus niloticus. Next base: position 7,027,363 of record JAACJT020000016.1, on the reverse strand, counting down.
GACAATACATAAGAAACTACATTTTTTCATTAAAATAACACATTTTGAATATTCAAACAAAGACATTAAAGCAGGGTGTAACCTAAAATGAGTGATTAAGTTACAAAATGGGGTTTACTTTGTACCTCTTCTAAAAATTAAATGAATATAAAATGCAAGCGACGCATCAGGTTGTTCACTCAATCAAACCCGAACCACTAAACCTGTTGTCTGTTTTACATTATTTTTTTTAATTACCAAGTTGTACTTCCATATCCTCTTTTTAAAAGGCTCCAGCTATCACTTCAGAGGTTCTTTACCAAAAAAACCAGCATGTTCACCTTGTCTGGTTTCAGACAGGAGCTATGGGCTGACACAACATCACAGCCAGTGCTAAAAGCTCTCTCTGATGCAGAGCTTGTTGCTTGTATGCACAGATATTTCTGTGCTAGTGTGCACAGCCAAGGGAAGTTTATTTTGTGACACTTCCACCATTTCAGTGGATCTCCTCCATGGTCTACACAGGGCATGTAAATGTAAATATTGAGTTCAGCAGCCACTGCTTCTCTAAACTGTACTACAGGATCAAATGTGGTTGAGGCTGATGTTGTTGGCATTGTGTGTGTGCGCTATTCTTGAAGAAACTAGCCAAAGTTTTCTTCTTGGCTTTAACTGCAGGTGGATTTTCCACATCCAAGCTATCCTTCTCCATTGCGGCGGTGCTTCGTGCTATAGGCTGCTGCTGTAAATTTTAAGAAATTCACCACAGTTTAAAATCTGTTACATGGAATTATTAACAGCTAAGTAAGCATTGTCTAAGTGTGTGTGGTTTCACATACCATCAATTCAAAGATCACTCGTTCCTTTATGGCAGGGGTGGGCAACTCCGGTCATGAAGGGCTGCTGTGGGTGCAGGTTTTTGTTCCAGGAAATTCGTGTTTTAAAGTGAACCCTTATCTCATTTAATTATGCCCTTATTTTCATGACTCTACATTTACTGTGTCAATCAAAAAGACTGAAAGGGCGCTTGACTCTCGAGTGTTTGTCAAAGAATGTTAAGTTAGTTCAATTAAGGTATTACTTGCAGTTTCTTTCTAATCTTTGTGAATTGCCTATCACAGTACTGGAAACACACCATAGGTCATTGCTGCTCATTAGGTTGTTGGTGCTCTTTAGGGCCTAATGTGTTTCCACTGCTATAACAATTAGCAAGAAATGGAGAAATATGAGTGGTAAATGTTAAGAAGCAATATTACATCATCTTACGCATTAAAAAAAAAGTAAAATAAATAAACCCTGCTGAAAATATACTGACTGAGACAGTAAATACGGAATGATGGAGGGTATGGTTCACATAAAAACTGGAATTGGAAACGGAAAACCTGCACCCACAGTGGCCCCCCAGGACCGGATTTGCCAACCCCTCCTTTATGGTCTGGGTCTCTTCAGCACAGATGTATTGTGTTGGGAACCTTGGGTCTAGGAATGTTGTCATGTTCAGCAGGTCCTACATGTCTTCATATTTCTTGTTGAGGTAGTTCAGAATTTCTGCTTTCAATGATTTGGTGAGGTCAGTGTCCTCTTCTTCTTCAGCCAGTACTGAGGTGTTCAGAAGATGCAGAATGGGTTTCAGGTAAGATATGCTCACATCACAGATGCCCTGTCAGGTGAACGTTAAGTCCTAGAGTGGACTGAGTGCCTTGTTCACAGATTCCAGGACCTCCAGGTCCTGCCATGAAGGCAGTAGGTGTCGCACTTTGCGATCTGTAGAAAGAACCTTGGACAAAGCACTTTGTTGTTCCAGAACTCTTGATATTTTCTGTATGGATCCCCATCGTGTTGGGCAGTCTATCACCATGGCATGCTCTTTAAGGTTGAGCTCTCTCTGTGCCTCCCTCAAGGCCACTCTTTTCTTCCTGCTGTGGGAGAAGTGGCCCACAATCTTCCTGCAAATCCCAGTAGCCTTGTCAATGTGTTAAGTATCTTCTTTTAGAGCATCTTCTGTGAATGGGTGTGAATGGCTCATGGTATAATCGACAATGTTTTCTCAATGTGTGGTACATTACTTTGGATAAGGTGTTGTTTCTGATTTGTGAAATGTTTGTCAAGTGTATTGCTGTGTGTTTTTAAGTTGTTTTATTGTAACTTTTGTTATCTAATACAGCTCGGAACAAACATGGTAGAATATTTGAAGCAAGCTGAGAAGCTTAAATATTAATAAAGATTAATTTTTAATTGAAGTTTGTTATTATTGAATAGCACTTCAGTTTTTTAATCATTAGACTGATTTAAAAAAGGATTGGATGTTACAATCCCTAGGGTTTCTGCACCATAACTGTCTTCCATGTGGGTTGTTTAGAGATGGCCACTAGGTGACGTTACCACCACAAGAACACATCGTCAGTTGTGCACCTCCGCCTCATTGGGTGTTTCGGCCTTTTATCATAAGACACCCTCTGCTGAGGCAAGCCCACCACAGGCTGATCAGACCCAGCTGTGTATCTCATGGTCAGCTGATTCCCTTGGCAGTCCAAGTGGCACCTTTCCTTTTCAGCCACAGCCAGTGGCTGCTCCTTTCAATGGTGTTGACCAGTTCTTTGATTGCTTTTCTGTGGGCCTGCCCTCTGACACCTACTTCCCTGAGGAATTTTGCTGTGGAACTGGCTACAAAGCACCTACACCCCATTTCAACTGGGCGTATTTTCACATTCCACCCTCTGTCCTCTGCTTCCGCTGCTAAGTTGGAGTAATGCAGCTTCTTACGTTCATGAGCTTCGTCGACCGCATCCTACCATAGGACTGTTAACTCCACAACGTAGGCATGTTTATTGGAGTTGGACCAGAGGACCAGGTCTGGTCGCAGGGTAGTTGTTGCAATCTCCGCTGGAAAAATGAGTCTCTGGCCTAGGTCCACTCGCATTTCCCAGTCACTGGCTGCATTTAAAGGTCATACCTCCTAAGGTGAGGGGATAGTCTTTGGTTTTTCCCTTTCCTGGATGAAGGTCAAAGGTTGTCAGCACGCTACCTGGTTGCTGATGGTTACTCTCTTGCACTCAAGTTCGGATGCCAAGCATTTTAACACTTAATTGTGTCACCAGGGGCATCTGCCTTGTGTGAGGCTGGTCTTGCATCCGACCAAGATGTGCCTGAGGGTTGCTGGAGCTGTACACAAAGGACAAGTCAGATCCTTTCCAACCAGATATTTAAGTTTGTGCAAGAGGGAAGGACGTCGTATGTGGCTTTCATGATAAAACTCTGTCTATTTGATTCCATGCTCCAAAGTTCGTTCCATGTAAGTTTCCTCTTCTCAACACCCTCCCACCTCATCCAGTGGCCTTGTCTTACTTGACCTATGGCTTTGAACCACCTCATTCAGACATCCTGCTTGACCACAGGTCCGTAGTAGTCGAATAGAACCTCACCGTAGCCATTTCCACTTGAACCTCCCCACAGCATTTGTCGTAAAGCTCAGGGATAGCACCTTGAGAGAAACAGTTCCGCGAGGGTAGCTGGTACCTCTTGTCCAGGGTGTGGACCATTTTCTGAAATCCCTCTTTGCTAGCGGTGTACATGGGCACCATGTCCTTTGCCAGGTAGTACATTATGGAGTCTGTGATTTCTTTATATCTCCGTGAGGACTTGTCGCATGGCATAATACATCTGTAATTGTGCTTTGTTTTGTTTGGCTTACAGGTTGGCTTTCAGCTGTCTCTTTACTAGTCAGGGCTTTCACTATCATACATCCATCATACTTTACTCTATACTCTTTAGGGTACTGATACAAATTTGTTGTGTTGCCGCATGATGTAACAACTTTCATTTTCATGTTTTACACAGTACCTCTTTCTGCTCAGTATCACTGAGCCTGTATCCAAAATATCTCCATACAAGAGGTCGCGTTTTTTTGGCTAACAGTTCAGCCTGCTTGCTGGCATCCATTTCCACCTGCTCTGCACACAGGATAATCATGTGACCATACACTGCACATGCTTCACTGCCTAAACAGAAATGGACTGGTCATCTCTTTATTACGATCGTAGATAATGAGCAGACTGCACACAAACAGAGAATAGGTTATCACGTTCACACACACACACATTTTTTATTTAATTAAATCGCAGCCTTTTGCAGTTATATAATCGCTCGGGCTGACATCGCGATTGAGATTGTGATTAGACTAATTGTGCAGCACTAATCAGAAGGTTGCTGGGTTAAATCCCATGGCTAGCAAAAAAATCTCCACATCACCATTGATTGGGTCCTTAAACCTGGCCCTTAACCCCAAAAACTGCTCCAATGGAGCTGGATAAATGGCTGACCCCAGGTTCTGACCCCTTTTATCTGCCTTGGTGTTTGTCACTTTGGATAAAAGGATCTGCTAAAATGAAGAAAATGTAAACTTACAAGATAACTGGCTAAAGCGACTGACCAAGTATTTAACGGTAACTAAATGACTGCTGCAATTTTAAACAACTTGAAGCAGAGGCTATATTCACCGCTTGATGACGGACACCTAAAATGTATGCAGGAAAAGAGGAACTGGTAAAGAAAATAAACCACAAAGAAGATCATCTTGTACAATCAATTAAATTCACAAAATGGCAAAAAAATATTTTATGCGGGAAGCCTGTCATGATGGAACTTTACAGATGTGATGATACAAATGTTTAAAAATCCACAGGTATGGGTTTCTTGTGCTTATTCAAGGATGCCTAATGCTGATGCGGCCCAGAAAATAGAGCTGGGCCATTGAGCAAACCCCTACCCTGGACAAGCTGCTCACCTCTGACTTCTCCATGCGGTTTTGAAGGTCCACCTGCGCTACTATCTCATTCATGTTGGTCTCCAGCACCATCCCTCCCATCACCACCTCCTGCAGGATATAATGGACCTACAGGGGGCAGAGACCAGGACAACGTTTCACACTCCATAACCTGCTGATAATGACAGCTCTGGATAACAATAGTGATGCAGGAAATAAAAGCAAGAGCACAATGAGAGTGGCTAACCCTCATCCTTGAGGTATGAAGGACTCGTCTGCAGAATGTTTTTGATGGATTGGACAGACTACTCTGAAAACACCTAAACATGTCGAAAGCACGTTGTTAATATCAGTCAAGTAAAAGTGATTATTTACAGAGAATATGCAGGTAAAACAGAACTGAGCCCATCAAAAAGAATAAAAAAAACACACCAGGTTTTGTTCTCAATCCTTGTCACAAATGCTAGGAGAGCACAGGACATGTACAAGGTGACAAGGGTCAATATGGACTTCTTTACCTTGTCCACATATGTTCGGGCTGCCAGTGAAAAAGCTGAGAGGTGACATTATATTATCAGTGTGAAGTCATTTATATGCAGTAATAAAGCTACAAGTGACATATCACGCTGAGCCCTTTAGTCATTTATGGCCCCACCATAGGGCATGATGCTGGAGACACCCTAGGTGGAACAGCAGTCCTCTGCAGAGCGTATGTGCGTGCACACACACACTACAAGGAATTCAGAAATGTAAATGAGCTGAAATGCATCTTTGGACTGTGGGAGAAAACGGGAGTACTCACAGGAAAACAGCATGACACAGGAAGATGGACACAAAGTGGGGGCATGATTTAAACCATCCAACCTGGAGATGTGAAGCAATACTGCTTCCCACGAAGCCACCATGGTTCAACCCATGTTGTGCGGGCTTCTGGTATCTCTAAATAGTCCATTGAGACTGGCCCCCATCCTTGTGCCCTATGCTACCTGTGATAGGCTCCAGGAACTGGCCTGTCTGTGAGACAAAGGTCTTCACTCCACTGCATTTCCATGATGACAAGATGCCACACTGGTACAGCAGGGCCTGCTGAACATTATCAAGGCAGCCAGCTTATCACATGACGCCAAGGGTAGGGCCATGTGTGCTAATGCATTTACACTATGGACATCTGGCCACATCAAGCTGTGCTTGTTTACTTCTCCAGTGTGTGAAGCCTGTGGATATGATGCAACAGGAAACCATGCAGCTGTCTTCAGAAACAAAGATATGCCTTCAGCATCTGAGGCAGAGTAAAACATTCACAGCAACTGTATGGAGTCTGTCCTCTTAAAACACAAGCAGCAGTCACGTCTCATACTTCGTCCTTTTATCTCATGAGAAGCAACCTGTGCTTCTTTTTTGTTTGATTCAAAGTTTTAGACCTAAGACAGCGGTAATGTACAATAAAAACAACAGAACAGTGTTTTTGGGAATGGCAGTTTTAACTGGATCAGCCCATTATAATTACAGTATAAGGTTAAAATAACTGAAAATAGTCACCCGGTAAATAAGTCAAGAAGTAAAAAAAAACAAATTCCAAAGTCAATTAGCAAAGGACATCACTTTAAATGCTTGAACAAAGGAAGTGCTCTAGAGTTTATTCTTTTTAAATATTCTTGGACAGTTGAATGAGTTCAATGTTTGGGTCAAATATAGTTGCTTTACTGTACAAGTACATATACAACATTCAGAGTTTTAAAAATCCACCCAAATCCAACTCAAAGAGCTAGGCTGATTTCCACTGTAACTCCTACTAAGAAATAGATTATGCTTTCATTTCAGAACTGATTACACACGAGTTCTTTTCAGCAATGCATCACTAGCTTTCCTGCCTTTCTGGTAGAACACACTCATTATTGTGTGAAATGATTACTCACTTCCTTCATAAATTGGTTATCCCACACTGAAAGTAGAATTCTCCTTTATAATTTTTAGTTTTCAGTAAAATCATATAATTTTGTGAACAGCAGGATCTCTTTTGCTTAAATAACTTTCAAATGTTTCTCAACTGTACACCACAGAAAAATATTTATATGAAATGTACACATCCATAAATCATAGTTTTAAGTAATGTAAACATAGAGATTGAAATATAAACCAGACATTCAGTGCCTTTGGTGACTGATGTTTATGTAGGCCTCAGTGGTGACAGCTTCCTGCATTTGGATTAGTGTGTAGCCGATTACTCATCCAACTTCCCCATGAATGCCATTCGTGCTGAAACTTCACTTCTTGTTTTCAAAAGCACTGTATATATAAAATGTTCATTGATTTCATGAGCATCTTGTTCTTCAGTTTTTTTAAGCCATCAAAACCTCAAATAGTTAGAAGCTGCATCAGTGAATTTGCTGACTTCACATAGCTGAGTAGCAGACACTCTTTCCAGATCTGTCAAACACTTTATCAGTGTTGATACTTTATTCGCACAAAGTGTACATTTCCCTGTCTGACCCCACCAGTTCCTCTTTACCCGTGACACTCATCCTTCAGCAGGTGGGTCCCCTGGATAGCTTCAGCCAGGAAGACATCACCATGAAACCTAACTGAGGGAGGATACAGGGCCAGCAGGTGTGTAGCTGGAAAAGGCTTGGCACATTCTCTGAAAGCCATTTCCATAGAAGTACACTAACATTCAATAGCGTCATACATCATCCACTTCTTAAAGCTTCTTAAGCAGGGATGCCAAACCATCACTTTACGGGGCAACAGCAATTCGTTTATCTGGAGACACCAGTTCACCATGACTATACCCACCTCAACACTGTAGCACTCCACACAGGGATATCAACTTTTTATGATTAGTCTTACCTTGTCCATGTGAAAAATTAAGTCCAGTTCGCAAACATTTTCAAAGCATTTATCGAGTGTTTCCACAAACACCTGCAGAGTAAAACAAAATACATTCCAATGATGCTACAAGGAGATTAAATCAAACTAAAAACAATGTCTAAAAATCCTAACCTCACATATTGCCAATCAAAAAATTGCTTAAAGGACTATAAAGGTAGGTTTCAAAAAAGTCCAATTCTATCTGTCAGTTATATATTTAGCATTTTTCCTTACATGCTGCAATTAATTTTTTAAAATGACTCATTTATCAGGTAATATTTAACTAAAAAGTTTATTGCCCATCTAATAAAACAACCTTGAAATAACCAAGAAATCACTGCTCAAGAAAATAACTCTGACCTAAAATGACTCAGGAAAAATTAATGTTCCCTTTTCAAAGAGCAAATTAAGCAAAACCTCACTGGAGTAAAATAATAGCAGTTACAGGACGACACAACTGTTTTTTGTTATCTTCATTATTATGCATGTGCCCCAAAGCAGTCCTTGTACTACATTCACTGTTTCACTCAAAAAAAAAGTTAAACCATGTTAGTACTGTGTATATCAACTACAACCATTTATCTATTCACCCATCCTTCCATCTTTAACAGTTTATTCTGGTCAGCATTATGGGGAGCCCTGGAGCATAGGCATAAGGTAGAATGGGATGCTAGCCCAACGCAGGGCACATGCACACAACCACTCATACACAATTATACACTACGGGCAATGTAGAGACATGTAATCACGGTACTACAAGAGGAAACATGAGGAGAACATGCAAACGCCTCACACACACACACATGCGTGCGCGTGCAGCATAAGCAGGACCCCCAAACCTGGAAGTGTGAGGCAACAGTGCTACCCAGTGAGCCACAGTGTCCTCCTTATCAACTGCATATTACACTGAAAAAAAGCAAGTACTGTACTTGACGAGGGCATCAGCAGTAGTTGTGAAAGCGCACCACCTAGCGGCTAAAGGTCTGCACAACATTTCTCTGGCGTCAGGAGCACCGTAAACTGCCGGCTTACCTGTATTAAATCCAAAATTCCCAGCTCACTTTCAGAGGAATCCACACAAAACACAAAGTACAGCGTAGCATAATGTCTGTAGATCAACTTGTAGTCAGAGCCACCAATTAAACTGTAAACAGAATTTTACGTAGTTAATAATGGGCTGTGATTTTCTTTCTGCTTTCCGGCGTTACACATAAGTGGGGTGTGCTGCAATAAGCTGACTTAACGAGGTTTCTTGAGGCTTTCTTCGGAGTTTTGGGTGCTACGAGTCGTAATTCACAGTCGCAGTGCCATTTACCAGCTGACTGGATCAATTAGAGTTAGTGACACCATTTCGAGTTAACATGGATTTGTAAAACTCGCTTCGTAGTACACTCCAAAGATCCTTTACATTCTGTCAGTCCCAAACAGGCACATTTAAAGTGTTATATTTCTAATACTACTAGTATAACAACAATAATACTACTAATGTTTGTGTGTTTTTGGCATATCATCATGCCAAAAGTAGAGAGACAAGCGAAGAAATTTCTCTGGGTTCTCGAACCCTAAAAGCATTGCTAGCAAAGGGAAAGCACTACGTCGTGTTACTACTATTATTATTATTAATGAAAATGTGCCTCTCAGCCAAAGTTTGGCTCCCAAAGAGTGCTCATTGTGATACTGTTTTAATCTGTCATCTTATCTGCTGATATTTTCAACTGCGATTGTATAATGCACCTTCCTCCTTCCAAGAAATTGCACACATTGTCGTCCCGCTTCGACACAAGATGAAAGGTTTCCCGAATTATTTGCTGCTGCATGTCCTCGGCCTTGGGGGGGGGATAGAGAAAAACAATACCCCGTTAAATTTAAACACAACATAGTGAATACAGTAATAAAATGACAACCCTCACAAACGTTTCTAATTTTGACTTTAAACCGCTTTCTGCGGTATTTTCAAATACATATGATTGCAAGATAAATACGATGACTTACAAAATACTGATAAAATCTGATAAGTCGTGGTTTTCCATGGTTGTTAAAAATTAGAATAGCCTTAATCATCCTTGTTTATATAAAATATTTGAAAGATTAGCCGACAATTCTTGTTATTTCAATGGCCGATGGCAGCCCGAAAGGACCTGTGTCTCATGAAATAGAGTTCGATTTGAAACGCGTTTAGACGACGTATGATTTTTATTAATACATTATATCTTATTGGAATTAGTTTTGTCCAAATTGATTTGGTTTGTACGTGTGGTCTGTAATATATAACCATATTCAATACATGCAATTAAGTCTCTTTCCCTTAACTAAAATAAATAAAAAGATGGGGGGAAATTAAATGCGTTATGTTGTTTCCAGAGGTCTGCGTTGTTCTGCGGGATCTCCTGGAAATAAGCCTGGTGCTTTCGAACTGAAAAGCCCCCTGTACCGGGTGGGGAAGCGGATTTCCGCTTTGTAAATGTGCATTCTTACGGCTGTGTATCCTGCACATAACTGTTTGACTTGTGCTTCATACAGTCATTGGTTTAACTCTGAGAAACAACGAATCCATATTTTTCGTATCGAATCAGATTTAACGGCTATACGAGATGTCAAAAAAGATTAATATGCAATTTCTCCCTGTTTATTCGACATCAGGAAAAACAAGTACAATAAGACAATTGAAAAGGAACAATACAGAAATACAGGTAACACAGATAATCGAAATATAATAATCTGTACACTCATAACTTTCAATAACAATTAGAACAATCAAAATTCAATCAATTCATTGTAAACAATGAAATGAAGGGATAAAAAAATAAACACAAGTACTACAAAAAGATTGCTAAAAACAGACCATCTCTTATACCACAAACTTTAAGGCTTCAAATGTAAAATCAGATAAGTACAATAAAATTTGGCCATTGTCAAAATTTCAATTACAAAATAATAACAATAGTTACAAAAAGACAATGGTTTGAAATGGATCATTCAACAACTCAGTGCTGTGTCATCCTCAAAACATCAGCAAAGGTTCAGTTGTCAGTGTGTTCTAAAAGAGAATATAGACTGCTGTAAAATTGTGAACCCCTTCAATGGATCACTGCCTTGTCGTGGCAAAGGGGCTTGTGTAGTTCAATGAAACTATGAGCTAAGCCGTGTAGGGCCACCCAAGATGGACAGGTTGTAGTGGAAAACTCAGACCAAAGTGATCCCTGGAGAATGAAATGGCAACCTACTCCAGTATCCTTGCCAAGAAAACTCCATGGACAGTATCAAAAGGCTACAAGATATGACACTGGAAGATGAGGCC
>JAACJT020000016.1:7004687-7015932 GCA_009936485.2 Gymnarchus niloticus | reverse complement strand
GCGGCCTGGCGTGCTGTGGTCCATGGAGTCGCGAAGAGTCGGACACGACTGCGTGACTAAACAACAACAACAAAATTATGAAACACCCCCCAGGCTTAAAATCCATTACAAAGGAACTTAATGTACCCAGCCATCAGTCCCATGAGGGGTTTGGCTGAAAGTTAAATCATGTGCAACAAAAATTTAAAGAGCACTATATAAAGAAAATACATACACTTGAGTGTTTCGATGTTGCACATACATAGTAGTCAGATCTGTAATCGAATAGAAGATTTTCGAAGCAACGGCTATAATTTTTTATTATACTTCTTTTTATTCACAATTACGTTTTTGGAACAATCCATCACCTTGACTACAGACTATATCCTATTAACTAACCTCTTACACTATTGTTATTAATTTGCCTATTAAAATTAAATCATCTGGTCTATGGCAGAGACAGATGGATCTAATTCGAATGAACAACGCTGATATCTAACCCAAATCCTTCTCTGGATGGAACTGCATCATTGTCCTCTCGGAATTTCCAAAAATTCAAATTGAGACCACCCAAAGGAGAAAAGACTAACCGGTTGTTAACTTTTAATGTTTTTTAACGTGGTTCATTTTTATTTTATTTTTTGAGCGAAAAATTGGACGATATTTTGTGTTCATAATCACAGAAGCCTTCTTACGGCGTTTTATTGGAATAGGAAGCACTTTTGTCACGTGTTCTTTAATGATCGACACTCCAGGCCGATAGGGGGTGGTATAGACTCGCAAACATCTCAAACTCGCAACGTTTTCAAGGAATAAGAAAAAAGAGGCGGTGCCGATTGATGACGTAACGGGCAAAGAACAACAACGGCAGGCGCGATGCTATTCTAAGCAATAAAATATTTTGTCATATAAATCCTGACGGTACAATAATTTGAAGCGTTTGTTAGCAGACGTGGTCTTAAATATGGTTGTTTAATATATGTATATTAGGTCGTCCAGCAAGGGAAACCACTCTTCGAAAATCTGGTAAGGTATTATCACCGGTTAAATTTAAAGCACTCTTGAACAATCTGGAAGAACAAAATCTCTCGTCTGTAACACTGTGCTTTAAACCTAATTATGCAGGAGGTAAGTATTTTTAAAGACTGATGCATTAAGCATCGTCGTATCAACAGTTGCAGAGTTCTTTTTTATTAAATATTAAATAACGTTGGGAGACAAAATCGTTGTGTCATTAGGAAAATGTCATTTAAATTAAGACTTTCGCGTTATATCACAGACCGTTTCTTAAATGAGTTTCGAAAAATTATGCCATGAAGTTAAAGAATTGTCAGTTACCAGTATCTAGGATCTACGATTGCTGTGCTATTTAGCTTTTATATAAGGCAAGAAATGCCCCCTCTTCACGGGAACTACAGTGAGGCAATTCCTGGATCCTGAACCAGTTTACATGTCCTTTGTTTGTACATGCTACCTGTTACCCATATTTTTTTTCTTTTCTAGGTACTCCTGGCTGAGGTATTTAGCTAAATCATGACATTTCCAGATGTGATCAAGTGTCCCAAATTTGCAGATCATGCCTCAGAGGAAGAGAACAGTCACCCTTGTGAGTGGGAAGAGGAAGGCAAAACCCGAGGAGGACTTGTTTCCCTTTAACTCTCTGCCAGTGGACTGCCAGCTTCACGTGCTGTCCTTCCTGAGTGAGGTGGACAAGTGCAATGCAGCCATGGTCTGCTCCACCTGGAGCTGCCTCATACGCTCAGGGAAGCTCTGGAGGGTAGCGGACTTCTCCCGCCGTGGGGCTCTCCACATGGGCCAGGAAGGCCTTTTGGTGTCCAACCGAGAGTTTGAGAGATGGAAGGCATGGGTCCACAACTACACCCATCACCTCATATCACGAGGGGCAAGTCTGTTGACCCTCAGGGCCAGCTTTGACTTGGGAGACCAGTATAACAAGTGGGGCGAACTCCTGTCCCATCTCTTGGAAAGTGTCCACTGCAGAGACCTTAGCCAGATTGACTTGAACTGGACCTTCACTCTGCTGGAGCCCCTGGACCTCCGGCTTCACTCCGGCTCCAGTTCCCACCAGGATAGCATCACCAAAATGGACCAGGTGAACAATTTCCAGGTACTGCTTTCCAAACTCACCAGCAGCTGCCCACGCATCACCAAGATGCGGGTCCATTTTGACTGGTCAGAGACCTCAGTCTCACTGCTGACACAGTTTCAGTACCTCAGAGTTCTGGAGCTCAAGTACTTCTGGGTTTTCAAAGGGGTCAACCCTGGCACTCTGCAGAATCTCACCAAATCCCTGCCAAACCTCAAGTCGCTGACACTGCATGTCCTGGTACCCCTCAGAAATCTTGGGGTCTCCTACACACTGGAGTCCCCATCCCTAGAGTTCCTTGATGTATCCCAGAGCCGTGGTTTGGTATTTTCCTGTCTTAACCTGCCTGCTCTTCGGGAGCTGCGAGCCAAGAAAGTCGTACGAGGCATCACCCTGGATCGACGAACCAGGCTGAGGATACAGAGCCGGTGGCCGTGCCTTTACCAGGTCCTACGGGAGGGAACCCCCAAACTACAGGCTCTCAACAATGAACGTCTTCTCCCTAATTGGAAGGAGGAAAGCTACAGGGAGCTGACCCTCATCCTTCAGCAGTCCTGCTATTGCCTTCAACATTTAGACAGTTGGCTTTGGTGAAGTAACTCTTTGAAATACTAGCTTTATTAAGAACCTTAGGAGCTGGTCATGAACACTACACAAATAACACAGTTGCACTCCAGCTGTCTTAAAGAGTGTCTGTTTCTTTTGCCATTCCAACGTCCAGATGTTTAGTTTTGTTTTAGTTTTTTAACAACCATTTTTATTGTATGATAACAGCCTGGGTTATAACAAGTTTGTTTTAACCTAAAAAAGCTCTTAGTTGGGTCACATTCAGACTTAAATATTTTATCAAAGATTCCTGTTCTGTTAAACATTCTCATTTTCCAAATTGACGACAATGGATGAAAATCTCTGTATCTTTCGTTTAGGTGCATATCTTTTGTACAGGATAAGAAATTAAGATCCACCATAATTTCAGTTTCAGGCACATTGGAAGGAGTGCTATAGTTCAAAGAATATGAAGGATTAAAAAATGTGTGCATCAAAGAAGTAAAAAAATATCTGTTTATGATTTGTGAGTGAAGTCTTTATTATCAGTTGCACAGTTCACATACTGTTAATCATACACTTAAGCTCTTGTGGTAGCGCTCTGCTATCATATATAATATATACACATAACAATACCAGATACACATATATCTAATAAATATCTAATATCAAAATATACAAGGCGTATATAAAATGGAACTTGTGTAGTGTACATACAATGATGAGTGTGCAAAATGTTTATAATGTGTAAAATACATATTGTAATAATTAACATGCAAGATTTATTTATCACGATTGTTTATTGATCACTTTGTTTGAGCTATTTGAAATATAGAAACAACTATCTACTCCCCAAAGCCCCATAGCATTGAACCTCAGAAGGAAACAAGGGTCCCAGAAGATTCCAGAACACCCCCTACAGCATTGTACATGTAGCACTGGAGAGTTATTGTAGATCCGAGGTACTTTATTCATCCCTTTGGAAAATTTTTCACATTTGTGATCTTTCTCCAAAAGGAAAGACATAGACCCATTAACAGGTATGAAATTTAGCAATCTGAATGCCAACACCCCTGAAGCAATCAAGGGCCTTACTCTAGGGCTCAATGGAGATATGGTTACTCTGCTACCTGCAGGATGCAATCTCACAGCCTTCTAGATGTCGGTGTAAAACCCTCACCTAATGATCGACGCCCTGTCAATTTATGTTCCCTAGGGTTAAAAGGGATATTTCAATAAATTGGCTAGTGCTATATCAGTATCTGAGTGTTTAATGATTTTCCATGCTGGTTTTTATTAGTGTGAGTTGGACCTTATGTGATTTTTCTATTCCATTGTTTAACAGCAAACTACCATACATATCATTTACATACCGGTGAATTAGACACTGTATCCTTTGAGTGGAATGACAGAAGTGTCATGTGGTGTTTATTGGAGTCTTAGCTCTGTTACCCTGTTGCATGTTCTGACAGTTCTGTGAAGGAACCAAACTGCCTGGCCCTGGTTTCTGAAACACCATGATCTTCCCAGTGCAGACCCTGGCTGTATTCCCTTCCTCCCTGCACCTGCCCTTCACTACCCAACAACACCTAGAATCTCCCACCAAAAAAACCACACATAAAGGAGGTGGTGATCTACATTCCTCTTCCAGAAAGGTTCAGAAATGTTCTAGTCCATGGTTTGGAAAGACCATGGAAGATGTTTGACTTCATCCAGGTGTTCATGAAAACACTCTTGAATTTTTTTAGCAGTGTGTATAAGGGCATTATGATCTTGGAATATAGGAACATCATCAAGGAAGAGCGTTTGCACCGAGGGTTAAGCTGGTCTTGAAAAATGGCTTAATATTTATTGGCCATTATATGACCATGCAGAGTGATCAACAGACTTAATGACTGCTTCAATTAAGTTGATGACTCTTGATCAGGGATGGGCAACTCCGGTCCTGGGGGGCCACTGTGGGTGCAGGTTTTTGTTCTAGCCAATTCCTGTTTTAATGTGAACCCCTATCTCTTTTAATCATGCCCATATTTTCATGATTCTACCTTTACTGTGTTAATCAATAACAGACTGAAAGGGCACTTGGCTCTCCAGAGTTTGTCAAAGGTCATTAAGTCAGTTCCGTAAAAAAGGAATTACCTGCAGTTTCTTTGTGGTCTGTGTCAATTGCTAATTATCACAGTAGTGGAAACACACCATAGGTCATTGCTGCTCATTAGACCCTAAAGAGCACCAGCGACCTAATGTGTTTCCACTGCTATGACAATTAACAAGAAATCAAGATATATGAGTAATAAATGTTAAGAAACAACATCACAACATATTACACGTTAAAAAATCTTTAAAGGGTAATTAAATCTTGCTGAGAATATGCTGATTGACACAGTAAATATGTAATGATGAAGGGCATGATTAAATGAGATAAGGGTTTACGTAAAAACAGCAACTGGCTGGAACAAAAGCCTGCACCCACAGTGGCCCCCCAGGACTGGAGTGCCCATCCCCGCTCTTGGTGCTGGCTGGAGGTGCTTATTCTGATTGATGTCACTCCAAATACTTGTAGTATCTGCTGTGATCCTCAAAACCTAATCATCCCACAACCAATATCTCCCTATACTCAGAGCCGTCTTGCAGAAACTCAAGATGTGCTCTAGAGAGACCACCTCTGAGCATAGCAGGCATGTTGAAATCTCCACCATCCCCTTTAAGAATAGGTTTGATTTACTTGTAAGAACATCATAGACAGCCCAGATCAAGAATTTCAAATAGGACTTAGCCTTCCAAAGCTCTAACCATGACAATTAGTTACTTCAAAGTGAAAGTCCTTTTTCTGTTGTGAACTTTTTAACTTTTAAATGTACATGATGTAATACAATTTTGTACCATAAGAGGTCGCCAGGTAAGGGTAATAAACTCATTTGACAATCGCACCTCTTACTAAATTACACATTTTCTATGTTCTTAGTACAGCTTAAACTGACTTTACCCAAAGCAAATTACATGTCAGTTTCTTCCTTTTTCCAACAATTTATAACTGACTTTCAGAAGATCAATCGCTTTGACATCTTAAAACACAGGTAAAAGAAACTTTGGCTCGTAAAACTTCCATTTAGTACTGTATATACATATATAATATACAACTTTTCTATGCCACTATAAACAAACTGATCACCATGAACATAATACACTATTACTCAATAAAAAATAAAAATAACATTAAAAAACTTACAAACAAATGTGAGTTAAGTAATTTTTAGTGGGTTGCTGAAAATTTCATTTCAGGACTTGGGGGGGGTTTGTTATTTGTATCAACCTCAAAAATAACTATCGGGGGTCGGGTCATACACTGATAAACACCCACACCCACACCCACACCCACACCCACACCCACCCAGTAATGGTATACCAGAAACACAACACCAACTGAACTGCTGGGCTTAAGTGGATGATTGAACATGGCACGGCTGGTCTATATTCAGGCGATAATGAACAAGGCATAGCTGGTCTATATTCAGGCGATAATGAACAAGGCATAGCTGGTTAATACTCGGGCGATAATGAACAAGGCATAGCTGGTTAATACTCGGGCGATAATGAACAGGAGTAAGTTGGGTGCAGCTTGTTTGGTGTGATACTTGCTCAACTTGATTGTGTATAACTTCACAATGATCTTTCTGGTACAAATCATCATGAGGGTTTTTCAAGGCCACAACATTTTTGGGAATGGCTGTTATATAGAAACATACATGGCTCTTTAGCTTATCAATTACAGAAATAAGGGGGGAAAAAGGCACTATTCCACTGTTAGGTTTAAAGAACAAAGTGCATTGCATTTAAGCTTTATAATATAGAAAAAATGCTAAAATACCCTTAATGTCAGGTAGTGTGGCTACAGGATGAAGATCTAAAGAATTTTCAATGTCTTTAAAATGTACACTAGGCAGTTGAGAACTTATATTGTTATACAATCTTTAAAAAGACCATGGTGATAAGTGTTTTCAAAGTTCACATGGCATTTTGAATCAGTGCTCTTGCTTGTAATATTTCAGTCTGTTTCAGGAACTTCAGAAACTCCATAAAGGTACATTTGAAGAAAATTACTGCACTTGCATGTTTAACGCTCTGTGACCAGCATGATTAGGCCTACATGCTTTGGAATGGTAACTCAGCACTATGAACTTCAAATTTCAACTTTAATTTCATCAATGTATATATTTCTTTCCTTTTAGATAGACAGGCTAAAAGTTTTGGAAATGTGCTGTAATGGGCTTGTAATTTGTTGAAGATACAGGAATTCAGCTTTCGAGTGGGGGGTTTACACACCAGCCAAGTACGACTTGGAGGGAGTTTGAATGTCTTGAGGCTAATAGCTGGTTCTGTTTTTACCCTACCGTGGGGCAAGGATTCAGGCCGAAAATCACCAGATTAGCATCCCGCCGCTGTACGTGCCTCAGCACAAGAAATACATACTTTGGGATCTTTGCTCCTGGGATTGGAAATGCAGTGGAGGAGTGGGCGAGGCAGTTTTAAGTAACGATCGGATTAAAATGAACATCGACCTCCTCCTGACGAGAAAGTTAATATTTAGTCATCTGTCCTCGTTTGCATGTTGACGTGATCTGTGATGTGTTAATGGGAGGTTATAGTACCTGTAAAGCAGCCTTTAAAACTTGCGGCACGATTTTAACTTTGTTTCTCTTCAGTAAGCGCTCACAAGGATCAGACATGTTTAAAGGGTTGTTCGTTTCCAAGGCTCTGGCTGTGGGCATTGGTGTGGTGACAACCTCTGCTGTTTGTTCCATGATTGCAATGGTGGTTGTCTACCAGACAGAGATAACGAATGATCCACCACAACGGCCGCCGACGCTTCCCGCTACCACACCTTTCCCAACCGGGCCACCTCCGAACCTGAGGCTGCCCGACACCTTAATTCCGGAGAGCTACGAGGTGTATCTGCAGCCTCACTTTTACACTCGGGTCACTAATGTTACAAACCAGACCTTCGCCTTCACTGGCAACTCCACCGTGATCTTTAGGTGCGTGAAGACCACGAACAGGATCTTCGTCCATTCAAAAGACCTGAATGTAACCACCTTCCGTGTCTCAAATGGAGAGGACAAAGAGCTTAAAGGAAAGCTGAATTTGACAGAGAACAGTGGCAATTTCTTGGAAATTGAACTTGACGATACGTTACAAGGTGGTCAAAACTACAAACTTTACACTGCATTTGAAGGGGAGCTTTTGGATAACATGGGTGGATTCTACAGAAGTAAATACACTGAGGATGGAGAGGACAGGTAAAGCCAGATTGTATTTGACAAACACAGTAATACGATGGATCGGTTGTCATTTCCATCATACAGCCTTTAGGCACTTGGAAGTGATGTTATTGCAGTTTACTTGTATAACAAGACTGAAAATTGTTGTATTATTTTCCAATTAAATTAGCTATGTTGTAGCATATATATATATATATATATATACACACACACTCCCAATTTTACAAATGATTTTTAATTTATGTAAATACTAAGTACAAACGTCAGCAGCTACTTAATAAATTCAGCATCACATGATCTGGAGAGTGCACACAGTTTAAGGGTAAGTGGAAGCTGGCTCCTTTATAGGGAACAGCATTCCAAGGCATTATTTCATGATGGATTTTGTCAGAAACAAGGCCAAATGAATTTTTTTTTTTTTTTTTTGCCCAGTGGTCAGAATCTTACAACCGTGCCCTTTGTTAAAGGTCAATTGCTGAAAAACTTTGTTCTTTGTATATGTACTTCTCTAGTGCACAACTTCAAAATAGATAAGCCATTCTGCACCCATAGCAGTGTAATTCTCACAGAAATAGCATTGACTGAATGTATTTGTTTATTAAACCGCTCTCTGGAAACTAGACACCATATTGTGTAAAAATCGCAAGAGGATGCCTATTTCTGAATGATGGATCAACCAAGTCTGGCATCAACAATCACTCCATGCTCAAAATCACTTTTATGAGGCAACTTTGCTATTCTAAAGCTTATTAGAACCGTATGTGGACCTTTTGATCACTTCAGTCACAGCCACACAATTTGGCTGTTCAGAGGAGCAGGCTGTTTGTACAAAGGTGCATCAAATGTACTGGCTGCTGAGTGCATTTATACAAGAAAATTGTACCAAATACTGAGGTCAAAATCAGATTGAGTTTCAGTTCATGATCTGATAGTGTTCTCTAATATACTGTAATGGTGTCCTTTATTATTTCATGCTGCTTTATCATTGTTTCATGAAAATCTCCCACTTCTAGATTCCTAGCAACAACTCAGATGCAGCCCACAGATGCCAGGAGAGTCCTTCCTTGTTTTGATGAACCAGCCATGAAAGCTGTGTTTAATGTCACTATAATTCACAGGGAGGGTACCACAGCTCTGAGCAATTCCAACGAAAAGGGTAAAAAAAAAAAAAAGTTGTTTGTTGAACTCCTGTTATACATAGTGTATCACTTCCGTTTCTTAAATCTTGATTTTCTTCATTATAAATACTTGGATTTAAAAGAGAATCAATTCATATTTCCCCCGATTTACTAACAGATCGTGTTGAAACTACTATCGATGGTGAGACGTGGTTTGTTACTGAATTTCATCCAACTCCCAAGATGTCAACCTACCTCTTAGCTTTCACGATTTCTGAGTTTGAAACATCTGAGAAAATGCAAAGCAAAATCAAGGTATGTTGTCCTGTTGCGTTTATTTCTGTTTGAAGGCTCTTTGACTCAATGATTTTAAATACATTTGTATTAATTTTGATGCAAGGTATTATACTGAAAAGTTTTTTTTTTTTTCCCCATTTGTATAATTAAACATGGACAGATTTTATCTGAGTGACTTTCAGATCTGCTACACTCTGCTGTTGCAGAATTAACAGCTATCATTTTGGCTCAAGTTAGGGGAAGAGTACCAACCCATGCTCATTAACTCTTGCATTACATTGATGTCACCTTGTGGTACTAACTCCAGCTGACATGCTACATGTGGGGGTATTGGGTTTTGTGTTTGTGAGGCTTTCCTCTTGTCCATGCCAGTTAGCCTACCTCCCAAAGATTTGTGGTTGTGAGGTGAATGGGTAATTAAAACTTCCCTGAGTGTGCTTATGATAGAACTACTTCTCAATTACTGTCTCAACCCAGGATTTATTCTGCTTAATTCTGAGTGCACTTCCAACGGCTTCAAATAACTCATTCCATGGCTGGTTACCGAATCCCTATGGGTTAACAATATGAAGATATTCCTGAATCAAGCACACGCATTAATGCCTTGCATACATTAAATATTTTATGGTATTATGTTATTTTATATTTCTGTACATTCTCTTGTGGTTTTCATAGTTGGAGTATGGCAGTGAAATTTCGGCTGTAAAATTCTACAGCCTGACAAATGTCAAGTGTTACATGTCTAAAACAGAGCGGGAAGGTCTATGAGCTGACCAGGCATCGAGGATTCAGACACATACACATATTCCCCCCCCCCCCCCGTTTTCTTTAAATGCATAACTCATTTACAGCAGTTGCTTTGGTTGTGAGCCTTAATAGCAAAGATCACTGCAAATACATTGGGCTCTGACACGATGTGTTAGAGGAACCAGAACTTAAGTTTGTGGTCAGAACATTTGCAGTCTAAGGTTACAGTTTTAAGATTGACAGTTGTGTGTGGTCCACACTCCCATAGCCTTCATGTTCTCTCTTATTTTGTATTTCAGAAGTGGAAACAAAAGTCTCCCCCCACACCACATTAAGCTAATGTTCAGTTAATTGGTAGGTGTAGCATAGCAAATATTATGTACACACTTTTGGTAAAACTCAGCCTAGTGTTTAACTAAAGCAGATGATAAACTTTGTATAGTTTTTTGGGGCTGTTAATTCATTTAAAAAATCATTTTTACAGCTTTAAAAGTCATTTTCTACGCAGATA
This sequence comes from Gymnarchus niloticus, assembly GCA_009936485.2. Classification (NCBI taxonomy): domain Eukaryota; kingdom Metazoa; phylum Chordata; class Actinopteri; order Osteoglossiformes; family Gymnarchidae; genus Gymnarchus; species Gymnarchus niloticus. Next base: position 7,005,348 of record JAACJT020000016.1, on the reverse strand, counting down.
TGTATTATTATGCATGTTCTGATTATATTCTTTACATTTTTTTAGTCCACTGCATTTTAAAAATTTAATAATTTACTTAATGTACTAATATCCATAAAAAGCCTTTAAAAATTAGTTCTGAATATACAGTACTTTTTTTGTTCTGCTTCATCTTTCATAACATCTGTGGCAAGTCTCTTTAATGCAGAGGCCTATATGTAAGTGGGGGGCACAGAGACATGTCCCATCTGGCTTTCAGAAAGGATGAAAATATCACTACCAAATTTTACATATGTGTAACTGAAGCTATTGTTTTGAGTCCCTACCAACTTTTACCCAAATTTCCAGCCCTGCTTTAATGTAATTTGTCAGTATGTACCCTATGATACTTAACATCCAACTGGAAGTTGCATGGTTGATGATTATGTATGCAGTCAGGTAACATCAGTTTTGTTCCTCCATTTGTGTCAGTAACAGCAATGAGGAAACAATCTCTTCAGCATATCTTCAGGTTATATTGTTATGGATGAGTCAGCTGCAGATGTATGATTACAGCTTTGGGGTTGACCAAAAGCCAATGGGTGGGTTCAAAAATCACTGCAGATGGAGACTGCAGCCATGAAAATAAAAGACGCTTGCTCCTTGGAAGGAAAGCTATGACAAATCTAGACAGCATATTAAA
>JAACJT020000016.1:6993405-7004587 GCA_009936485.2 Gymnarchus niloticus | reverse complement strand
AGAGGCGGTGGAGGACAGGGCGGCCTGGCGTGCTGTGGTCCATGGAGTCGCGAAGAGTCGGACACCACTGCGTGACTAAACAACAACAACAAAAGCCAATATGTTAGAGACACATAGAATGGTCAGGTTACCATGGGTCTGAGCTGCCAGGGCCCTGAGATTCCCTTCACACTAACTAAAAAGAAGTCCTTAATAGTTTTTCTTAATGTCTGTGTATATGTAAAACATGGAATTTCATAGATGATTTGGAGATGAACTGTAGTCAGGAGGCAAGTCCTGTTAGTGACATGTGAAATGGTAAGATATAGTGACCAGGAGCAATGGTTTCATTCTGTGGAGTGAATCCATCACTCATTTATGTTAAGGAGTGCCAAATGTGTATCTGTACATCATTCAGTTTGCCTACCCTTTCTTTCCACATGGATGCCAGTAAATTTGCCCTTTTGATTTTTCAATGCCTGTGCCCATGGATCTGTTCATCAAAAATTCTGGAGACTCAAGGTTATTAAATCTTTTGAGCTTAATGAAAAATTTTTTTCCTCTTCACATTCTTCAAGCATAGTGTTAAGTGCACCAGTTTTACTTGAAGAGTGTACCTATAAGCTTTACCATTGCTAAAAGGTGAGGTGTGACAGACTTTACTCACTGTGTCCACTCTTTGCCCAATTGCCTATGTTTCTTTGAAGACGTGGGCCCGCCCGGAAGCCATTAGAGCTGGTCAGACCAAATATGCGCAGAAAATCGCAGAGGGTATCCTGCCTGCATTTGAGGAGCTTTACAACATAAAATATCCTCTGAATAAACTAGGTGGGTGTTTCTCTGAAAGGCTCCCATAGCAATCCTCTTGAATCTTGTATAACAATGGGTATTGTGGTTTTTGCTGCCACAATACACGGTTTTTATGTATAATTCTGTACAATTGCTATGTGTAAATTCATCTAAAATACTTCATTACTCCTAATGCAACTTCAGCCTTTGTTCAAAAAAAGTATCCAGTAGAGTAATCTTATGCAAAATATAAAAATATAATTAAGAACATTTGTCGACTATGTGGACTTGCATTTGGAACTAGAAAAATTATAGCAATGTGTTTTGGATGTTGATTAACAATATTCAATATTGTTGAATCGAATAGATCAATATTGATGTTGGGGCTTGATTCGAAATCAATGTTTTCCAGGGCAAATCGCAGTGCCGGATTTCAGTGCGGGTGCAATGGAGAACTGGGGCTTGATAAGCTACCGTGAAACATCTCTCCTCTATGAAGAAGGTGTCTCTTCCATGTCCAATCAGGAGTGGATTGCCAGAGTGATTTCCCATGAACTGGCCCATCAGGTGCGATAGGGGCAGCAGAATGAAATAAGTCAGCCTTGCTACAAGACACAAGGTTTACATGTACAGCTCTGAGCGATTACGTGTTGTCCTACATGTTGACTGTTGCCATATTCGGAGGGACGTGAACCATCAGAGTTATCACTGAGTAATATTTCAAAGCTACTACTTGTATAAATGGTATATACATTTTCAATCAGTCGGGGGCCATTTCTAAGGTTGACAAATGAAAGTTTTCTAAAAGACACACTTGCCTCCTTACAAAAATGTATTTAAATGGAAAAATGTTTGTTTACAAGGAAAATGAGGAAAAAACATGTAGGTTAAAGGTTAAAAATAAAGAGCTGTCTGACTATAGCATGAACTGCCTGACTGATTTCTAACCAATGTTGTCATTCCCTTTGCCTTTCTCCCTACCAGTGGTTTGGGAACCTGGTCACAATGAAGTGGTGGAATGAGCTGTGGCTGAATGAGGGCTTTGCCACCTACATCTCGTACACCGGTGTCAATAAAGTTGAGCCCACATGGAATATTGTGAGTTTGCTTTTACTGATGTGAAGGCTTTTCTTTGGTACTGTGTTGGCCTCCTCTTACCTGTGTCATTCCTGTGGGCGGTCCCGTCTCCAGAATGAACGCTTCGTCCTCTATGAGACCCAACCCGTGTTGCTGGTGGATTCCCTGTCTACATCCCACCCCCTCGGTTCCAGAGCAGAGGATGTGCAGACCCCCTCTGATATTGCGGGGCTGTTTGACACCATCACCTACAGCAAGGTGCTTTTATGATCAAATCAAGTAGAAACACTAGAACCTTCTTAGAAGGGTTCTTAGTTTTGTCACTCAAACCTACCTTAAAGTAGAATATTTACTGTAAATATCTGTATAGGATGTCATTATCTCAGGTGACTAAGCTGCTGATATATTTTTTTTTTTTTTTGTCATTTAGGGGGCTGCAATATTAAGGATGTTATCGGCTCACCTGAGAGATGAAGTCTTTCAACAGGGCCTTAAGGTGATTTACTGTATTCCTTTCAAATGCTCAGGATGACATTTTTAACATTTATTTAGTCTCTTCAGAATTCTGGTACTCGTGAATTTTGCAGTACATATTGTTGTATCCATGCAGTGAGGCTAGGTGGTGTTTCTAAATTGTCTGCGGTGTGTGAGTACATGGGGTGAACCCTCACCCCGTACCCTGTGCTGCCTGGGATAGACGTTGGACCCTTTATGACCCTGACCTGGATGAGCAGTTAGAAAATGGATGGCTATTATATGCTTCCAACTGGATTAATAACCTGAAAAGTTATGAAATGTTCACACATCAGGAGCTTTCAGCCCACATTGTTAAGGCATTAAAAGTCTGCGCTTTGTCGTTTCCTAGGCATATCTAAAGGCTTACGAGTACAGCAACGCTGAAGCCAAAGACTTCTGGAGACACTTACAGGAGGTAAGCTTAGAAAGAGAAACCATCACAAAATCAGTATTGTGAAAATCCCCTTAAAGATTAGATAAATCAAAGTGCTGTGCATGTACAAATGTTTGGTATAAACAATATGCTAATAATATTAATAAAAGTTCCACAAAGTTCTTGTGGGCACTCTAAGTTTAAGTGTGAAGTCTGCAGATCCTTCCTGTGTCTGGTGTGTTGCTACCTGGGACTTGTGCAGTCCAAAGACATGCATTTAGACTAGCTGGCATCTCTAAGTTGCCTATAGGGTATGGCTGTGTTTGTGCATGAGCGTGTGTGTGCGCTCTACAATAGTCTGGCTTCCCATCCAGTGTGTAGCCCAGTCTTGTGGCCTATGCTGCCTGGGATTGGCTCCAGGCCTCCCTGCAACCCTAATCAGAATAACCAGTTAGAAGATAGATGGATGGAAGAAATATTTTATGTTCGTTAGGTTAAGCCACCAATTCCTTTAAATTGTTTTGTTTTTTTTTTCTTTCCCTCCAAGGCAGTGAATGATCCTACAATCAAAGTAGCAGAAATTATGCAGACATGGACTCAGCAGATGGGCTACCCTCTCATAACGATTAACACCACCTCTGGGGAGGTTTCACAACACCACTTCCTCCTTAATGAAACATCCACCCACAAGTATGTGTTGCCACACAAACAAAATTATGGGACTTCCATGGTACTGAAACACTTGTTGGCTGGCCCAGTTGCCCCTTTGTACTCTGTGGATTTCAAACCGTGTTTGCAGGAGATCTTTATGGGCCTTAAACACGAGCTATTTAAAAGAAGGAATCCTTCTCTAATTGCCATTTAATACAGTTCTAGTTTGGGCTGTATTTCATGTATGATTTCTTAAATGTATAACACTGTTTACATGTCTGTCTGTTTTCATCCAAATAGCTATATCTGGCATGTTCCAATTTATCTTATGAAGTCAGGAACAAGCACAGTGGAAAAGGATCACTTGTTTGAAAAAGGTCCAGGTAAGAAACCACTGTCATTTTTGATAAGAATAGTCATTACCACATTCAGATGTTAGTTTATACTGCATAGATTTTATGTGGATAAGAGGCTTATTGAGGGGTAGCAGGACAAAGTCTGTTTATTACAAAAGCGCTAAGTTGAATTAAATCCATTGACTTGGATAATGGAAACAGCAGAGAAATTTATGAAGGCAAATCACCAAGGTAAAAGTAGCATGCTGCGTTTACTGTGATCTTACTAAGGATTTGTGCTACTAACGATTAAATTTGCCGTTATTGTCTAAAGTCCGGAAGCCAGAGTACAGGACCTCAGGAAACCAGTGGCTTCTGGCCAATATCAATTGCACAGGATATTACAGAGTGAATTACAATCTGGAGAACTGGGAAAAACTGCTTAAACAACTCGAAAGGGATCATCAGGTACGTTATGGGCATGGCTCTGAGGTGCACCTGTGATGCACTTTAACAACCCATGGAGAGACTCATATTCAAAAATTCAGTTCATTCAATTTTTGCAGTGCTGTTCACAACACAGTTGCCCCAAGGCGCTTAACAGGAGTGTGTGGTAATTAGGGTATTTTGATTTCAAAGGGGAAAAGAGTTAATATTTCTGTACATGTAGGTCCTTCTGCTTCAAGCATGCGTGTTTAAACATGTCTATGAGATGTGCTTGCCATATGCTTTTTAGTACGCTATAAATGTATTCGAAACAACTAGTATGTGAAAAATATGGATTTCCACACTAGTTTTCTTAAAGTCCTTAATTTGCTTTTAGGAAATTCCGGTGATCAACAGAGGGCAACTAATTGATGATGCATTTAATCTTGCAAGGTATGTCCAGTGACCTCTGCCATTCCAAGCAGGCATTCATACAGACCTTATTCTGATACCTGTCTGAACATTCAAATTATCATATTTGCGGGTGTTAGATTCCTGGGATCCCAGATCAGACCAACATTAGTCGGTTATGCAAAGGTAGTTATTTACTTTCAAAATAACAAAGTCTCTTGACTTGATTAGTATGTCTTGATTTTCAGGATAAATTTTTTGCTCTACAGTTCTTTTTTCCAATTAGTTGATTCCATGGGAAAAGGAAACGAGTAAAATGAAAAACTTAAAGGCTGTTGCGGATCTCGATCACATGACTAAGACACTAAACAGAATGGTAATAGTGTGAGAAAGAGTTTTGACACTTCACAATCTCTCCTTTAGAGCCCACCATATTAATACCAGTCTGGCTTTGAGCACGACCAAGTTCCTTTATAATGAAACACAGCTGATACCGTGGGAGTCCGGACTAAGAAACCTGGAGTATTTCATCCTCATGTTCGATCGCTCTGAGGTTTATGGTCCAATGAAGGTCAGACATTAAGAATAATGTCTAAGTACATTACATTTTTAACACTGGCAAAGTCCATATATTACTGAATAACCATACTGGGACCTTGTTGTACCTTCCCTTGTCTAGGCGTATCTGAGAAATCAAGTCTCTCAACTTTATAGCTACTTTGAACCTTATACCTGCAACAACACTGTTCCAGATGACCATGCCGAGCAGTAAGTTGTTATACTTTATCACGAGAGCTGCTATCTCTACACTGATTGTCAGCCTTGCGGAAATTGGCATGATTTTTTTTTTTTTTCCTCCACAGGTATAACCAGATCAATGCCATCGCGACTGCATGTAGCAATGAACTTCCTAAGTGCCAAAGCATGGCCTATGCCTTATACAGAGAGTGGATGAGTGACCCAGCAAATAATACGTAAGAAGGCATTAGTTTTGCTCAGTTAATATGCGGTTCATATTATCTACTGACGTGATCTCACATCACCCGTTCCTGTGTTTTTGCCTCATATTATAGTGCATAGTAGGAATCAAGTCCTCAAGGTGTTTGAACTTCTTTTGTACATAGAATTTTTCTTAACTAGAGTCTCATCATTTGTTCCAGGATATCTCCAAACCTGAAGTCAGCCATCTACTGCAGTGCCATAGCTGTTGGAGGTGAGGAGGAATGGGATTTTGCGTGGAGGGCCTACATGAATTCCACCATTGCAAGTGAAAAAGACAAGCTAAGATATGGAATGTCTTGCTCCAAAGTCATCTGGATCTTAAATCGGTCAGAACCGCCCAGCATAAATGTTCCACACAGCGAAACATGCTTTTACCAGAAAAACACTCATCTAAACTATTATTCTACCTTTTAGATATCTCGCGTATACCCTGGACCCAAGCAAGATAAGGAAGATGGATTTTGTTTCTACTGTCAAATACATTGCACAAAATGTGGCTGGTCAGTCATTAGCCTGGGACTTTGTACAGTCTCAGTGGACGTATATAAGCCAAGAGTGAGTCCTCATTGCTGCCATGTAATGCAAAAAACATCAGGAAGTCCATCTGAAGAAGACACCCATAATGATAAAGGGTTAATGATGTAGTGACGAGAGCTAATTCTTGAAATGATTCCACACCGTTTTTACATGTTTGAATGTAATTCTGGCCATCGGTTTATATTTAGCTACTATACCCAACCAATAAAACAATATTAGACTAGCAATGCAAAGACAATCCCTAGGACAAAGGTTACACTGGTCACCAAGCAGTCATATATTTTTATCAGTACACATTTTATGCTGTGTGTTTAATTCCCCTTCCTTATTTTGTATTTGTTCCCTGCTTAGTCATGTATTGAAAGCTGCTTTAAGCTGACTTTTTAAGCTTGCTCATTATTGCAATTCACTGCTGATTTCTTATTTCAGGTATGGTGGGGGAATGTCGTCACTTGGAAGCCTCATTGATGGAGTGACAAAGAGATTCTCCACAGAATTTGAACTTAGACAGGTAAAGGTGCATCATAGCACTCCCGCAGCCACTCTGATGGATGAATCAATAAACTAGCTGTAGATCGGGAATCCCAAACATCCGAATGCTAATTGCTGAGTATTGTGATAAACTGCAAGTAAATATCATCGTCAAAACAACAAGAATTCTGAAACAGATTAAGTTTTTAACTTCATTAAATGGCACTGCTGCTTTTTGGGTCCAACCATTGCTTTGGTAGATAGGATGGGTAGCCGTGAGATTTGCAGAAGAGCTCTGGCTGACTGGGGGTGGTGGAGGTCATCTCTGATGTTTGGCCCCTTTGTCTGCATACAGCTGAAACAGTTCCAGAAGGAGTATGGGGCTCACTCTTTCGGCTCGGCCACGCGAGCTCTCGAGCAGGCCATCGAGAGGACGAAGGCCAACATCAAGTGGGTGAGGGAAAACAAGCCCATTGTTCTGGAGTGGTTCCTGAATGAGAATGAGTCCAAGTACCAATGAGTCTCAGGCATTCCAAAAGAAACAGCAGCAGTGTCTTTTCATTTGAAAAGGATGGAGAAATGTAGGCCACAGGCCTGACAGGATATGGGGAAGTAAGTCAGCCCTTTTGCCAGTGGGGGCGCTGTCACTCAGTTACTGCTGTCAGTTCCGTACAGACTTGAGCAAGATACTGAAATTTTTTCATTCAAATCTCATTTACCTGTCTTAATATAGACTTTAATATATTAAATTGCATATGTGAGAAATTGTACCTTCTTGTAGACTCAAGAAATTAATAAAACAGAGGTGTATGGTATCATTGAAAGACAGTTCTAATCCTCTTCTTATTAAAATGTATTCATTGATCTTGAAAATGCTTGTATAGTACATGGCCCTAAGGGGGCTGAAGTGTATCCCAGGTGGCACGCAGTACAAAGCTGGAGTACACCATGGATGGGATGCCACTCCCATCACAAGGCACATGCGCGCGCATGCGCGCGCGCACACACACACTCTATGGGCAATCTACAAATTAAAATTCACCTAACCGTACGTGTTTGGATTGCAGAGGAAATCCGCATAACACAGGGAACAACATCTATACTCCAAATAGATGCAGAGGGAGTGGGATTCAAGCCCACAACCTTGGAAATGCGACCCATGCCACCCACTGTGTTGAAGCACAAATCCCACTTGAGGGCAATAAATACTTTCCTGAGGGATTCTTTCATTTGAGGTGCTAGCTGCATTTAAACTACCTGTTTTTACAGTTTTGAAAAGAATGAGCCTTTCTCCATGTGACATGGATTTTCACTCCACTGCATTTCCATGAGGACAAGATGCCACACTGGTACACCAGGGCCTGCTGAACATTATCAAGGCAGCCAGCTTATCAGTAGATGCTGAGGGTAGGCCCATGTGTGCTAATGCGTTTCCACTATGGACATCTGGCCACATCAAGCTGTGCTTGTTTACTTCTCCAGTGTGTGAAGCCTGTGGATATGATGCAACAGGAAACCATGCAGCTGTCTTTAGAAACAAAGATATGCCTTCAGCATCTGAGGGAGAGTAAAACATTCACAGCAACTGTATGGATTCTCTCCTCTTACGTAGCAGTCACGTCTCAATACTTTGTCCTTTTATCTCATGAGAATCCACTTGTGCCTCTCTTTTTGTTTGGTTCAAACCCTGTACTTTGGACAACATGTATTTATAGGTAATACATACTGGTGGCTCTTTTCATGAAGCTTGTAACAATGTCATTATGCACATTAATGAATCACACTGAATGGAGCAAGGCTGAGAAAACTGAAGAACCTCCCTCATGTCTTGTCAACCATTAATTTACAAATCATTTATCATAAACACATAAGAGCAGCTTCCTCAAGGGATAGGGTCCCAACCTGAATATTTGCAGTGAGATTGTGAAAGGTTAACTTTAAATTATGTACCGACTCCTGTTACAGACCACTGAAGGTCTTAATGTCTAAAAGGAAATACTCAGGCTTGGACTTTCAAACGTGGATTTCTAGATTATATTTCAAAGCACATTTTCCATGATACTTGTCAATATCATCCAGCAAACATTTGGTACTGCTTGCATGGTTAGAACGATGTTGAACCTAGCTTGGGACATTCCAAGTGAAATTTCCAAAACTTTCCTCCTGTAATCCTAGTGATGACTTCATGATTATTTTCCCACAGGGATGAAATTGCACAACCATAAAAAACCCAAGCGAAGGTTTTCATATTCGACTAGATTTCTTAACCAGTAACATCCAGCACCTTGTGTTCTTTTTTAAACTAGGTAAAGTACAAGGTGATACCATTCTTTTTAGCCAAACAAAACAAAGGTTTTATTGAAACGTTTGTTTTAAACTTTTTCATGTTAAGAAAATACAGTAAATACATATAAATCTGAATATGTTAAGACAGGATTCATACCATTTGCTGAAGAAAGATAAAGTATGCTGAATAACTTTTGCCCGCCTTGTAACACCCACTTAATCCATTTTCAAAGGGTCCAAGGAGAAACCAACATTCCCCCAGCAGTCTCCTTTAGAACCCTCTTCAGTCATCCTAGAAAATACAGAACAACACACAAACACTAAACCACAGGTGACATCAGGTATGACTGTTTCAGGTGTGACCTACACTTCTGACAGACATCTGAATATCACAAACAAATACTGAGAACATCGTATTTTACAACAATTTCATACAGCCAGCAGTAATTCATGATAGTTCTAGCAATTCATTCCAGAAACTCGCAGGTTTTTATCTAAGTTGATTGAAAAAAAAAGAACCAAGACAGTTATACAACAAGAGCTAAGATCAAAATGTTACCAACTCCTGAATTACTTAAATAGAAATATCCAGCTGTATCTTTCAGCTAATGTAATAGCATGACATCATTTGAACATTTAGACAGCAGCTAACCCTAAACAGGGAAACCATCATCTAATGTGTATCTGTCTGAGTTGGACGTCCTCACCCATTCGTCGTCATCCACCCCTTCGGTCTCTCCAACATGTTTCGTAACACTGCCGCTGTCAGCTTTGTTTGCCATGATCTTATCAGTCCACGAAGCCCCAGTCTGTTCATCTCCAGCGAAGTTACACTTGGTCACTGTCCCGCCATCTAATTTCGCTAAGGAAACTTTAAAAAAAAAAAAAAAAAAGAGACGCTCCATAGTACCTAAAAACATTGCTATTCCCTTTATACTCCATCCCATAAAATGTTTTTTTTTGCCTATCATCATGATTTTCTTGTTCAGTTCGAACACATCAATCAAATTCTAACCCTTATCCAACTTTTTTTGATTACCCAAAACATCACACATTCACAATTATATAAAAAGTAGTTAACTAGAATTGAGATGTGAATGAAGCTATTTTTCTTCTAGACATTGTGAATTTCATTAGTGTGTTTTCTTTAAGCTCAAGCAGCAACAGCAGTGCTTTCATAAACTACCAGTAAAATGAAAAACCCAGAACAGTGTCATGTAGATGACTTTTTGCTCTGTATAGAGAAATCATATAACTTAGTAGTGTTATATGTTAATAGTGTTATACTCATACACACCGATGAGCCAAAACATTATAACCACCGCCTAGCAGAAAAAAAGGTTTGAGCAGTAATATTTCAGCATACTATCCTGGCCAATGTGTCTGTCTGATGTCAATCCTATTGAACATCTATGGGATTAACTTGATGGACAGGTTCAGCATTTGGAACTACCAAAGACTCTTGATGCTCTGTGGAAAGACCTGGTGTCAGCATGGTACCATGGCTGAATCAATGCCTTGCCGCATAGTTAGAGCATTGGCAGTAGAAGGAGGTCATACCACATACTACTGTAAAGGGGTGGTACTATTCAACTTTTGTTAGCTGATCTCATTGTCATGCTCCTCAGAACATCTGAGCATACTCCTAGCAACACAGCAAGAGGAATTATCCTGCTGGAACCAGCCCATGCCATCGGGGCAAACACTCATCATGAAGGGGTGAACCTGGTTCGCCAGGATGGACAAGTAACCTGAGGCGATCAGTACAACTGTTTCTAGTCAGCATACACCTGTCCTTTTATATCCCTATTCTCATTTGTAACTTTATAGGTTTGCCATCTGGCTGCAGGGAAGAGCCAAATGTTCTACAAGGGGGTGATGTTTTGACTCATCTGTGAATATATATCATTTCCAAGTTAGGACCGCCTTGAAGTTATCTGGGCCATGGATGCAACATGAGTTTAAATCAAAGATAAGGTTGTGGAAAAAACAGAAAAAAACAGAACTGTTGCCATGTGTACTTTTCATGCCTCTACATCATAAACATTCACTAAGCATTGCACAAACATTATGAAACATCGGCAATATGCTTGACACGTTGCTGTTGGATACTGGTTTTTAATAATCCCAGTAATAAAATCATGCCTAAGCATAATTAAAGGACACGTACTAGCTTCCGTAAAATGTGAACCCAAAGCAGTAAAACTATTTCAAGGTTACAGACTCAGTGTAGAAAGGGCCCTCAGTCTTCCAGAACCTTCCAGAAAGTAGGTAGAATGTTGGGTTCTATTTCCCTCGTTAAGGACTATAAACATTGATTGTTCCTCCC
>JAACJT020000016.1:6981172-6993305 GCA_009936485.2 Gymnarchus niloticus | reverse complement strand
GCTATCAGCGGTTCCCGAAGAACGGGAACTAAGAGCGGTCTCCGGTACCTTGGGTCCACAGAGCCGGATCTAAGAGCAGTCTCCGTTACACTCAGATTAAGGCCTGGGTTATGACTCGGACCTGACTATGGCACCAGCTTAGATTTACTAGGATTCGGCGTCACTCACAGATGAATGGTCCGTCCCCCTTGGTTTTAAGTCGAACATCCTGGCCAGCCTCAAGTTCCACCTTCTCCAATTCCACCTCAGGTAACCAGAAGGACACAGTAGAAGGGGGTGCATATCGCTCTGTCACCTTCAGAAGCTCCACCTTGTTGACCACTGCCTTCAGCTCATCCTCAGAGAGCCGGTCAGTCTCCCCTTTTGCCTCCACCTCTGAAATGTGTCATAAACTTCAAACTTTCCATGGAATCAACACAGCACAAACAATGTCACAAACAGTCAATTAACAATATCAATCCTTTTAGACACAAGTATAATGCTTTAACCTTGGAGAAATATCTAATGTAACTAATTGACAAAATACTACATGTCTAATTTCAGGCTTGTTCTAGACTGGCAGATAAATTATTTTTGCATACCTGTCACTGAGGAACAAACAATGTACTGTTCACAGAATAAAACACCAAATTTTGTTCCATGCAATGACAGAAAAAAAAACAAAGATTTTGCCAGTAAACCTTAATTCACAGTCCCCTGCACATATACACATATCAATCAGGAGACACTGATTCCATGTGGAAGCCAGAAATCCCACAGGAAATACACACAAACACAGGAAGAACCTGACAAATCCACATATTGCCAAATCCAGACACTGGAGGTGTGAGACAAAAGCATTATCCACTGAGTTCCCGAGACATTAAGGAATACAATGCATAATTTAAAACATTTCTATATGTCAGTCCCTACACAGATTTTCTTTTAAATGAACTAAAAATAATTAATGTTCTACTGTATTCCAGACCACAGATCTCCATGGATCAGTGTGGACCTAAAAAAAGACACCACCAGATTACTGGAAATCTTCCAGGACTTACTGAAGGAAGACATAAGGTATCCTGTGTTGACCTTTCTTGTTTCACTGAAGTTCGGTTCAATCTCATTGCCTCTGGAATCATATTTCCTCCGATGGACTCGACTTGGCTTAATATACAAAACGTAGTAGCGGTCCTGTCCAAGTCAGCATACACAAGACATGGTTAAATGACAGATCACTCATTAAACTCAACAATGTTTCTGGTTCATCCACTAAGCGTGGCACCCCCAATGGTCGTTTGGTTACCTTATAGTTATTGACATCAGTAATAACATGCCGCGACACATCCATCAGCTTTCCTTCTAATATAACACCTGGGCCTCTGTAGACATCAACATCAAACATTTAATATTTGTATCTGATCTTTAGATATCGAGATGCGTTCAGTAAGTGCAAGTTTACAATGACGCTGGCTTGCGTACAAGTTCCTTCATTTATAACCTATATTTGGTGATCTTCTAAACTGCTGTTTTCATACACTACAACTGTTAATAATTTTATATGCGTTTTCAAATAACGTCTGTATTTACATATCCATTACTCGCAGTTACTGACATCAGATCTGTTGCACCGCTTTTAAAGCTATTCTCTAAATTCCTTAATTGCGTCGCGTATGCAAACATTTGTCATAAAATGATTATTACCCCTGATGTACAGTGGGCTGCCACGGGTAACCTATTTTCTCATTATTTACAGGTTTATTTTGCAGCGCTTTATTTTCATATATACGACTCATTATGAGATCCAAGACGCTCCTGCGGTATTTCCTTTAAGTTTTCCTCAATTTACTTCCCAGATTCTTCCGTGGGTCTTACCACGGCAGGAGATCCGGGTTTCGCCAAAACATAATATTTATGTTTAATCATCGGTTTCCGAAATGTATGAAATTCAGCATTTCTATTTGTGTTATTGCCTCATTTGTATGCCCCAGTTCTAAACATATTTGACCGATTTATACGCGTGGAAAAATATCGGAATTGACCCCTGTCCTTACATGTATGGTATGGCCCACGTAACCCATAACCCCACCCACCACGTAAAGACGGCGCTCTGCGCTCCGCTCCAAAAGGGCCTTAAAAAAACAGTTATCACACGGAAAGGTCAAAATATTTTTTATTTTCCACTGACGTCAAGTAAAAATCGTTGACTTATTATACAAAATGTTTTCGATTGTTATTCTAATGAGTTACGCATGCCAATCCGAAAAATCAGGATGAACTCAAGGAATCTGGGACAATTTATGCAATTTTGACTTCTGTGATAATGTATTGCCCCAGATTAACTGAGTTCATTCATCCAATAGCTTTGTATTATTATCTGTTATTCGTATTTATCTTGTGGATCTATTACTTATCATTCTATTATTACTCTACTTCTGTGTGAACTCGTTCACAAGAGGATAGAAAAGACAACGTGTAGTTTGTTTACTTAATTACCTGTAAAGTCGAAATTTTGAAATCAAGCATTATTTCTCTGATATTCGGATGTTTGTTGATTGTTTTAGTGCCAGTCCTGGGTGACATTCCAGAAAGTGGGTTTAACATATCCTATAGTCAAACCTGAATTACGACTGGAGAAAGCTAAAAGCCTGACTTCAGGATTTTAATCTCTTTCAGTTTTCTGGTCTTAAGCAAGATGAAATCTGTAGACTAAGGGCCAATACAATCAGTCAAAGTTAACAAAAAATGTACTTGGAAAACACTACTATAACTTCTTACTACCTTCTGTATCTAAAGGCTTATTTTAGTCATTTAACTTTTAGACCATCTCATTACCCATTATGATTTGTCCTCCTGGCTTACGCCTTAGATTTCTTTGGGTCTTGCAATCTGCCATTGTCATCACTAACTGAGGTATGGAAATAAGTCAAAAGCCAGCTAAAAGTGAATTTGGGCACAAAAGAATAGTGTCATTATTATATAAAAATGTATTTTCATGTAGATTTGATGTCTGCCAGTCTTTATGAAGGCAAACTAAATAGGCCTAGACTTTATATAGATCCATGTACACATTTTTGTCCTAAAACAAAAGTGTTTTGTGTAAAATCTGTAGAAAAATGGTTTTTAACCCTGTCTAGTATGCTTTTACTAAAATATATTTCATATCTAACATGGAGCTGCCAGGTAAGTGACAAAAACATCCAAGACTTTGAAACATCAGGAGCCAATTTACCATAGGGATGTAAGTCACAAATATTTCCTTGACTTGTTGCTGAGGTCTACTCCCTGAATTATGGTTTGTGATTACTTTATCTGTCAACCTTTGTCTGCAACTGTTCAGGTCCAGGCCACCTACTGTACGATGTAATTACATAAACACAGGCCTAACCGTTGCTAGTGTAAGAGCCAAGTTGTAAGGTTAGCCATACATTTCGCCTTTGGCTCCAGTCTCCAGGTGCCTGCACCTCATACAGTCGATCTCGCTCATCCACCTGGGCTGTCAGGTATTTCCTGCACACTGGAAGAAGTTACATTATTATATTTTTTTACCTGCTGTGCACACAACATACTTAAGACATTCCCCCTAGACACTTAACTTTAAAAAATGTATAAATAACTTTATAATTTCTAATTAAGAACTGTATGTATAATTTTAACTACTTATAGTTAAAATTGCCATCTTAGCACCCAGTGTAGATAGCACAGAGAATGGGTGTATACACAATGTCAAATTCAGCTCTAACCATACCCAATAAATCAATCATTGCCTCAAATAAGTAATTTCCCGTTTGACTTTGATGATGAATGGTTTAAAAGGAAAGTATTAGTAACAGTGGTTTGTGTTGGTTTGTTGATGTCTCTTCGTGTCTGGAGTTGCAGTGCATCATACAGCAACATCCATTTTTGTATTATCTCTGATGACGATGCAGTAAAAATTCCTTGTGTCTTACTTCACAGAGATAACAGTTTCATGTACTTTAAAACAAAAAAAGCCTTCTCTACCCTTCTATAAATTATATCAAGAAGAATATCTCTGAATTACCAAGGGTTACTTAAGGCTTTATGACAAAACCATAATTTCTTACCTTTTTCCTTTTCTTGCGAGGCAGCTCTGCTGACACCATAACAACCATGCATATTATAAATCATACTGGCCTGCTAGACTTATACAAGTCATAGCGATTCCGAGAATGTGCACCTTAAAACGTAACAGAATAACTCTCTCCCCCTTTAAGGAGATACTTTAAAATGTAATAAAATTTAGTTGCTTTGATGTTACTAAGTGATTATCTACCTCATTCAAGGACTGCAGTCTTGAATTAAGTAACGTAAAGTTATTCAATATTTCTGAACATTATTTTTAGATCCTGGACTACTCTGCTGTTCTTTACTATTCCAGAATCAGGTCTAGAGCTACCTTAGTTTGAGCCCTGTCCAAGAAAACTCTATCTATAATGCTTTTCATAGTATCTGCAAACCATTTTTGGAGTAATGAAGTACATATGTAAGTAGCTCTTTTTGGCCGGCGACTCAGTATGAAGAATGCGACTAAGGTAACCAGTATAATTGTACACAGTTTAACAATAACGTCACTGACTGTGTAAAGTTCTGGCTGTATGGTCTGCTGCACTCACCCAGGTACATGGCAGTTGATACTGGGCAGCTGATGCCTACCACTTTCTCTTTGGCAAAGGATGAGCAGAAATCTCCCAGCATCCTCAGCGCAAAGCCTTGCCTCCTTGATGAGTTCCGCACAAATATAGTGTCCAGTACAGGGAGAAGGTAACCCTGGCCAGTGTATCTGTTGCATAAGCAGCCTAAGTGGAGCCATATTCAGTTATTAACAATGGAGAAAACCAAATTATTTCACTTGTATGAAATACAAAATCTTGATATTTTTTTTACAATATAGGAACTGTTTCAGTGACATTTAGATACTTGTGTGACACTTACCCAAAACATCTTATATTTCCTATCAATTCATAATGCTGAATATGTTATTGGAAAAACCTGCTCAAGATAACTACAGCAGGGAACCTTCTAGAACTTGAACCAGCAACCTTCAGCTTATGAAGTTATTTTCTTAACCACAATGCCATCTGTCACCCTGAAGCATCAAGCTAAATTGGTGTGTGTAAGAGCCCCTTAATTGCCTGAAGTAGCACCTCCCCCATCAAAGCCCTGTTGAAGAAGGCTTGAGCTTCTCATTAGATAAGCCATTACAAATGAACAGTCCAGTGGAGCCAACTTCACACATTTACGGATCTGCCACAATGGTTTTATATTCCCTGCAGTCAAAAAACAAAATGAAGTCCAAGTAGTTCTATGAACAAACCATCTACATTATTGCTGGCTGGTTGCTTTTGTTACTGCTGAAGACACGTTCAATCCCGTGTTAAAGCACACTCATGTTGCGTACTGGCAAACTGTGTCTGCATTGCAGAAGACATGTAGTTACTGATAATATAGATAACCAATAGTAATATTTACTAATTATTTACCACTTGTTACCACAGTGAATGGAGAATTATAAATCATCTGATACACTTATAACAATTGCATTTATAATCCCTGAACACTGACCAGAATGAGAAACATTTTGGACAATTTAAAAGAAAATCACTTTCTGCAGATGCTCAGGGCAACTATTTTGCTTTTGTCTTGTTTTTTTTTTTTATTTGTGATGCTTCACCATAAACTGTTTTTCTTTCTTTATACGTATAATGCACTGATATTGGCCCCTGGAGTCAAAGTAATGCTTAAGCCCTTAGTTGTGGAGTCTGGTGCTGTCTGTAGCACATGTAATTTAGTAATTTTTTTCATCCCTCCATTTTCCAAACTACTTTATCCTATGCAGAGTCATGGGGCCCAGGAGCCTATCCCATGGAACTTATGGCACAAGGCAAGGGGACACACTGGATGGGGTGCCAACCCATTGCAGGGCACAGTCACACATAGCGCTCACACTGTAAATCTTATCGAATCTAGGCCTATATGTATAGTCTTTGTGTAATATACTCGTACAAGTTTATGAATACATCATTTGAAACAAGGATGACCTTCAGACCATATTCTCTCACCTTTCTTCTTGATTGTGTAGAAGCCAACAGCTTCTCCATCTACCCAAAGAATTTTGCCAGTTTCCTCGTCAGGATGAGGGGTGAAGTATGTGCTGTCATTAACGGATTGCTCCAAAGTCCCAAAAATAACCTGACTGAGGACAAAAAGCACCACTCGTTCCCCAGCAGACTCAACCTGTTATACATGTTACACATCAGAATACATACAGAAAAAACACTGGGCTTTTGATGACTATACAAAGTAATATTATTTTCACTAATCCCTGGAAGAACTTAGACGAACTCATTGCATTTAATTTTGTAAATATTCCAGATGCACATAGATCAGTCAGTGACAGAAACAAATTCTATTGTTATTTAAGTATCATTCATTAGGACTTCAAGGAGTCTTGAACAAAGATTTACCGGAATAATTCCAGACCTGGACAGGTTAGACGTTTTTAAAATATCATTCAGGGCCCACCATTTTCCAGCCAGGTAAAGTGCAACCACTACAGAAGAAAAAAAATGTTTTGTCACAGTTAAGGACAACAGTTCATGAAATGAAGGTGCAAATCTGACAGAAGTGCAGTACAGATGTAGAACCACTCACCGTGTGTTTGGTCCTCGGGTGTGTGCAAGGCCAAAACCTTGTGGGCTGGGTCATCATCACCAAACAGTGAAAGAAAGCCCACATTCCCCAGTGTTATATTCAGCTGTGGGGGTCAAATACAGATCCTTCACTTTCAACATCTAATTGTAAGCATTAATCTTATTTTGAGCCAGGACCCCCTCAAACCCAAGGCAAAATCATTGTGGCATGGAGCTAATCTGGTAATGGGGGGGCACCTATCCTTGGCAGCATAGATCACCAGACAAGGAAACACTGGATGGAATGCCAGTCACAAGGCACATACACTCCAAGCAATGTACAGACACCAATTAGAATAACTGCATTACTTTGGAAGATGAGAGGAGACCTGCAACACAGAGAAAGCATGCAAACTCCAGACATAAAGAGCAAAGGAAAGATTGGAACTCCTAAACCTGGAAGAGTGAAACAAAAGTGCCAACCGCTGGCCCACTGCACCACCTTCAGGTAATGCTGCACAGAATAAATATTACTGGGAAACAAATAAACTGACCTTTTCACCACTTGGGAGAAGAAAACGATCATTCTCACGGAGGACGCTTAATTGCAGTCGTGACAAATACTTTTCTGCACTTATCCTCAAGGTATCGTAATCCAAAGGAAGATCGACAGGATAGCATTTCTCTATTGAAGAATAAACGTATTAATTTTAACGAGTCCGCAGAGATGGTTCATTAGTGTCACAGTGATGTCTGTTATGATCATTATACTGGGTAATTTCTTCATCGTAACTGCAACAACTCCAAATCACTACAGTGTAGTGATAGTACACCTATAAAAGCTGGATAGTGTATTTTACCATGTGGAACAGAGTTCCACAGTCGATATCAGCTCCGACAACAAATCGTCGCCGTATGTAGTATTAATAGTATTATTGGTATTAAGTGAATTCCATTTCGTTTTCAAATATTTTCACCCCAAACCAAAACTTATGGCTTTACTTTTCATCTGGGTGCAATACTTTTACATAGTTTTATTAAAGTTTGAACATTTTAAATGTTCAATTTTAGCAGATTTTTACAGCATCGCAATAACAGATCGAGTAGCAAATTTACAACAAACAGTGAATTAATACGTGTTTGTTCTTCAAAATTCACTTCTAATCTTACCAACAAATTGTGAAGGGTCGGTTTCCATTATGTCGGTGGATTTTGACCCCTGCCCGAAATCGTGTGGTACAGCACAATAACCTGCCACGGGACCCAGCAGAATAGTTAAAATATTATATATATATATCTTGCGCTCTACAGTATCTCGAATTACTTTCTCCCTTCATGTTATTACTAATTTGTGCATATTTGCTTACTGTTCATTCATCATTTACTCTGCGCATTCATACACTATAATAGTTAAATTCGCCTGAAACTATTAGTATGGACAATTAGACTTCTAGCCTTTTTTTACTTTGACTGATTTGTGTATTGTGAATTTTGCTTATGATGAATGAAGACCATTACTGTAATATGAAGTTGTATTAGTGAGGTAACTACAAGAGAGAAAATGCCTGATATGGCTCTCAACTTTGGGGTCGCCTAATATGCAAAAGGAGTCGCGGGAAGATGCCGAAAATATTTTAGTAAGTAAATAATATAGTTATAGGCTACATAAAACGTTACCAGTAATGAGCGTACTGCACAGTTTTCGAATTATTATGAAACAAGTATTACAAATGCCGTATGCTTGTCATAAAATGCTACCACGCTTGTCAGAAAAGGGTATACTCGTTTCATAATAATCGCGACCTTAAGGTTGGGAACCGGTGACTTAGACAGACAGACATTAAAAATTCATTTTCATGGAAAGCACTTATTACATATGCAGCGAATGAAACAGAAAGAAATATTTTTTGCAAGTTTTGGAACAAGATCCGATGTTTCCTGTTGAAATTACGGACTGGACATTCAAGGTCGCAAGATGGCGACATCGTGTGTGTTGCAACGGAGTGTGCACCCAACGCATTGGCCTTAAATTAAACCATCCACTGGCGAGAAGTTCGTTTTTTGCTGCCCAGTGGATTCTTCCTTTTAAATCAGTAGACCCTGTCGGAGAGTCTTCTAGTTTTTCTCACACGATTTGACCCATTTCTCACACTAGAATCTTCATTTACTCAACCGAAAATACAATTTTCAAAAGTCAAAGCATTTCTCAAAATATTGAAGCACCTATGCAAAAGAACCTAAAACACTCAAAACGTTAAGCACATGCGTCAAACCTCAAAAAGTTGGTCAATCACTAAAACACTGTCAGCAAATGATATAATCCATCAACCATCACTTGAACACCTTAAAACAAAAATGTTACATTTTTTCATCAAAACTAAATATCTATAGAGTTTTGTATTCATCTCAAATGTGAAAATCATCCATTTTCCTGAACAACTTCATCCTGTTCAAGGTCACAGGGGAGCCTGGAGCCTATTTCCAGCAGCCTTAAAGCACGGGGCACTCTAGATAGGGTGGCAACTCATTGCAGGGCACAGTCACACAAATTCCCAATGGGCAATTTAGCCATGCAATTGGCCTGAAATGCATGTCTTTGGACTGTAGGAGGAAACCCACAAAGCACAGGGAGAACATGCAAACTCCACACACACACAACTGGAGATGGGATTCAAACTCCACACCAAGGAGGTGCGAGGCATTAATGCTAACCATTAACCTACTATGCCCCTATGTGAAAAGCAGGTTCAGACAAGTATGAAAAAATAGAATATTCATACAATTCAATGTGAAAAATGAAACAAAGGGAAACAGTCATACTGAAAAAAAATTTAAAAAACACTGGAATGATGCAGAAATGAAAACAAGAATGTAAGAATAAATTAAGAAAATAATACGTACACCAAGACAGGAGTGTAAATATAGTTTTTCACAATGCCTCATTGGGAATCCAGTCCCTTCTCTCTGTCAGACCACATCACTATACGTGATGTCATTTTTGCCAGGGTTCAGAAGAAAACATTTTTTGCACACTGCACCCCCCATCAAGCCTCAGCCATGATGACCTCACAGTCTGTACACGTTGCTCTACTTCAGTCATACTCAGGCCATGGTTGCTTCCATGGTTTACAATGGTGGCCCATATTTCATCAGACAATCCTGGATGCCTTTAGCCTCCCATCCCTCTGTACCTACTTCTTCCGTGTCCTCTGTGTGCTTCCCTTCCCCTTACCCTACCACACACTCAGACCCCACTTCCAGAGTCTTGTCCCTGCCTCACACTCACTTCCTGCTCCATTTTCAACACTAGACACAAGTTGACTCAAGAGCAGCATATGTCCTTAAGTATAATTAGTGGCAGGATATGTACTGTACCTGTGGGATGACATTGACAACGTGTCTTCATTTATACTCAAAAGAAATCTTACTTGTCAATTGATTGAATATACACTCATACCTCACATTAGCCCTGACCTTTGTAGAAACTTAAAATGTTATATCTTCCAAGCGATTTGCATGTAAGAAATTACCCGATGGTCAACAATGTCAACGGGAGCGTGGATGTATATTAACTCATTGATGTACGGACACATGTTTTGACGACTCAAGTGAGAAATGTGCCAACACAATGGGAATTGCATCAAATCAATGGCAAATGCATTTGAATATGTGTTATATGTGTTTGAACACATACAGAATAAGAAATGAGAAATCTTGAATGTACTGTTTCCGAACACAATTTACGAATTTGAAGATCCGTCACAAGAATGGAATTTCTAGTGTGAGAAGTGTGCCAAAGCGATTGAAAGAAATTGTATCAATTGTAATGTTATTTATTACAGCTGTTTACCACATTATGCACATTTAAAGACATACATATTTAAATACTTGTATTGTATATTTGTAAGCTAAATCTTTTTCCCAAAGGCTTCTACCTGGGACTTGAAACAGCTAACCATTAGGTTACAAGCCCTTGTGCACCATTCCACTCACAGGCATGTGCTATAATGATGTCTGGCAAGCATAGGACTGCGGTGATACAGCTGCTTACAGCAGACAACCTGTTTTCATGTAAGGACTCCCTATTGTCACATGCAATGCCCACACACAAGCCACCCACCCTCGTGATGATTGACGATAACAGAATCAAAATGGTTGTAACTAGGAATTCTGGCCCCCTTGAAAGAATAATAATCTGAGCCCCTGAATATATACAGCCATGAGCGATATACTGTTCTATGGGCCTATTGAGCTGTGTGCCCTTAATCTCATGACCACCTTTCACCCCACTAGCTATGGCCCTGTGAGTCAAGCTCAGGTGTGGTCAGATTAGGGTTGTTCACGTAGCTATGCTGGCTATAGTCGAATACAGAATGTATAGTCTTATGTTTCAGCTCTTTTTTTATTTACATTTTTTGCGGTCTAAAATTCACTCTCTCTTGACCAAATCTGGTCATTCCCTATATGTACAGTATGAATGACATTACGGCAGTTAATTAGTATTTATTTAATACAAATGCTATCATTTACAGACTTATAAGGCCACTGGAACAATCAAGCATATTTACAGTAACTTGGATTGTTGCTCAATCTGTTTTCACCCACTGCCACAGAACAGTGGGCAGATAGATTCTTCAAACCAACAGCAGAATGACAATTGATTGCATATAACAATAAACCCACAGAACTGTAAAAACAAGATTTTGTATTTGAAGTTCTGGCCTTTCTCTCTGTGAAGAATTTAGGGAATGTCTGTAATTTCCCATTGGGAGTTTTGTGGTTCATGTTGTAATGAAATGGAAAACTAAGAGGTTTAAATCGAGGGCATCATGTGGTGCCACGATTTCAATTACAGCAAAAACCAGAATGCCAAGGTCACAGATTACAATGCTTTGATACATTTTTTGACCTTTATCCCAATCTAATTAGAAATGAAGTTTGAAAAATGAAGGGAAAAAAAACAGAGGCACATGTCTAAAGACCAAACATTCTGTTAACCCTTTCACCTGTGTACTGTCCACTACTGTGAAACTGCAAATAATATGTATGCTGGTTCTTCAAAAGAATAGTTAAAAAAAAGGCAAATAAACAAAACAGTGAAGAAAACAATAACAAAAAAGCAAGGACATAGATTTAGCTTAAAAGTTCATTGAGTGCCAGAAGAACAGGCAACAACTGCTATAATTACTCACATAAAAGTTGTTACAGATGGCCGCCTATTTGAGCAGGTAGGGTCATGGTTAATCTTTCCTCAAAGCTGGTAAGGACATGTCCTTAACATCGCTCCCTGAGACTTGCATGTATTTACACACTCCCTCTCCTCCCTCACCCCCAAAGCTGGTAAGAACATGTCCTTACAATCCCTACCTAAACTGTTGCATGTATTTACTCACTCCCCTCCGACTTGCCCCCCCCCCCCCCCGCCCCCGCCCCCCCCGCCCCCCCCCCCCCCCCCCCCCGTCCCCCTACATATTCACCCCCCTCCTCCCACACTCCCTCGCCTT
>JAACJT020000016.1:6960871-6980484 GCA_009936485.2 Gymnarchus niloticus | reverse complement strand
TGCTCTATAGACAGTCAGTTTTGATAGAAAAATATTTGTTTTGAGTGTTTAGGTTCCTTTGCACAGGTGCTTTGACTGTTTTGAGAGTTGTATTCAGAGTTCTGAGAATGGCAATTCAGGAGAGAGAATTATGTCAAATTGATTAAGAAAAACTGTAATAGCATATAGTAATTAAGGAATAATTCATTTCTAGTTTAGAAAAGAACACCCCACACTCATCTGTTGGATGCATTCTGTCATTAAAGCAGATCTTTTTTCAGGGGGCCAAATAAAGGGGTTTAGGTGCTGTCATCTGCTCAGTTGGACTTTGCTCTTATTGATTCTAATTTTCATTCCTTATTTCTGAGAATCCTCTAACCCCCTGGCTGATCCTAGCGGAAAAACAAACAGGGCACTCATTACGACGTGTCATCTACTGCTTGGTAAACACTCTCGCTTCCACCCCAGTGCGGTGGGAGAATAACACCACCGAGGGGCAGTCAAGGTAGGTGGGCCCCTCTCTATGGGAAACTGTTAGTGCTGAGTTAACGAATGCGAGTGGACAAGCGTACTGTTCGGTGTGGGGCAAGGGCCTGGGGGGTCATGTTGGCACAGTGCGTACTTGTAGGACTGTGACTCATAGCATTCACAGCCCTAGGTGGCCATCGCTGTTTTGTTCATATTGTGCTTTTCTTTTATCATAGGAAGAATGTTAACAATGCTTACGGTTTGCCAGAGTTGAGGTAATCTGTCACATTTCTTAATAATTCTTTTGCCCGACTCTTTTTTTCCTTCTTACGGATAAAGAAAGTGGCCTGGAATTTAAGGCATAATCAGTAGTCTGTGGGATTTTCCCCCAATTCTGAATTTCACTGTGTTTCTATTCTTTTTTGCATGCATAAGCCAGACCACGAGTAAACACACAGAGCATGTTCTGTCCAGCATTTCTATTCATGATGTCTTTTCAAGTCTATACTGTTCCAGCTGTACATTTTGCATGAGCCACTATGACTCACTGAGAATCAGTCTGAACTCAATAGAGAAATCACCCTGTCTACTCTTTTGCCTCAAACTCTAAGGGCTAATGTTTCAGAGCAAAAAAATGCCTTTGTACTCCATTTGGGTCACAAGTGAAAACACGTCTGGGTCTAATTACAGCTGAAGCCTTTTGTTACTATAAACTGTTTTTCCAACCAGAATTATCTTGCATTCTGCTTTATTGAATCAGATTGGATTTCACGGTGCCTTCTGGTGTTTCCGTCTATGCAGGAACTTCTACCTTTTCTGATCCGGTATACTTGTTGTAGAGAGAGACACCAACAGATCTTCCACCAGTTGGATGATATATTATAGCCCAAAGCACTGATGGCAATGTCTTATTGTGTAAGGTATCGCTGCATTTTCAGCAACTCTGCACAGTAAACACAGTAATTTCACTGTTCAGTCTATTTATCTGCGAATGATTCATTTTTTTTTTAGGGTAGACATATTTTTCTGGCCCATTACACATCTGGATATCCGACGTGTATCAGATCACAGAGAAAACCTCATGTTCAAAGGCATGACAGCCTTGCTCCTGAAATCATCAGGCTCTAATCCACTTCACTGAGCTTCATGGTGCAGCCAAAAAAAGAGCTATAAGCCCTCCCCAGACACCCTGCTTTAAAAATTCACTTAAAATGTATTCCCTCATAATAATATTGACATAACAGATTATGGAGCAAATGCTCCGTTTGATTGAGCCAGAAGAGTAGCAGTGCTAAACATGCCAGCCTTAATGTAGTTTTGTAGTTTGTAGTTTTTTTCATATGTAGTTTAATGTACGTTTTCTACATATAAAAGAATTGAGCTATTAAAAGATCGTTGCAGACAGCCACTCATTAACCATGGAAACATGGTCAATGCCACGGGCACTGAGGGAAAGAGCCAAAGCTGGAAGATCCCCTTCCTGCTACCCTTATAGGTGGAGGATTAAGCACTCAGGAGGAGGAGGAAGAGAGGTAACATCTTGACGCACCATTCAGTTTTGATTGGAGGTTCCAAGCTCCCTAGTTCCAGAATTGAGAGCCTGTGCTATTCTGCCTTCTAATGCTAAGGGAGAATGATCCTGGCAGACTTGGGTGGTGTTACCTTCTACCTTGCACCTTCCTGTCACTGACTGACTGCACTTGGAATCTCCATTTTGAATCTGTTTATTGTAAATGGATAGGTTGGTGAAACTATGTGTGCCTCACGAATCCCTGACTCCTGTCTTGGACTATGTCCTGACAACTGTCGGATGTCGGTATCTATGATTTCAGAGACCAGGCCCAAAAGACGGACACAAATTCTGACTGTAGTGACTGGCGACTTCTGCGGAAATCCCTGCAGTGCGGGGTTATCAGCCAACAGATGCAGAGTGCCCAATTAGCCCCCTTGATGGATGGCCTGGAGGAGCTGTGTTACACTGTTCAGTGATTGCTGGTAAATCTGCAAACAACCGATAACAAACGCCTACCTTGCTGAGAGAACGGCTGAGTGTGAATGGTGACCCTGCTATGAATGGGTCAGGATCCTCATCCCATTGGAGGGGTACAGATGGCGTGCCACTTATTCTTGGCTAATCTCTGAGGATTATGATGGCATGAAGAAAGAGATCTTGACATGTTGTGGAGTGTCCCCCACGTCTGGCATTCAGCACTTCCATGAGTGGGCATACAAACCAGACAAGCCAGTGCAGGCTCAATTTAGCCAACTGTTGAAGATTGTTGAGTTGTGGATTCAGACCGGCATTTTCCCTAGCAAGTGGCTGACCGGGCAACCATAGACCACTTCCCCTGTGCTCTACTGAGAAATGACTGGAGAGTGATGTGTCAGAATCACTCAAACACTCTGGCAGAGGTAATCAAAGTCATGGCCCAAGAGTACAATACTGTAGCAATGACCTGAAAAGAAAAAACAGTGTCCCCTACCAGTTGTCCACCAACCCAGAGCAGCTGAGGACCAAAGCTAGTAGCTGATGGTAACCGCTGCACAGGAGGCACAATAGGTCTAGAGCAACAAACCTCAGTCCTCTTCTTGGGAAAATCTCATTCCTACTAACCTGAGCTGATGATCCCCCCCTGAAGGTGTGGATGTCTAGTTGAGGGCTTCATTAAGCTATCACCCTTTGGGACTGAATCGCCACCATACATCTCCAGGGTCAACCAGTG
Source organism: Gymnarchus niloticus (assembly GCA_009936485.2). NCBI lineage: Eukaryota > Metazoa > Chordata > Actinopteri > Osteoglossiformes > Gymnarchidae > Gymnarchus > Gymnarchus niloticus. The sequence continues at coordinate 6,977,314 of JAACJT020000016.1, read as the reverse complement.
AAAGCACTCTTGAACACATCAGCCCAGAAGGTGAGGTCCCTGTCATGTGTACACGGGGACCACCACTTCAATCCTGCTGTTACTGTGCACGTACCATTCCTGTGGGACTGGACCATGCTGCTTGAGAGGAACTTGTTATAGACCAATTGCTGAACAGCCAATCAGTAACATCAGAAGAACAATCAGCACCATGACCACACCTGAGATGCCATGGGGGCCACCAGAGAAGCAGCAATCAAGATCGCTGAGGGTGGGGTATTTAAGGACTCAAAGAGAAGTAGCAGAGGCAACACTCCCTTTGTATAATGTACCTTTCATATCTGTCCTGCTCAATGGAGGAACCAAACAGCTTGACCACAGAATTGTCAGTCCGTGGTCTGCTGCCCTGCATCTTCCCTTCACTATACCCAACCGCACTTGAACTCCCTCGCTGTTAGCCCACTTATTATAAAATGTTTCACAAATAAACTCGGGTGTGCCTAATCTCCACCTCTTGATTCCTGCATTAGATTGCTTCCCAACAATATGTATGCACCTGAGGGATGACTGAGAAACATATACTATTAGCAGCAAATTCAAAAGAAAACAGCAACTGTAAGGTTATGACACATCCATAAAACTAGCTTGAAGTGGGACAGTGTGTTGGTTAATAAGCCACTTCCTTTAGAAACTTGCCTCTAAACAATGTTTCTTTCAACTGGAGAGAAGCTTTCATGTGCACATATCAAGACAAGCCCGTTCGTGAACTGTGTTTTTTCTTTTTTTCTTTTCTGAAGCACTTGGTTTAGCAGTCCATCTCACTAACACGGCTTACCGGTAAACCCCCTCAGTCAAACATCCTCTGTAAAGACCGATGGCAGGAGTGCTTTGATCTCTTTTCTTTATAATGTGGTTTGTTGCTGCATCAAGATCTTTGTGATCATCAGGAAATTCCAGGATGTACAAGTCATCAGTAGACACACCGCGTTGGAAACTAACGATTGGTCTTTTGTGATGTTGGGCCGCAGATAGTAAAGGGAGTCCAAAGCTAAAAACTCCTTAACTGAATTTTACATAGTTATTGCATAGAGACTTCTGTTGTGTAAGTTTACCAATAGCAATTTACAAAGGTTACTAAATGTTCATTTTATTTTGCTTGTATCGTTGTTTTTTCTTTCATGTGCCGATGTTGTTTTAGTTTCGACGCCAGGTGGCGCAAATAACAACCTTGCGATTGAATCGTCATCAACTTTCCCACAAAACAACATCCAGTTTTCTGATGTTCAGAATAACTACCGTCAATTTCAATTCAATCTGGCCTTGACAAAATAAAATACAATCTGTAAGACATTTTGAAATGTAAGACAAATGTTACTTTAGTGTAGACTCCCTCACCAGTAATAAAAAAAAACAAAAAAACTTCAAAACATCTTTCTTCCTTGTTTAGCATGATCTAATTGGTAACCTGTTTTCAGGTGAAACATGACTTGCCGCATATTCTGCCGTGTTCATAGTTAGATGGTGTTAATGCATTTTTATTAATGTTTTGACAGGTCTTACACAAAGTCAAATTAATTTAATGCATTTCATACAAAACTATGCAAAACAGTCAGACATTTAACCAGATTGTAAGCAAATTAGCACAATATTTATTGCCAAAACAGCTAATCCTCCCCTTTACCCTTCAAATGATGTTGCTGCTGTAATCGTTTAAATTCTTTTTTCAGTCTGTTTCCATGTATCCTCTGTATTTCTATTTATTTCTAATAAAGTAAAAGCCCAACTTCAATCATTCTATCTTCACTCATTATACAGAATATGCCTGATTTTGGGAACCACTTGATACAACTCTAAGAACTGTTTATTTTGAATAAGTTGCTCAATCAGAGATAAAATTGACAACAGTGGCTGACAGATTAAGATGGAAAAAAATCATGTACACATTAATGAATGGGAGGGTGGTAATTTCAACAAATGCCAGCATATCATAAAGTCAATATTCAAAAGGGATACTCTAAATAGAATCATATGTGTTTATAATTCATACAGAAATGTATGCCTAAATACAGAATACCCAGCATAAAAAAAAAAGTTTGGAATTTAATGAGAGGCTCCGATCCATATTTAATTAGTAAAATATACATGTACGTATATTAGTATTATTCTTCTTTTGATTTAAAATAGCCGTGTATTTTCATTTTAGGAACAGACAAAATACTTATAACAGCTTGCATAATCCATTATATACCCACACCACAGGCCTTCAGACTGTCATAAAATGAATTAGTTTTAACAGACAGTTTTGTTACATGATTCTTGTTTCACTTTAAACAACTTCCTTCATGAGTGCATTGAGTAAAAGTTGAAGGGCAGTTATACAGGCTATCCAAATTAATATTATTAGGATGAGAACAAAAATGGTCTGGATGAAATCAGAATTAACATATAGATGTGGTTGAGCTGTCAGATGTGTAGCCTGTTCATAGATAATGTCTTTAGAACTATTGTTTATATAATTCAAAATTAATTAAAATGTTTGCACATGTAACTGTGACAAATGTCAATTGTTCACAATTGTTTGCAGATGTACAGTAATTTGCATTTCATGTAATGTTCTCCCACTTAACTGTCCTATGCTAGATAATACAATAAGTTTAAATAAATTTCTCCTTTTGTTACTAAAGTAACATAAAAAACAGCACAGACACCAGTAAATAGCAAGCATCCTCTATTCAACAGCTATATCTTTAAGGTTTCTTTTCTCTAAAAATGTGTTTCCCAGTCATTGCTTTTATAATGTATGACGGGGCCTACCTTCAATAGTCAGCCTGAGCTATGGAGCTACGTCACTCAGGGCTAATAAATTCACGTGAATTTACTTCTATATATTGATGAAAGTTCATTTCAGGAAACTCTCACTGCTGAAGTACACTTCATGTAAGGCACACGTTTTAAAGCGACTGTTATCGTTAAATTTTCTAGGGAATTCACCTTCTATGGAAACCTTAACTCTTTCACAAAATCCACTATGAATGCACAGAGTAAATGTTTTTAAAATATCAACTCCATTAATTAAGTAAAAATAGTATATACGATATAAAAATATTGCACATTTAAGTTAGATAAACTAAAAACTAAATTAGGTTATACTACATAATACTACATGAAATAATAAATTAAACACAAAAAATAAAATTAAAATATATTTTTAAATATGGATTATGATTGGAAGATGTTTTATTAGTTCTTCCAAAATTAAAAACAGCACAATTATGCTGTCTATTATTAGATATAACATACACAGTTTCATACCTAGAAGTTTGAAATAATAACTCCTATTTACAATATGCTCAGTTTATAAAGATTTAACTTGCAGGAGCTATATCAGATCAGAAAAGTGTGGATTATTCATTTGTTTCTCTAAATAACTGCATGCACTTTGCTGCATGTTGTGACATGCTCAATGGAGAGATGGAAAAAATGTACAGTTTACCTAAACAATAGAATAAAAAAACCACCCATGGACCCCCCTCCCTATGAAATTTTAACAACTAAAAATACTGCTGCTAATTATCATATAATACACACATCCAACAACAGTCACAAATTAGCATCTCTTATTTGATAAATATAAACATAAATATGTACATGTTTGTCATTGTTTGCTTGTAATGGTAGAAAATCATTTAAAATTAGGAAATCAGTCTATACAAAGAGAATAAAGTTTAAAATGACTTTTTACAAACATAAAATAAAGCACATCATTTTGGTGGTGTAGCTCTGCGGGTTAGGCGTCTGTGCCTGTTATCGAAAGATGCCAGGTTCAAGTCCTGCAGCCGGCAAGTGTCCATATCACGGGTGGGCTCTCCAGCAAGGCTCTTAACCTCAATTGCTCCAGGGGTGCTGGACACTGGCTGCCTGTGCAGTGACCCTTGGTTCTCAACTTAGAAAGCGAGATGGAAAAAGCACGAAAGGAATTTCCCTACGGGATTAATAAAGTACTGATTATTATTTTTATCTGATAACCATATTTGCTTTTTGGAAACTAGACACTAATTGTTTAAGACAAATAAAATAATGAAATTCACTGACCTGTGGTTTAACCAGGTTTCTTGGATTTTTGGGTACTACGAATCTTAGCTCACAGTCGTGGTGCCATTTACCTGTTAAACCGGCTTAATAGCCTTAAGTCCGGCCATGTAAAGTTCGCTTCGTTGTACACTCCACTGCTCGGTAAAACAAAAATGATACTTTCCAAACGACATTACCGACATGACACTTCTAAGTGGTTTAATGAAGACAGATGTTAGGCACAAAGTGATCTTCAAGAAGTCTGAGGTCCATTTCAATTGAAGTCATTAGTAGGCCTATATGAAACTTACATTTACCTCAAACCGTGTCTTTGGCTTCACCCCAGTCACTACATTTTATTTAACACTGATATGTGAAACATTTAGCTTACGTGATAAGCAGTGAAAGATTGTATTTAATACAAATAGTGTCGGCAAATTCCTGCCTGACTGGATGAATGGGACTTCCCAAATCCAATCCCGACAGATGAATGAAGCTCTGTGGCGGGTTTTACTTCTCACCACTATCAGCCATGTGTCATAACCCAAATATGTTCAGATAGAAAATCTGGAACTGGGGTATATATGCTAATTACCATCACGACATCCAAAAACATTTCTCCTTGCTTTCGAGGTCAATGGGTTTTGGTAAAACATTTGAACTTTGTAATAGCATCGTTCCATCGTAAACAAATGGCAGTGGCGAAAACATCATGAATTCTTCCAAATAAACACCTCCATCCATCAAATCGTCTTCTAATCGCCTCTATATAGATACGGAAAGTTCAAAATAATATTCCAAAGATATAGCAATACGTTTTTTTTTTTTGCCGCGAAGCAAAAAAACTATCATTCGTTTTACAATAACAGTCTTAAATATTTTCAGAGGAATGACTGGCATTTGCCAATTGATACTCGCTGTTACACTTCCCCACAATTAAGTGAATGGACATGTTTAAAAAAGGGACCTCCATGTGTCACAGGGGCACAATAACTGGCTTTGGCGTATTTGCTCTCATATCCATCAGCAGAGCACAGATCATTGAGGGTTTGGTAAAAGGATGCCTTAACCACAGCTAAATATAACTTCTCTGCTCTGCAGACTGTTTGTTAAAATAGAACCTACTGAACTCGAAGTAAAAAAAAAAAAAAAAGACTTAGTCATATAAACTGAAAATAAAACAGAGGACTCTCAAATGAATAATGAATTAATACCTGGAATTTGAGCGTGTATGAGCCGAGCTCTGAGCCCCTAAGGTTAGAAATGAACCGCTCGTCTGTGTCATTCCTACAGTTCGGTCGTGTTGTTTTATCCGGTAAGATTCGACGTCAGGACTCTGAAGGTCTCTGTAATAGGCGGTACAATAAGATATCGGAAATCCCACGGATTTGCACACACACACACGCACCCGTGGGGAAAGAATGACACTATAAAAGGCTGTTTAAGAGCGTGTCTCGTAAACCTTAAACGCGCTGCCATGAAGGAAGCAAGCAACCGTAGCGTGAACTCCACCGAAGTGCCTGTCCTTACAAGGAGAAAGTCCACTTCGGTTCTTCGTACACACTTCCCCTAGTGTGTGTGTGTGTATATGTGTGTCTGTGTGAGCAGCCGACTCTTGTTTACGGCGTTGATTCCGTGGAGCGCAGGGCGACGGGGAAAGGCTGCTTTATCGGCTCCCCATCGGCCGAGGCTACCGAGACCAAAAAAAACACAAAAAAGGGGATTTAGCAAGCCGACGTTGAGTCGGCCGGCTGTTAAAAGAGCTGCTGAGCTCTCCGACACCAGGCGACGCGAGCCTTCGGCTCGCCATTCACGTTCATGCGTGGCAAGAAGGGGATACGATTTTCAACTGCAAAGCCAGGCAGGCAGGCAGACAGGCAGGCAAGGCAGGGAGGGAGGGAGCGAGCGAGCGAGCGAGAAGGAGGGGGGTGCAGCTGGTGAAACCATTTTTGTCCTGACGGATATATACTGGACGAGCTCCTCAGCTGGAGCGGCACGTCGGACAGCAGGGAGTTGCAATTTCATTCATTTACTGAAACCCTGACTGGGCTCAGAGGCACGACCGCGACCCGGCATCCGATCCGGCGCTCGGCGCGTTTGGGAGATCGCGGATGCTGGTTTTTTTTTTTTTTTTTTTTTTTTGCCTTTTCGGCCGGAGTTGACGGGGAGTTTGCTTGGTAGCTCTCAGGCTAACGTTAGCTAAGCTAAGCGAGCGTCCTCTTCTCCCCCCCCCCCCTAAGAAATGGAGGCTGAGGATGCCGACTGCTATCAGCCGAGAGGAATCCGCCACTTCGGCGTCCTGCTAGTCGGCCGTACCTCGCTGAATAACTTGCAAGAATAACAAAGCATTTGAACACGTTTCTTTTTGGTTTTTTTAAAAGCATTTTTTTTTCCCCTCCAGAAATAGCCTGACCAGCGGGCAGAGAGCAGTCCGGTTTGGAGGACCCGCACGGTGCACACACGCCGCTCCAGAAAACGTGGATTGGCGCAGAGGAGCCCGAACAGCCGTAAACTGACTAAACTTGCTGTTTCGCCTTTTCTGGTGACTGTGGAGAACCTCTTTTGGTTGTTTTTTTTTTAAAAAAGAAAAATTAATATTTTCCCAGCGTCTGGTTTCCGAAACAACGGCACGTTTTTCGAAAGGTTATTACTTTCACAGGAATGTGGTCTGGGAAAGAAAGCGACCGCTTGACCTCTTTTTTAGGTCTCTTTCTAGCAGTATCCACGGTCTGCCTTTGGTCCGCTAATGGAGAAAGTAAGTACTTGGATTTGCTGCTCGACTGTTTGTTGACCATTTAAAAAATCTTCATCTTGCATTACCTTGTACGGTAGTTAATGTGTGTAAATCAATTGCTGTAATGGTATGGATTGATCGATGGGGTTTTTTGGGGGTTTTTTGCCCTACAGTTCTGTTTCAGAGCGCCTAGGTGTTTTTGCTTGTTTCCTTTTTTTGGTGGATGTACAGTGTCTCACACATCAGTCTGATATAACAGACATCTGAACCGGACGCCGGAGAGGCGGTACACGTGTGTGTGTGTGTGTGTGTGTGTGTGATCGGCGGCCACGGAGGGCACACAGCCGGCACACGCGTTAACACAGAGGGGCTCTGAGCCTTCCGTGATCGGCCTGATCGCCGCAGTGCTTTCCGTGGGAGCCTCGTAACTAATGAGACTGTTGTGTAAATAATTAATTAATCTGGAGTCAGCAGATGCTGTAAAGTTGGAGCTGCGCACACGCATCCCGACCGCGCTGCGAGGGGGCGTCTTATAGTGAAACGTAGCGATTTTTTTCGTGTGTTCGTCTATTTTAATCCACTGTGTGTAATATAAGTGAACAATAGAAGCACGCTTTCCAGACCTTGGACTCTCTTGGCGAGACGTGTGTGCTTTGCTGGCCATTTCTCTCTGTTGTGGTTTTTTTTCCCCCTGCGTTTTGTTATAATATTAAAACCCGCTGTCTTCTGCACAAACGCAGATTGCTGAAATACACCAGGCTGGCTGCTTGCTGTCGTCGCACAGCCGCCTTGTTTACATGATCTCCTAGTTAATGTAAATAGGGATAAGTGTCGCTTTATAATTTTTCAAACACGGCCATGTCATGCGTCTGTTCGTAGTATTGTTTCGTGTGAGGTTGGCATTCCGGGAATTAGAGTGCGGCTTAAATACACTAAGGTTTAAAAAAAAAATGACGGCCTGTAATATGAACCTGTTCGAACGAGGACGACCGGCGTCATGCTGTGTTGACCGTGATCTGACCGTGATCTGACCATGTGGCCGTTTGGTCGTGTGGATCTGCAGCGCCGCACCCGCCCGTCCGGAGAGGCGTGCCGTGCATGTGGTCCTGCTGGATAATCCTACTGCATTTTGACGTTGTTGTTGTTGTTGTTGTTGTCGTCTTTTTTTTTTTTTTTTTTTTTTTTTTTCCTGCTTCCCCGGGAAATGCTGCATGTGTGACGGCTAATCCAGTTAAACTGGCATCTTGCACTAATATGATGAAGTACACGTCTGTCCCCTAACTCGCTGCCGCTGTCCTCCGTCTGAACACACATTCAGGGCATCTTCCCGGTCCGCACATCGGAGGCAGATGGAAATTTAACGATCCGGCATGTGGAAGACAGAGGTGATCGACCGAGGAATGCTGCGAAGCCACGATTTAGCAAACCCAGATTAATTTAGCACGACTTGAGGTTTCCTCCCTCGTTTGTGCATGGGCCCTGTACCTGTAATGTCTGGTTGCTCATAAATATGTGTTATGAAAGGTGTTAATCCCGAGGTACAGCATATAGGCATCATAATCGAATTACTGACCTGCATAACCTTTATATGGATTTCCATTTATACTTAAACATCTGAAAACACACGCCCGCAAACATGAGCGCAGGCAGCTCCTCGAGGGCTGAACTGGACAGCCAAGGTCAGCTACAGGGCTGGTCTGCTTCAGGTTCATTTGTCTTTGGTGGGCAGTGATTCTTAGTATCTTAAATACCAACATATTGCTGATGGCAGCTTTTCTGGGAAGGGGGTATGTTAAAATACGTACTATTGAAGTAATTAGAATCAGTAAACCCTATATTTGTGTTTTTTTTTTTTTTTTTTTTTTGTCCTACTTTGGAAAGAGAGTAAACAGTGAAAATAGTGTTGGATTCTGGAAACACTGAGGCAGAGAGATTTTTTGATAAACACTGGTGCTCTGAGTCAGGCTACCATGCAAACATTCACATTGGAAGTCATCAGGGTAGCTTTGCTGGTGTGGGGAAGGTCTAGGGCAGTGGGGGAGGGCAAGGCGCCTCTTATTTAGGTCGGATCATTCTTTATGTAAACAGTCATTCTTTATAGTGTGTGTTCATGGGGGGTGCTAACTGTAGCCAAGGGTTAAACGCCAGCCCAAGGTAGCTTCATGTAAACTTCAATGACTGTCGAGATAGCTGCTTCAGGTTGTAGAGTCGGCATGCTGGACAAATCACAAAAAAGACTGCAGAAATAATGGCAGTTTTGCTTTGCTCCCCATTAAGTGTAGCCATTAGTTTGATGGAGGCCAGCTTACACCCTGTTGGTCTTTGTAGTTCTTCTGATGGCTTTTTTTTTTTTCCCTGCTGGCTATACATTTCAAAATATTGCTTTTTTTTTTTTTTTGGGAAGTTACCAGTAATTGTAACAACCAGATTTTCAGGGCAGACTGCTCGTATTTGCATGGTTTGCAGTTCAGTGTTAATCCAGGTGTCACCTGACATGACTCCTGTCTCTTCGTGAAGGACTTCTGGGACAGGTGCAGCTTATGGACAGGTGCAGAAGGTCTGTGGTAGAGACATGGCTGTCTGCTAGTCATCCATAGATATGTGTTATTGGCAGTAGTCCTGTTAGCAGTTACCACCTCCTGTTTTTTGGGCTTTTGTCACTTCTGCATTCTAGATGGTGGATTAAAATGAGGGGATTTGGAGCCATCTTCAGGTCTGGGTTTGAGTTGTTTCATTTTCCCATGAACCCCAGGGGTGGTGTGGTCATCGAGGAGTGCTGTGTGTGTCAGCGGGCGAAGGGGAGGGCTCGAGCTGTAATGGAGCCTGGGTGACCTGCATTAGCACGAGAATGGGGGGGCGGTGCGGGGGTTACTACGGTGAGTGGACGAAAACCATGTTGCTGTTTTCCACCCGCAGCCCCCCCCCCCGGGCCTCCCAGGGACAGACCGTCCCCCCAAGGCAGGCAGCAAGTCTTTGCCATTCATGCTTTGGCAGGAGGTGATTACATAGTGCTTTAATCCCAAGTCAGGTGCATTCACACCTGGTCATGTCACATCCGTCCTCTCTTACTTTGTGTTTTCACACTATTCCTTTGTCTTTTCTGTACGAGCATGTGGAGACCAGCAGGTTCTGTACCCCCCTTCAGTGTATCCGCTACCCTCAAACATGTTCAGATGACAGGCAGTGTTCCCGATCTGCCTTCTTGCCCTGGAAAGGCCCAGAATTATCTGTGTCCAGGATTTTGACCTCGCATGAGCTTCTGCGTGAAACTACCCCCTATCTGTCTGAGCTGTGTTTAGAGGCCTGATGTCGCTGAGCCATGCCAGGTCTGAGACGGAACAAAAACAAAAGGGGGGTCTTCTGGAAATGAGAAACTCTAAGCTCTGAATGCCTATGAGGTAATGAGACTCTCTGAGAAAGGAATGTTTCGTGTGTCATTTTAATATCCTGGTCAAGCTTTTAAAGCGTAAAACACCCTTTCATGTCTCACCAGCCTAAAATTTCTATGCCTCAGTTTCCAAGCATATGGGGGGGGGGGGGACTTCCTGATTCATCACGAAAAAGGAAAAAAAGAGAGACCAGGGTTTCAAAATGGAACATGTAAAAATACTTTTGCGAGTAAGACAGACTTGGTTCTGTTGATTGGAAGAGGGAGAACTCTGTGAACCCTGTGTTTTATTTGGGTTTTACTGTTCAGCTCAGTGGTTTCTGTCCAGACGAGTGCTTGAAAGATTCTCCTATCAAAGTTTAAGAGTCTGCCTCAGACAGGGTGGTAGAGATTCCTCTCTGGGTCCGAATTTGCCGTCTTGTTGCCTTGTTGTGCGGCTGTGTTGCCAGATTGTGTAATCATTCTCAGCTAAAGGCCATGATCGCTTTGAAAAGATGTATAGTATGTATGTATGTCTGTTTAATGTATCATATATATATGAGACGCACCCTTGTGTCAAGTTTTCTGGCTCTGAAAAGTTTCTCCTCTCCATGTGAGTATTGCTGTTTGGGGAGCATGTGCATTCTGTATTGATTGGCCACTGTGAACCAGTGGCAAGTGTCTGTTGCTGTGATGAAACCCCATGGTTCTGGATTGATGATATTCCATGGCCCCGCCTTCCCTTCTCCCCCAGCCAATGGCTAGAGTACGAGGATGACCGCATTGGCTTTCGGTGACCCGACTGGCTTTGTGTCACTCTGTCCATCATCTTATCTTTTCCCACAATGCCGCCCTCTTGAAAGTCGCCATTTGCTGTGTATACACTGACCACAGGTAAACCACTCACTGGTGAGAGTGCACCCAACATGACACCACTTGCAGGATGACTGCGTCTTCAGTTTCACATGCGTTGGCAGTGGCTGGTTGTAGATCAAGGGATCGCGAGCAGATTTGTATTCTGCAGGGGGCCATCTTTATTGTTTAATATTGACTCACAGTGTTTTCCGTGCTGTCAGGCTGTACAATGTCTTATGATGGCTCTGGAGAAGAGTAGGTTCAAGGTGTTAAAGTCTTTGAAAAGTGAGTTTTGAAAGCTTATGGAATATTAACAAATAAATCCTTTTGTTTGGCTCTGTTTCTGTGAAAGGATATGCATGTTAAAATTTATAAAATACAGTGTGAGCCTTGTGCCATTGAGAAATATAGCTTAGTGGATTGCTAAAAGTGAGTAGCTTGTTTTAAACAAGTGTGTAAAACCTGATATACTGTATACTTCCTCCACTAGGGGGTGGGGGTAGATGGAACTGCTGACCTTCCTCTAGGGGGCAGGGAGTGCCTCTGTCCTTTCCTTGCAAGGGCTTGTTGCGAGTATGGTGGAGGCAGACAGTGATATTTTAATTAAGTTGTACCATTTCGTTTTCCATGCCACCCTAAATAGTGTCAATGGCTCTCCTTGTTTGTTTAGCCCAGTTTTCATAGATTTGATTTCAGTTATCTGATTGGTTATTTGTAAATAAATCTGCAAGCTGAGGTAGCTCTTTATTTTTCTGTCATAGATGCCATTAGAGATCGTAAAAGGATAAATGTGGCAGTTTTCAGATCAGTGTCCATGTAACTCAGGTGGCCTGATGTTTCGTGCTTTCTACTGACACGTTTGTGTGAAATTCGTGTTCAACTACAGTGTGTGTAGTCACAGTGCCCCAGCTCGTAATTAACCTCCACTCTAGGGTCGACTCTTCCACATAGGCTGAGAAGTTTCCGGCATGGATGCTTCCTGAGGTGGGCCAAGGTCAGGTTATCTATTGTAAACAGCAGAATTTGCATTTCACAGCGGCAGTGGCGATAGCTGTGTTTACCCAACAACAGAAACGTGCCAGCTGGGCGGAAGAGGGGAAGCGTGATCGGCTCGGTGTTATGCGACAGTCATGCTCGCTGTTCAGCCAACTCTCATTCGTTCAAGCCTTTATTTTCCATAATATGTAGTCAGTTGTAAGGGGTCACAAATGGAGTTGATTTCTCTGGTGTTCAATTACCTTCTCAGGATTGCAGAATTTTTATTGTATTTTTTTTTTTGTGGTTGGTTGTAAACAGTCAGGTCGTTTAGGTGGGGCTGCTTGATCTGGTCACAGCTGCAGTTAATTCTCTTATAAAGTAATGACTGTAATTCCTGGTACTTAACAGGACTAATGAGTGCGACAGGGAGAACTGAACCAGTCAGGGTTTGATCTGTGTCTGTTAGCGACCCCCCCCCCCCCCCACTTCATAGCTACTCTTGATAGGTAGTGACGGCTGACCCACAGTAACCTTGATGATTTTGCTCATCATTTGTTGACCTGTTCCCCTGTGTAAAATTCAGATTTCTGTAAATATTTCCTGTGCTTTGTGCAGTGAATGCTGGAGTCAGATGAGGTGCCCCTCTCAAAATGTCCAGTGGCCCTTTAAGACTGCGGTGTTGTTCTGTGTTACACTCATTTTCCATTCTTCCGTTGACAAAAAAGAGCATTTTAAAAAAAAAAAAAAGCACTGGGGCGGGCAGTATGGGGTCATACAATCCTTCATATACAGAATGACTCTTAAATAAGGAGTGGTAAAGGGGAGCTTTCACCAGGCTGTTTTAGTAATCTGATGACTCCTTACTAACTGCAGTAAATGAGCACAGAACAATACAAACATTTCTCAAATGGTAACGAGTGATTAATATTTCCATTAAAGTGATTTAATGAGTTTTGTTTGCTTCTTGTTCCTCTGCCATAATAAGGTAACCTGGCCTTACTTGTACTTTCAGAGTTCGGTGCTCATCATCCTGGTGAATTTCCGAACTGCCTCCTTTTTCGTAATCGTCTGAGTCACTCTGCTGTGTGTGTGAACAGTATTCTGAGCCGGTCTTCCCAGTGTCTCGGGTCCAGTTCTGGAAATAAGTGCACCTAAAAGAGAGAACCTACAGATGACCTCTTGGCCTATGGATTTCACACTGGAAGGTGTTTGGACGCTGCAGGTCCAGACGTAGCGCTCACCGTAGTTGCATTTATTTAGTGCTTTTGTTGGGTTTGCCGCTCCTTATGCAGCTAACTAACTTGAAGGTTTTGACAGTGACCATGGTGCTGTTCAGTGTCTGCTCTTCAGTGTTTATTCTTTGTTTTTATGTTTCCCCTTTTTTTTTAATGAAAGGGCCTCTCCCCAATCCCCTCAGGTTTGTTGTGATTCAATTATGACCTGATTTCTAATGTTACGGAGGGGAACTTTTCACTCAGTACTCCTTCCACGAGGTGCCTGGCTGTGTAGGTGTTCTCCAAACATAACTTCCTGTACAGTCTGTGACTCCTCGGCCATGAGTTTGTGAAAGTGGGTGTGGCTTTTTATAGACACCCTCCCCCCCCCATGACTGATAAATGGCATCCGGCACAGGGGAAACACTTTAGAAGGAACACTGGCAAATGCTGGTCTACAGTCATTTGATAAACTGTAGCATATGCTAGCATGCGTTTCATTTTCTTCCTCCACCTAATGATTTCCATGGTGACACTTGGGCTAACCAATGACTCTCACAGTATTATTTATGTGAACATGTTCCTCCTTTGTTGTCTGAATTCATTTCATGCTCTATCCAGCCTCCGGTTATTTTGACACATGTTCCAACTTCATACGTTGTCATTTTTTCCCAAGACTTTCCCCTCGCTGCTCCCCTTGCTTTATTTTCCAGTCGGACACAAAATAAACAGAAACAGATAGGTGTCGTTCATGAATAAGTGCTTGCATGCGGTGTAGTCTTAGTAGTAGTTTGACCGTGATGGCATGATTACCGTAATCTGCTCAGTTTATGGTTAAGGTACCGCAGGGCAACGAGGGCTACTTCCTTGGCAGTAAGTTTGTAACCTGTCAATTCAGTCTGACAAGTCAATATATAAGATGCACATTTCATCTCACCGAACAAGGTTGCTATTTCTTGCTTGGGTGGCCCACTCTAATCTTTTTAAATAGCTAAGGGCTTTTGGGAAGGTTAAAATCCAGGAGTCCATATTACTGTTCCTGGTGTCCTACAGGGTCGTCCTTGCCACAACCTTGCTGAAACGGAATTTGCCCGTCTTTGTTGCTGTGGTACATGCCGAACTGTGCCGCATGTTTTGAAAGCCACCGCGACGTGATAGCGTGCTCTCTCCCGCTAGCCCACATGCTGCCGCGTGAGCTGGTTGGGCCCTGTAAGGGGGATGTAGCCGGGCATGTCCATGCCTGGTACGACTTCAACAAAAGGCTCTGCATCCGGTCCTTTTTTTTTTTTTTTTTTTTTTTTTTTTAAAAAACTGGTAGTTAATGGACGGAAATGGTTACTTTATGGCTTTCTGTGTAAAAGCGGGGGGTCCATTCTTGAGCCTTTAGTTCTCTTTGAACAGAAACGACACAACGTCGTTTCATCGTGCTCCCGTAAAGTTTGCCATAATGTGACTCCCTGTTCCCAGAATTCCTGGGTGAAGTCACATGAATACCGATTAGGGCTGCTGTTGTCAGGTGTAAGCTGATCGTTGCTACGTGTCTGCAGATTTGTATCGTGTTTTTTCCTGGTGTGAATAGTTTAGTTAGGTAATATGCAGGGAACCAGCAAATTAACCCCCCCCCCCCTTTCCCAAGGTTGTGTTGTTTTCAGATCTACATCATGCTGTAGTGTACTGATGCTGAAGGACATCGTTAAAAGATCAAATGATTTTTGTGAATAAAATGACCCCTTAGGGTGTCTGAGTCTCTGCTCTCAGTGCTGAAGTTTTATACTTTCTTGTGGTTGATAGATCGCTGGAGTGTGAATCAGATTGGTAGAGGACTGTCAATCGTATTAGCCTTAAATAAACAGGGACTCCCATCCGAAAACATTAAAGCGTTTTGTAGATGCAAGTTGGGAGCTTGTAGCTTTCGTTTAAAGAATAAGAGCCGACTCTGCTGTCTCGTTATGACCTCATTTGTTTGCCTGCTGTCCACAGACTCGGTTGCCACTTGAAACACAAAATGAGGGAGGCAACGGTTGATAAAAACAAAAGCAGCAGTGAGCTTTTGTGGGCTTGAGGAATGTGAAAAGATGTACCGAATAAAACGTATTATCCGAGGGACTCGCAGATTGTTTAATGGACCACTGTCCACAGAGTTGGTGGTTGGTTGTCAAGGATGTTGCTTAGCTGAGTAATAGGCTAGCTTATGTCGTCTTTATCCTACTGAAGTCTCCCCCCCCCCCCCCCCTTCTTCCTTAGTTTGTGGCCCGAGCATCGACATCAGAAACGACATCAGTGAGTTCAAGCGTCTGGAGAACTGCACGGTGGTGGAAGGCTACCTGCAGATCCTTCTCATCGGCGACAAGGGCAGCAATGCCAACCAGGAGCTCTTCAGCACGCTCAGCTTCCCCAAACTCACTGTGGTGACCGACTACCTGCTGCTGTTCCGCGTCTCAGGCCTGGACAGCCTGAGCACGCTCTTCCCCAACCTGGCCGTCATCCACGGCCGCAATCTCTTCTACAACTATGCCCTAGTGGTCTTCGAGATGACGAGCCTGAAGGACATCGGCCTGTACAGCCTGAGGAACATCACGCGGGGGGCCATCCGCATTGAGAAGAACCCGGAGCTCTGCTACCTGGACTCGGTGGACTGGTCTCTCATCATGGATGCGGAGTTCAACAACTTCATTGCCGGGAACAAGCAGTCCAAAGAGTGTGGGGATGTCTGCCCTGGCATCATGGAGGACAACCCTCAGTGTATCAAGACCAACTTCAATGAGAACTACAGTTACCGCTGCTGGACATCCAACCATTGCCAGAAAGGTAGGCCCCAGGGCTTGCCCTGCCTCCTATGTTCTTGTCTGACCCATGTGTTTCCGTTGCTGCCTGTCAGTTTTACCCCACCTTCATTGTCCTTGCTCCACCTCTGTAAGCTTTGCCCCACCTCTCTTGTCTTTGCCCTGCCTCCCTTGTCCTCTCCCCGCCTCCCTCAGACCTGCCTGCAAATGGTTCCCAGGACTTCTGGGCACTTTGAGCCAGCTCCTCTGACAATATTTATTTCAGTCTGTTAGCACTGCAGGAGGTGAGATCTGTTTTTGTTTGTCTTCCCTAAGTTTGGGTGTGTCGTTGCTCCAGTAAATTAGCTATTTTGCCATGTCTACCTTTCTGGCTTTTAACATAAGCTGGGAACGTGTGTGTGTGTGTGTGTGTGTGTGTGTGTGTGTGTGTGTGTGTGTGTGTGTGTGTGTGTGTGTGTGTGT
>JAACJT020000016.1:6933452-6954317 GCA_009936485.2 Gymnarchus niloticus | reverse complement strand
ACCCATCACCTCCTCATCCCCTCTGTTCCCTTCACCAACATGTCCATTGAGATCCGCTCCAATCACCAATCTCTCTCTCTTGTGTACACTCTCATCCACTTCATCCAATTCACTCCAGAATTTTTCTTTCTCATCCATCTCACACCCAACTTGCAGGGCATATGCAATAACAACATTCACCATCACACCTTCAATTTCCCGCTTCATACTCATCACTCTGTCCAACACTCTTTTTCACCTCCAAAACACTCTTGGCATACTGTTCCTTCAGGGTAACCCCTACCCCATTTTTCCTCCCATCCAGACCATGGAAGAACAATTTGAGCCCACCTCCAATATACCTGGCCTTACTCCCCTTCCATCTGGTTTCCTGCACACACAGTATATCATCATCATCATCAGTAGTTAGCACTCTCGCTTTACCAGTCATATTGCCAACATTCAAAGTTCCTACCTTCACTTTCACTCTCCTAACCTTCCTTCTCTCCTGTTTCTGGACGCGCGTTCCCCCTCTTTTCCTTTGGCCAACAGTAGCCCAATTTCCATCAGCACCCTGTTGGCTGACAGTACTGGTGGCAGTTGTTAACCCAGGCCTCAACCGATCCGGTATGGAAATCTGTGTTGTCCGCATATCAGATTTGGCAAAAAATTTTACACCGGATGCCATTCCTGACGTAACCCTCCCTGTTTATCCGGGTTTGGGACCGGCACTAAGGAATACACTGGCTTGCGCACCCCCAGCGGCTGGGTTGCATGAAAACACAAGAACTAGGTACCCAAAAATGACAGCAGGTGCTTTGGACTGATGAGTCAAAATGTTTGGCTGTAACAGGCAGTTTTTGTTTGCTGAAGGGCTAAAGAGCGGTACAAGGATGAGTGTCTACAGGCAGCAGTGAAGCATGGTGGAAGTTCCTTGTAGGATTGGGCTGCATTTCTGCAAATGGAGTTGGAGATTTGGTCAGAATCAGTGGGCTCCTCAAAGTTCAGAAGTACAGTACTATCAAGGTTTCTGATCGGTCCCAAATTCATTCTGCAAAGTGTCAGTGACCCCAAACATTCATCCAAAGTCATAAAAAAAAAAAAAACTGTCTTCAGTGAAAAGACAAACATGAAGTCCTGGAAGAGATGGTATGGCCCCCACAGAGCCCTTGATATCAACATCACTGAGTCAGTGTGGGATCACAAGAAGAGACAGAAGCAGTTGATACAGTCTAAATCTAAAGAGGAACTATGGTTAGCTCTTCTGGATGTTTGGAACCACCAACTTGCTGAGCTCCTTAAACTATGCGCTTGTGTACTTTGGAGAATTGATACCTTTTTTTAAAGGTAAAGGGTGGTCACGTAAATATCGATTTAGGTTTTTCTTGTTGAAGATTATCCGTGACATTATTTTTGAAAGAATCCTCATTTTCCAGCATGTTTTCAAGTGTCTAAAGCTTTTGCATAGTACTGCATGTCGAGTGAGAAGTGCAGCTTGGGAGGGGGAGTTGAAGGACGGCCTCCGGCCAGTCTTGTGTAGGGAGCATGTTGAGTAAAGGCCATTCTATGCTGAGGAGCTCGCTGCCTGGTGTGTTACACTTCCCCAGGCTAACACTTGGATGTTTCTGGATTTTGAAGCTCTCCTCTCACTACACGTGAGCACAACCACATGCCGAAAGGGAACCGGTTAACAAGGTAAAAGGTTAGAGCAGACGGCAGGGCTGATTTAGGGCTGACCTGAGCCATGATTCAGGGGCAGCTGGGGCTAAAGTTGGGGCTCCGCTGTCCAGTTCTCAGGTCCAGTCAAAGGTGGAGGCAGGGCCAATTTTTATTTTTATTTTTTTTCCCTCTTTCCTCTGGACTGTCACCTTTGTGAAGGAGAGCAGGGTCGGGTCTGTTTTATTATCATGATATTCTACTTTTGGCCATCCCTTCAGTGTACCTGTGGTTGTTTTTCCATGGGTCTGGAGCTTGACGGATAACAAAAATAGTGATGCCTGGATATAAAAATCAAAGACCACTTTTCCTGGAAATAAAAGTGGTAGACTCCAATTGTGTTGAAGAGTTTTGGACTGTTCCATTGTCTGGTCTTTTGAGGAGTGGGGAGGCACGGATTCAGGGGCCATCCGTGCCAGAAATCTGCCAGGCCGCTAAGAAGGTCGTGGAGGATGGGGGGTTTACGGGAAAGCAGAGCATTTGAGGCAATTGACGTGGAGTCTCTGAAAAGCTGGAGCTGGGGACCTTGGAAGGGGGGGCCGGAATTAAGAGGAAATGTTTTCCGTCACCGCCCCCCCGCCCCGCCTCCACACACGCTCTCTTTGTCTGGGTCGTTGTTTGGAATGACTGGCTGCCAGGGAATGCTCAGCAGATTCATCTGGAATACTAATGAATCAAAGAAATATCCTCGGTGGTCCGGCTGGCTGTGTTGTGCTGCGCCATTTGAACCAGGGTCTTCTGCAGGAGATGCTGGTGGGAGGGAGATGAGAAGTAGGCAACGACTCATCTGTTAGACACGCTTCAAGAAGATTTTTGGCCCTGATTTGAGACCCAAACTCTCACAACAGCAGTTGCCCTTTCTCTCCTGCTCTGAACGACATTACGGGAAAACCTCAGGCGACCATTGATGAACGTGGGGGTTTGTGGCCGGGAAGCGACAAAAACACTCGTCTGGGTCACCCGAGGGTATGGCTGCTTACCAGGGGCCGCCCCTCCCTTCCTCTGTCCCTCTCTCACGTGTCCCTGCACTAGTTGTAGAGATGCTTCCCTCGCAGCCCTCTGTTCCTGGAAAACAGCTTAGGTGGACTACACGCACAAGGCCACCATCAGTACCGCCTCCAGGCATCACCTCTTGGCCGGCACCTCTGTTAAGTAGCTTTTCTTATCTGTAAAGGGGTAGTCAGAGTGCTGCTTTTTCACTGCTCCTTGATGAGGCTCCCCCTGAGTGTCAGGTCATGCAGTGACTATGCAGTGACAATGCATCTTTAACGCCGTCCCACTCCCGCTCAGAGCTCCTTCCTAATGAGTTTGGATTACATTCAGATGTTTGTTGGATTTTTTCCCCAGAGTGAGTTGTTACACATCCCTTAAAGGTTACCCTAGGTAAGCCCCCCCCCCCATACTGTCCGTGATAGGTAACTGCCCATGTGCCTGTTCTGCCTGTCTGTTCCTTGTGTCATAATGACTCAGCTTTTCGGTTCAGAAACATGGTGCCCCCCCAAAAGCTGGAACTAAACAGCATATGAAAGACCTGGAGGCACTTTTTCCTGACCAATCCCAGCTGCCTGTCGATGGTGTGTCTGTGGTAATGCTGGAAGGGGGGGCAGGAGGTTTGAGGACCCTGCAGCCTGTAGTGGAGGGGTATTATAGGTTTCTCTATACATGTGCCCTCCACCCCCATTCAGGTTGATTTGGTTGGGGACAGAATGTGTGTGTGGTTTTTTTTTTTTTTTTTGCAGTGGAATGTTTCTGTATGGTGGTACACAAATTTGTGCATGTTTACTTGTGTCTCTGTGTTTACACTGTCTTCAGTATACTGTACCACTCTGAGCCTTGGCCTGCAGGAAAGCCATGTTTAATCTCTGTGCTTTGGAGCTGAGGAAATCCATCCTGGTCAAATGTGTTAATTCAGCCTTCATGGCTCTGTTCTTATCCTGTGGGAATTGTGTTTGGTCCACTGAGAGGGCACCACTGTGCAGGCGGTATGTGGGGTTGTCTGTCTGTAACTGGTGTTCCCTCGGCTACATGTCACCCAGCTGGGGCTCCATGTCCCGTGTTGCTCGGCACCCATTTCCGAGCCAGCCAGAGGCCAAATCCCAGAGACGCCGGATTGTCTGTCATGAAGCAAAGTTGGCTTGAACCTGAGTCAAGTCCATTGGCTGAGTCACAGATCAAAGTCAGGTTCTATGTGCCATGCCCAGTGTGTGCAGTCCAACAGCATCCATTCTCTGCTGGTGACACCCACCCTTCCTATCCCCGGACCGCCTCTTACTGCTACCTTGATATCTCTCCATAGGCCTCCTGACCGCCGGAGGAGGGACCTGTTTGGTGTGGCCAACAGCACAGTGACTCGCGGGCCTGGTGAGAACACCACGGCGCTGGGGGAAAATGGTACAGGGGCAGAGCCAGAAGATCAGGAGTACCCATTCCAGGACACGGTGGTGAGCGGCCACGAATCGGTGGAGATCTCTGGGCTGCAGGCCTTTACCGTCTACCGCATCGATGTGCATGCCTGCAACCGCGAGGTCAAGCACTGCAGCGCAGCCGCCTTTGTCTTCTCTAGGACTAAGCCAGCAGGTGAGCCGCCGTTGGGGCTCCGGGGTCGTTATCATTGTGCTGATCTTTCTGGACACTGAACTTGTTAGGGTTGGAGATTAGAACCAGCAGTGAAAATGAAGCTTGCCAAACTGCAGAATGCTGGCAGTGCTGCCGACTGGTTGTGACGTATCCTTAAGGGAGATAATACAGAGGGCCCGTGTGACATCTGCATTAACAAGCCCTCCTTTTGTTGTCAGGCAAAGCAGATGACATCCTGGGCCCTGTGAGCTGGGAAAGGGGTGAGGCAGGGGCAGACAGCATTGTCTTAAAGTGGCCAAGCCCCCCCAAGCCCAACGGCCTCATTCTGATGTACGAGATCAAATTTCGTCTGGCATTGGAGGTGAGCGCTGCATATCTTTATGTTTGGTGGGGTGGGGGGGGTGACATGACATGAGCACCCACCTCACCTCCCCCTCCCCACAACTTGCTCCTGTATTTCAGCCGGAGAAGCACGAGTGTGTGTCACGCCAGCACTATAGGGACCATCGGGGGGCACGTCTGAGCAACCTGGGACCAGGAAACTATTCTGCACGCGTGCGTGCCACCTCGCTTGCTGGGAACGGCTCCTGGACAGAGCCTGTCTCTTTCTACGTGTCCCAGCCCAGCCGTAAGGATTGCACGTCATCCACGTGACATGCAGTGGGGCACGGTATCATTCAGCCAGATGTGTGTAGGTTACAACACCATAGCTTGCTTCAGGGTATCAGCCTGCTCCCTTAACCCCTACACTGCCTGCCCCACCCCCCCTGTAATTTTGGTCCCCTTCAGGGATCCCCGAGTTTCCTCCGCTAAGTTAATGTATGCCCCTTTCTGCCATCCCCTCTTTCACAGAGTACGAGAACATCTTCCTTCTGATGATCACCATCCCCATTGTCGTGCTGGTCATCACCAGCAGCCTGGTAGTGGCGCTGGTGTTGGTAAACAAGAAGAGGTGAGTATATCTGCATCAGATGCCACCCCGCCGAGCATCTGAAACACCTATACTCTGATGAGGACATCACTATAGCTTAAGCTTCACTCCCCACCCAGTAAAATATTGAATTCTCCAGCTGACTATTCTGTCACACTGCCTTTCTCTCATTTCATGAGAGGTCCTATGCCATGACCCAGCTGCCCTGTCTCCACAGGAACAGCGAGCGACTAGGGAATGGCGTCCTGTATGCCTCGGTCAACCCGGAGTATTTCAGTGCCGCTGACAGTGAGTGGAAATGTTTGGAGCTTGTATTTTGGAGAATGTCAAATTTGGAGATGATGCGGAACTGTCGCATTACACTGTATTGGCGTGAACGGCACTTTATATGGTAAACGGATGTCCGCTTATGTGTCTACGCCTGCCGGATCCTGTCCATTCAGTTGGTTGTGGTGCGTCTGTCTTTGTCCTTTCTGTCTCATATGGGGAAGCCCTGACATCATTTCTTCCCCAGTGTACGTGCCAGATGAGTGGGAGGTTCCCCGTGAGAAGATCTCCATGTGCCGGGAACTAGGCCAAGGCTCCTTCGGCATGGTGTACGAGGGTGTGGCCAAGGGCGTAGTCAAGGATGAGCCAGAGACGAGGGTGGCCATCAAGACCGTGAATGAGTCAGCCAGCATGCGTGAACGGATTGAGTTCCTCAACGAGGCGTCTGTCATGAAGGAATTCAATTGCCACCATGTGGTGAGAGGCTTTGTTCAGACGCTCCTGGGTGGGTCAGGCTCACTCCATGCCCCAGCTGGCTAATTTGTCGTCTAAACTCTGACCTTGTGGACTCTTTCATGATTGGTCTAGGTTCGTCTGCTCGGCGTCGTTTCACAGGGACAGCCTACCTTGGTGATAATGGAGCTGATGACACGTGGGGATCTGAAGAGCTACTTGCGGTCCCTCCGTTCCAAAGAGGTGACTGTCAATCCGTTACTTCTGCAGTACTTCCCCTTTGCTTTGTCTCTGTAGCCTAGACAATGGCAAGCATTCACACTCCCCCCCCCCCCATACGTGACACAATGTTTATGGAATTTTACCTGAGTTTGAGAAGCTCAGTGTTTTGATTCTCAGGTATTGTTGGCTGTTTTACCATTTAGCATAATACAAGATAAAACTGCACGGTAATGCACATACCATGGGCTAACGTTCATGGTAATGTATATGCTGGAGGCTAAGGTACATGGTGAGGTACATGTTAAAAGCAAAATTACTGAAGTTAATGTACAGATATATCATATGGGTTGACATATGAAGTGAGGAACATTGGATTATGGTACAAATTAACACCTGTGGCAAGATATATACTGTATGTGCAGTGCTAAGGAACGCACTAAAGTGACTTCACCTTTCCAAAGTAAGAATGGTCATGCTTAACACAGTGAGTTGTAACAGTATGGATCTTTCATTTAGCCTTGAAGACCTCAGTAACCTTCAGTTCCTTCAGTAAGAAAGTGTGGCTATTTAAGTCAAGCTGGTGAACACTTTATCACGTGCTCCTCAGAATGCTTCTAGCCAGTCACTGCCACCCTTGAAGAAGATGATCCAGATGGCGGGGGAGATCGCGGACGGCATGGCCTACCTCAATGCCAACAAGTTCGTCCACAGGGACCTGGCCGCCAGGAACTGCATGGTGGCCGAAGACTTCACTGTCAAAATCGGAGGTGCGTGATGCAGCATGCTTCAGTGCTGCCTGGTTTGTTGAGAACTTCCCTTCTGCTTGCATAGCAGAGAGGTCACTGGAAGGTCCATGTCCCATCCCTGAAGCTGGAAGCATCCTTTTTAAAAAAGGTGTGAGTGTGGAACAGTACGTTTCCTCATTAAATTGTTTGACAACCGCTATTAGCTGTGTTCTGCAGCTGTTTTGACAGAGCTGGTTTGTTTATTTGAAAATTTCCCAAATACTACCTACAAAATTTTTTAGTGGAGCAGAATGCACATGCTGTTCTTTGAAAGAGATGTTAAAAAATTTTTGAACATGCAGATTTCCAAAGCAGGTCTCGAGTACAATTTGGTCAGTCTCCCTGACCAGTCCTGGACAGTGTTTTTCTCAAGGGAATCACTGCCAAGCCATATACAGCTACAGTTGGACTGGGTTAAATTGGTGGGGTGCAGTTGGACTGGGTAAAGTGGAGATGTGTACACACTGACCTGGGTGCGCCGGGGAGGTTCAGACGGGCGTGGGTGTGCAGGGGAGCTGCAGGTAAATGATCAGGGTTAGATTAATGGTAGAGGGTCTCCCTCAAAATGGCAGAACTTATTGCTCGTGTGTAGAGACTGGAAGTAAAGACTGTGTCACATTCTCTTCGTCTTGCCAGACTTCGGCATGACCCGGGACATCTACGAGACAGACTACTACCGCAAGGGGGGCAAGGGTTTGCTGCCAGTGCGTTGGATGTCACCGGAGTCGCTCAAGGATGGCGTATTCACCACCAACTCTGACGTCTGGTATACTCCCTTTCTGAGTCCTGTCTCTACCTCTCCCTGCCTTCCCAGAGTCTTGAACCCCCCCCCCCCCTCAGCAGAGTAAAGCAGATGCTGAATGTAACCCCTGTGCTGGAAAAGCTGCTTTGTATTTTACATGAGGCTGGTAATGAGTTCCAGCAGTTTCTACAGGATTAAATCAGCAGAGGTTCAGATGAGCCTTAGTGTAAAGGTCCTCACCCATTTACTGCTCTCTCTCTCACTTGACCCCCACAGTACTGGTTGACCCTTTACTCCTTGTCCAATTAAAAACAACTTGTGTCTCCGTACCACAGTTTCTGCCAGCTAGACACAAGGCATTATGGTTTTAAGATCTTTTGAACATGAGGTTTGATCATATTTCATTCTTGCTGATGGTGTTCCCTTATGGTTGACTATAATGTGACTGCTAATGGGTGTTATCTTGCTCCCCCTGCAGGTCGTTTGGAGTAGTGCTGTGGGAGATTGCTACCCTAGCAGAACAGCCGTACCAGGGCATGTCCAATGAGCAGGTTCTGCGATTCGTCATGGATGGCGGCCTGCTGGATAAGCCAGACAACTGCCCCGACATGCTGTGAGTGCTCCCCAATCCCCACCTGTGTCTGCAGTGTCAGAGGGCTAACAGACCTTCTCCATTAAGTTACACCTTAAAAGTATTATAGCAAGCAAGGAGAAGGTGACAAGTTACAGGGTTTTAAATATGTTACTGATGACAGGAGCTAGTGCTGTGGATGGGAGGTGGATTGTGGTCTGGGGGGCTGGCACTGTTCCACATACATGCTGATCCTCCAATGATACCCTTAGCGCTAGTAATACACTGGGCCTGCGTGCCAACATTCTTCAAACGTTTTTATAATGTTTAAAATCGTGCAGCTTGTCAACAAGTGTAATTGAAGTCACTTGCACCTTTTTTGGCGGATGTGATTGCAATAAGAAGGTAACACCCTCCCACGCCCATGCAAGGTTGACCTCACCTTTAAGAGAACAGGGTCTTGTTGTGGAGACACAAACCAAGGTTTCCATGGCAGCGCCTGTCAGAAGTGCATTTATGATGGTGGCATGTGGGGGAGCTCCGCCGTGTACTGTGCTGTCTGCTTGTGTTTAACGAGGCTCCTTGCGGGCTGTGGTAATGGGGAGGCGTTGGAAATGCGTTTCAGACAGTCCTCAGACACTGTGTGTGTGTGTGTGTGTGTGTGTTACTCAGACGCAGTGCATGTGAAGGAATGGGCTGTGTTCACATGGCTAGGGTGGTATATGCTTAGTCCAGCTGATTGGCATGAATGATCTCTCATTTATTTAAGGGGAAAAATACTGAAATGGATTGCACAGGTTTTTCATGCTGGGTTTTATTCCGGAGCCACAGTGGCTCTGTGGGTAGCACTGTTTCCTCACGTTTCTAGGGTTGGGGGTTCGAATATTACCTCCGTGGGACAGTGTTGGTGCTGTGCTTATGCAAGAATGCAGTGTTATAATATGCAAGTAACTTTGTTCACATTACATTTATTGTCCCTCAAAGGATGTTGCTTTGAAACAGAGTGCCAAGTAGCTGTATTATGAAACAGTCTAGAAGGCTAGTCAAATTAGCAGGAATGTGCTGGGCAGGGGCCGGTCTGGGGAGGTTGGGATGATTGCATATTCGTAGCCAAACAACGTCTCGCTAAGGTTCTGCAGGCAGGTCACCCCAGGGCACTGGTGCTCCTCTGGTTGTTCTGGTCATTTCCCCTGGGAGGTTTTGCCAGTCCGATGCAGGCGGCACTGAATCGGAATTAGCCCCTGCTCCCTGCTTGGTGCCCCCTCTAGGAGTGAACTGGTGGAGTGTCGGGACGTGGGGGGTGAAATGCTTTGGAATGCCTCGGGACGCTTTGAGAAGTAGGGCATTGCCATCAGCTGTGGGCACACAGCTTGGGGACTTTGTTCACTTAGCTCTGCTTACAGTGGTCTGGAGGTGGGAGTGGCTGTAGTTTCTCAAACTTCGCTGTTCTCAGTGCACTGCTGGAGTAGTACAGGTTAAGAGCCGAAGATAAAGATGATTGGTTTAAAAACACATCTCTGGACCCCCCCTCCCCAATCACCTGTCTGCTTGTTCAGTTTATTTTTTAAGACCACTTTCTCAGATTTTGACCAGTGATAGGCAGGTTGTGGAGCTGCTTGGTCATGTGACATCAGTAAAATTATTGAACTGGCAGAAACTATGGCCTGCCTGCATATTGCACTAGCATGGCATTCCTGTTTCCCACTCTGCTCCATTTGGTCCGGATTTCAGTGTTATGTCTGTTACATGACTCTGCGGGAATTCTGTTTGTTTGCCTCACACCGCAATGAAGTTCTCCTCTGTTGACCTTTTCAGCTTTTTCCAAATTGAACCCAGAGACTGAACAAAATTTGACTGCTGTTTTCTTTGCAACACATGGTGCCACCAGGTGGTCAGAGGCTGCTACTGACATGCAGGAAAATTCTTATTTCAATCAGCGATGGGGGGGGGGAGGTCAGGCGAGCCAAAACAGGGCTCTACAATAGAACATCTACAGGCTAGAGTATTTAAGAGGCACTCTCACTGCAGCCGTGTGCCTAGGATCTGTCCACCGGGAGGCGTTACTGAGACACCTGTGTTTTTTGCATTTACAGGTTCGAGTTGATGCGCATGTGCTGGCAGTACAACCCCAAAATGAGGCCGTCTTTCCTGGAGATCATCAGCAGCATCAAAGATGAGCTAGAGCCGCCTTTTCTGGAGGTCAGCTTCTTCTACAGCGAGGAGAACAAGCCCCCTGACTCGGAGGGGCTCGACATGGAGCTGGAGGATATGGAGAACGTGCCGCTGGAGCCCCCGACTTCCGGTCGGCCTGCCACGGCTTCACCGCCATCACAGGGCTGCCCTCCGTCCCAGCCAGCTGGTGTGGGCTCGGCACCGTTGCCGGGCCCAGGAAATGGTCCTGCCCCATCTTCGCCCTTGCCAGACAAGAACTCTGGGCACGCAGCATCCAATGGGCCCGTGGTGGTGCTGCGGCCAGCGTTCGACGAGGCGCCACCCTATGCGCACATGAATGGAGGCCGTAAGAATGAGCGGGCCCTACCCCTGCCCCAGTCCTCAGCCTGCTGAATACATGGCACTAACCCCCCCCCCCCCCAGTCTCTCACAGGACAGATCCCCCTTATTTTTTATTTTTCCTGAAAACCGAATCTCGGCAAAGCCGAGGAACGAAGAAAAGGCAGTGGGTTCTCTGCCATACCTCAATGGATGTTTGTTTCTTTCATGCCTTTAGTCCATTTTCATGACTGATAGTCACATGAGAGAGCTGAACTGCTGTTGCTGCATGAGTACAGGATTGCCACCAGAAATGGCACCAAGGATGTTGGCTTTGCTGTACCTGATTTGTTTTGTTACTAGGATTGGAAGTGGTGGAGAGGCACTGGCTAAAGCCGGGGGTATGGAAACTGCAAATAATTTTGCCAGTGGGCCCCTAGTTAAGGCCCAAGAGACTCCCCTTGCAGAGAGATCATGGTGGGGCAGGATATTCAGTGTGGACTGTCTCCCAGTGAAATCCAACAAAGCAGCACTTTTCACGGTTTTGTTCAAGCAAAGGCACGTGTCCATCTGCCGAGTGCTTATCTAAACACTGGCGGCCTACCCTCGTTCTCTTCCTCTCCTGAGCTCCTCTCTATGCTCAGCGCTTGGGGGGGTCCCTGGGAGCTGTCAGGAGCCGGCCAATTCATTCGGCTCCTTATAGAACGAGTGTTTCTACTTTGCAGATGAGCACCAACCTTCCACCTCTGCCAAATCTTTGCCAAAATTGAACACCTGCTAGTTTTGTTCCTATATTTTGTCTTTTGTTCTTTTATTTCCCTTTTCCATCGAACACAAAAGGAACAGAATCGAGCATCCCAGCACTCCAGCTGATGTTGGTGTGCTTCATTTTTTCTCCTGTCGCGATGACAGTAAGCACCAAGGACCCTGCCTTTATCTCCACCCCCGGGAGCAGTGACACGTGCCCAGCGATAATCTTTGGCTTGAATGGTGCTGTGTGGAAAATGCCTGACGATGTGGCACCAAAAAAAATGCTTTTAAGAGAAGATGAGGTGAACAAGTCAGATGGGATGAGCTCTGAAAATGCAGACTGCGAGTTTGATCCTCGCCTGCATAATTTGCAAATGGTAACCAAGGCATTGTATAAAGCCGGTACTTTTATTAGCCAATAGTCTCGATGGAGATTTCTGGAAGGGTCTTACAGTTCTATGTCAGACCACAGATCACATACATACACATCACTTTTGTCACTTTTATAAGTTTTTTATGGTTCAAATTTTCATCTATGTCTGTACAGAAAGAAGCTGCTGTTGTTTGTTGTTGTTGTTGCTGTTGTTGTTGTTATTATAATTTCTTTTGTGGATGTAAAGAAACACACAGATATATATGTATATGGAATCCTTCAGGTTTAATCTCTTATAATTTCCACAACTGCCTGTTTCTCAATGCTTTAGGGACAAAACCTAGTTTAAATTTGAACTTTAATTTTTATTTGTTTAATGTATTCTGTTATGCCATCCTGTTGATGCCTTTTTTTTTTTTTTTTTTTTTTTTTTAAATGAATCCATTTTTTTTTCTGCTTTTTGTTAGCATGCCACCTGTATCGGTGGTGATCACTATTAGTGATTTATTTTCCTCTGGTCACCTTTCTCCGTGCGTCAGCCTGTACTGACGACACCCCCTTTCTGGCTGTCTAGCACTGCTCCTTTTCCTCCCTCCTTGGTGTGACTTAATCTCAGGTCAAAGTAAAGGTTTGACTTTTTCTGTACATTCGCGTTATTGTCCTTTACTCGTACAGTCATGTTTTTATTTTATTTAAGTCCCACCCCCTGGCCCACTGCCACCATCTTTCCTCTGATGAAGTCTACTGTGCTGCCTACAGCCAGCTGTATTTGCTTAAACCCTTTCCAGCTCTGCCAGGTTAACCCATCATCTTCACCCTCACCTGAGCTGACTTCAGTCTGCTATGTTATGGCTTTTTGGGAGGGGGAAACTTTCAGGTACTGTCACCAAAATAAAAAAAAAGCTTCATAGATGCTGCTGTTTTTGGTCTTTATATAGAAACGCATTTTGACAAGTACCTCAGTGTGAGGGGGTCAAACTGTTTTTCATCCTCTTTGCATAGTAGTCAAATTGATCTTTTGTTGAAGCCCTCCAAGATGGTTAAGTGAATCGGAGGGCTAAGCTGTAGGAAAATGCAAAAAGTTTGCATTTCCGTAGATTAAAAACATGAGCAAGACATCCAGGTCTGTCATTTTCTGAAGAATTGTTCTGCATTGTTAGAATTTATTTTTCCTTCTCCATGTCCTGGATGTTGCAGGATTATTTATTTCTATTTCCTTTCTTGTGATATCACTTTAAATCACTGTACAAATTCCCCATGATTAAGTAAACTTAATATTTTTTATATATATATATATATATATTTTTTTTTTTTTTTTTTTTTTTTTTTTTTTTTATTTTTTTATTTTTTTTTTTTTTTTTTTTTTTTTTTTTTTTAAACATGTAACTACCTCACTCTTTTGTAATGTGTGTATAAAATGGTCACCTGTACTTTTCATTTTCTGCCTGCCTCTCCTCCCCCCCAGCCTTTAAGGACATTGTTACTGTTCCTTCTTTTTGTTTGGCTAAATCTTGTGAAGATCGCAGATCCACACAGGCTTGTGGCCCAGTCCAGTCTGGTTCACCACATGGACGCTTTTAGCGATAGACGCAAAGCCCGGCATTATGAACTTATGGGTGCGTTCAGTCAACCTATCACTGTGCAGTCCTGTGATGATCCAAATCTTAAAAAGGAGATGTTTTGGATTGAATAGATCTCAGTGCCACCAAGATGGCAAATCTCCACTTTACTGCAACCAGAAGTCCTCGGATCAGTTGGTCGCCATTGGTGGTCTTCATAAAGTCTCTATTTATATATATTTTGTGACGGTGACATTTATTTGTATTGTTGATGGGCTTCATAGGATAAATGATATATTTAAAGAGAATAACTCACAGGGACTACAGAAGGAGATGGCAGTGATGTGTGACAGGCCGTACATGGCACAAGAGAGCAGCTACTTTCGCTGCCACTGTGATGTCATGGCAACGCGATGTTGCCGCGATGACGAAAATACCTGGAAGCTGCTTCAGCTTTGGCTAACCCAGGCTGTGGGTCATGTGAGCAGATATGCCCTAAATGTCTATTCAGCAGCAACCCCTCATTCATTTCAACACTTAAAGCAAGGAATTCGAGTCACCTCACTGTAGCAGTTCCGGAATTGGCTTTTCGATTTAAAACATTTAAAAAAAAAAAAAAAAAAACTCGCATATTACGTATGGGGCATTAAATCATTTCGTAATGAATTGTAAACATTTCCAGACCTTTAATTGTTTTTGTAGGACTGCCAGTAGGATTTAACTTGAGACCTGGTGGCTGGCAGGTTGCGTTTTAAAGAAACAAGCAGTACCTATACGACAGCTCGTGGCTGTGCTGCACCTCCAAATTTCCAGCAGCCCATGGCCTTGGGGGAGGGGATGGGTGGAGGACATACTGTGGGGTTGACAGGCCTTCATCAGCCAACTGCTTGGCCCGGCAGAGGTGCAGAGGCCTGTCATCAGTGGCATCAGTCCAGTCTTATTTTTACACAGGTGTACTCCTGTCTAGGTTCCTGCCAGAAGATGGTAGTCATGTCCGTTTTCTGTCCTTCATGCCATTCCGGTTTGTTGATGGAGAACCCTGGTGTTCATCTTCATTGTGGGAGAGGTGGTTGAGTGTGGTCTGCCGCTAGCTCATCCCTCTGCCCCGCCTTCTGTTGATGCTGTTGCGAACACACTGCTGAGTCGTCAGGGCCCTCGCTTGCTTTTCGGGCCAGAGGTGCCAAGGGGCTTCCTGGGCAAATCCTGTACTGGAAGATACCTTATTTTTGTAGCATTGGCAAAAATGAAAGATCTGTCAAAATTAGGTGAACTGTAATCCAGGCAAGATACAAGTCGTCATTTTCTTAGAAATTTGAGACATGCATAATGAACAATTAGGTTTAGATTTTGATTTTTTAAAATGATAGAAACAGGGTCACTGGCTGACAAACTCATGAATTGCTGGATTCAAACTGGTTTTGTTTGGCGTTCATTGAGGGGAAAACCCAGTCTCTGACGTCCTTTCTGTAGTAAATGTGTGTCCCCTCCAGGTACAGTCGTAAAGTTAAACACACAATCCCGGCATGTTTAGAGTCATGTCATGTTTTTTGACACAAGGCATGAATGCAGCTGGGAAGCCAAGCTAGCATTCAAACAGGATTTCTTCTGTTTTTTCTACACTGCCAGATTGTGTGAAATTGAGACGGACTCGGCATTTTGGAGGTTTCCTTGGCATGCTGTACATACTATGATTTTTGGGTTTACATACAGAGTTGAGGGAGGTCCATATCATCACATCAGTGATACACTTTCTGTCCTGAGGTTACACTTGGGTATCCAAACTTTCCTGCTCCCGAAGGGAAGTTTGATTTGCTGATTTGGAAATTTATCCCTTTTGTACGTAATTATTTTCGTTTCTTGTTGTGCGTCTGTGATTTAGTTGGATGGCTGGTACTACCCTGGGGCTAGAATGCTGTGTCTGAAACTTTCCTGGTTTCAACTCCTAACATCTGTCTATCAGATGTTACCACAGATGTTAAGGCTGTCTGATTTTTTTTTTTCCCTTTGTCTTAAAAAGAAAAAGCAAATGAGAAGGAATCGTATTCTTTGGAATTGGTTTTTCCTGGTACATGTAAAATGTTGAGTCTGTCTATGTCTCTTTGATTCTGGCTATTTACAGAACTGCACCATTAATCAAATATTATAAATCAGTATGCCCACAATAAGAGGCAGCCACACTCGGCTTCAAGGTTAATTTAATATGTTTTCACTTTTTTTATCTGCTTTGTACTGTTAAAATGAGAAGTTTCAAGCCTGGGTACCTGGATACACAAGACCTGGAATTTAATGGTACAGTCCCATGGTGTGACATCAAAGACGGGACAGCGTCTAACTCATCGGGATGGTTTCCAAAATGACAAGTTGCTCACTACATTCTGATGAACTCCTCGATCCCCAGTCTCTCTGAAGATCAAAAGTTTGGTGGAGAAAGGGTTCACTAGTCACCCACTTCCTCAGTTTAACCACTGGAAAGATGTACAGAACTGACGTACAAGTTTCCTTTTTCAGATTTTCTTTTCCTTTGTTTGAAGATCAGAAAGCTGGCCGAAATGTCATTTAGATCTTGCTGTATGTAAATTATTCATTCAAATTCCTGTGTTTATATTAAATGATTCGGTAGAGTGAGAAAGTTTCAACTTTTTGTATATTCTGTTCTAAGAATTTATTCCTGTTATCAATATTATCTGAATTCTTTACGTTATGGAGAATCTGAACGGTCTTTTGAATGGCTGAAAAGAGAATTTTAGTTTCTCAATCTTTTTTTTTTTTTTTTTTTTTAGTAAAGTACTACAAGATCTAAGTTAAATAAAGTATGCAATGATTTTAATCTGGAATTTTCTTTGGTGTAGGTCGTAAGTAAATTTTTGATGCAGACGCATGAGGTGATTCATCACTGAGACCACAGACATGACGTTTAATCCAAATAATTTCATCGCTTAAGCGAAGAATAGTGGTGTACTCATCTTTATTTCTGTGGTCTTGAGTTTGACTGAAAATCAGCAAAATTTCATTGTGACAGATTTTGTGTTCATTCTGTAGTCTGACCACATTCATAAATGTCTTTTACATTCACTACACCAGGGGGTGCTGTTCATAGTGGACCCCATGTGGACAGCCAAACTTGAATTGCAAGGCTGTAGAACTGAATTCTAAAGATGAAATCCTTGTATGTACAAGGAATATTGCAGAATTTCTGTGATAGTTTTTTTTTTTTGATGCCATTACTAGCCAGTAAGCATCTTAAACAGATAACACGTGAATGAAGTCACCATCTAATCCAGCTTGTATTGGGTTAACCCCGAACTGCCAGAATATTCTAATACAACAGTGAGCGTGTAATTTGCTAATGTTTATAATAAAAATGTTGAATATCCCTATGGTTACTACAGCAAACAGAAGCATGTGGCACAGGTGTTGGTTGGGGGGGGGGGGCACAATTAAGGTTTTCTGGTAGGTGAGAAGGGAAAAAAAAAATGGATCTGGAAGCAAATGAACCTATGTGGAACCGTTTTAAAAGGGGCAAAATGGCCCAACATGTTTATTTGTATCACTGGGAACAAGAGAACATTAAAACCTTAACAACCCACATCTAGCTGCACAATATAGTCCCAGTACTAGAGGCATCACTTCTGAATCAATGGCTCTCAAAGTCAACAGTGAGCTTACAGGCTTACATTTTGCAGACTCTAGATCAACCATGTCTCACATCCATAGTAACTTTTTAAAAAAAAAGTTATAAACTGTTCCAAAACTTACATTTAGAGCAAAATAAGCACAATGTCTATGAAGATGAAAGAGACAAAACTGCAATAACATGGTCTGTGTAACTGATATCTTTTTCTTTAACATATGAAGAGTTTATGTCAAGCAGCCAGCAGAGGGCGCACTAACGACAGTAGAAGTGACAGCAGTCATTCTTGGCTTTTGTAATGTCTGGATTTGTAGTCTACTAAATGTAACTGCGTTATTGTTTAAGGGCTTGTTTCTGAAGCATGTTACAGACTTTAAATTCTGTAAATTGTGCTTTACGTTCAAATAATATTTGTAATTTTTAGTGTGTTTATGCTAGTGGGCAAAACATACATGCTGCAATCATAGATGAGGAATTGTTGAATTGATGTGATTGGGTGGGTGGTGTGTAATGAAAGCCAATTTTATTAACAGATTTCGATTCACCTGCAGTTGGTCAAACTGAAATCTTTATTTGCCCAGCTTCCCTTTCACACAGTACATTGGAATGTGTTTCTCACATATCCTGTCATGCTCTCCATGAGGACACACGCACAGGCAGGTGAGACCGAGCTTGAGGTCAGAGTGCAGGGTCAGCCATTTATCTGGTGTCCCTGGAGCAGTCTTTGGGGTTAAAGGCCATGATCAATGGCCCAATGGTGATATAGAACAAACCGTTATTGTGCTACCTCTCCCACACGCTATCGCAGCAGCCTCTGGTTATACATGGAAGCCTGACTGAGAGAACCGATGGAAGAGTTTTTTTATTCACAAAGGCAGAGTCTAAAATATGTGAGCCACACAGAAGTGCTGAGCGTGTTGTAATGGTCTCATGGGAAATAAAAATCCAACAACGTAAGAGAGACAATATTTGAAGAACTTAACTCTTTCAAAAAACATTGCGCAGTTTTCTCCCCCACAAAATTTTTGTAAGTTATTACCGTGCTATTCTTTTCGAACTCCATATCTAATCACCAAATCATAATCAACCACTAAGACATTTGTCGGCTGAATTTGGTATGCAATATATTTAAAATATTTCTGGCCGTACATATACATTGCAAATAAAATATAACAGGCAGGTAACTTAAATGCAAACTCTTTTGTATACAAGTACAACGTTGTAACTGAACAAATTGAATCCTTTCAAATGTCAACTCATCAGCATTTCTGAAAACTGTTTTTTATGGCTTTCTAATCCTATCATGCTAAAATCAATCATACTAAGTGTATTTTTGTAAGTTGTGTTAATCAGTGTTTAAATTCATGTCTGGTGTGTATTACTTATAGCTCAGTTTAGTCACCATATCAATCTATCTATCTTCCAAGCCACTTCCAAATCCTGTTGCAGGGGCTCCTGCAGCCTATCCCAGGCAGGCTTAGGGCAAAAGGCGGGGGACACCCTGGACAGGGTGCCAATCCATCACAGGAGACAATAATGCAAACACTCACCCAATCACACACTATGGACAATTTAGCCACAATAATTAGCCTACAATGCATGTCTTTGGATTGAGGAAGCAAACTCGAGTACCCAGAGGACCCCCGGAAAGTACGGGTAAAATGAGCAAACTCCACACACACAGACATGGGGTCAAACCCCCAGCCCTGGAGGTGGGAAGTGGCAGTGCTAATCACTGAGCCACTGGTCCCCCACCATATCAAACCCTAAAACTAAATCTGAAATATCTTACAAATATTTTGTAAAAACACTCCAGGAAGTGAGTTCATTATTCCACTGCGGGACTGTGAACTATAAATTATCAGAGATCCTTGTTTTTGGGAAGTTTTTGAAGCCCAAGGTGAGAAGCAACTGATTAACACACTATGGCCCTCTGGAAATGAGGACACAGTAGACCCTGAACATTCTGCAGTGTCTCCCTCGGCAGATCACATTGTATACTCTCTCTTTCACAGCTTCACCATGGACGCACTTAGGTCCCACAGCTTCTGGGCAGCTTCGTCATCTTTGGCCTGTGGAGTGGGTTCCTTGGGGGCACAGTCACTGGAGAATGGATATGGAGAAAACCACTGAGTGAGGAAAACAGTCTGCATGCAGTCTGAAAAACCACTCAGAAACCAAAGCTCACCTGTAGTAGAGGCCACTGACATTAGCCAGGCTTTCCTCCACAGCACAGTAGATGGTGGTCTGGGCCCCCTCCCAGGGGGTCTTCATGAACGGGGAGATGGCAAAGTACATGATCGACTTCCACAAAATGCCTGGGGTCAGCTGGTATCTTGCCAGCTCAGTGCGGACGATGCCAGGGTGTAGACTGTACACAGTGACTCCCGTGCCTGCAGAACAGTGAGATCAGGTAAGCCCAGTAGCCATTGTGAGTAGGCGAGGATTTGGACTTTAAAGTAAAACCCAGACAATGAGGGCGATGGTCTCTGATCGAGTTCATATAAAGCACTAAGAATGCTACGGGACAATGCTTTAAACTGATACACCAAAAATCACAGAGAAAGATGGAGTGGGTTTTGATACTGGCAGCTAACAGATGA
The DNA here is from genome assembly GCA_009936485.2 of Gymnarchus niloticus. Classification (NCBI taxonomy): domain Eukaryota; kingdom Metazoa; phylum Chordata; class Actinopteri; order Osteoglossiformes; family Gymnarchidae; genus Gymnarchus; species Gymnarchus niloticus. Next base: position 6,934,668 of record JAACJT020000016.1, on the reverse strand, counting down.
AGACAAAAAAATCTTGCACAGCACATACAGATTATCCTCCAGGACCCAACATTAAGGTACCAAAGTCTGAGTCCTGTGTTCAGTTACTGCAGCACAAGTAGAGTGCTGAAAAAGGGTGGAATTAACTTCAATTTCCCTAAAATGACACCTTCAATCAAAGCTTGCAATTCTGCTGTTTTGTGAAACCGTTTACTCTCTCACCAGTACCACGAATCCTGCTAGTCTACACTTCATTAAACATAAGAATGCTGATTGGCACCCTTACCAGAAGCCTGAGTGCTACTCGTGTCGCTGTACCAATATACCCCTAAGGATCCCAATGCCAATCCATCTCAATCACTTGGTTCCTGTTCAGGTGAAAGACAGTAAACCTTCATTACCCTTCAGTCGAGCTGCCAACTGCCTGCTGAAGAGGAGATTGGCCAGCTTGCTCTGCCTATAGCTCTTCAAAGGAGTATAGTTTCTGTCAAGGTTTATGTCATCAAAATGCATCTCATAAAGTCATAATTCATTTATCCATCTACTACCTGCTTACCCTAGTTCAGTTAGTCATTATCATCCACATTAAATCTAAAGTATGTTTGTTGTCATACCTTGAAATAGGCAAACCTTGAGTACAATTCCAGTTTCTGTTACAAGACGATAACCACAACCATCCATCAACCTTTTATATTTGTTTGTCTAGTACACAGTCACAATGAACCAGGAGTCTATCTCAGGATGGACAGACACACACCATTGGCAATACAAGGAGAGCAGGAGTACTGGAGGAAACCCATGGAAAAAGGAAAGGACCTGGGGCATATTCCGGGAAATGTGAGAATACAACATACCATCCTAACATAATAATACATCCAGACATTTCTGAACCTTGTACACTTTCTGTTGGAAACCAATAACCATACCCATAGTTAAATGACAGATAGATAGATAGATAGATAGATAGATGTAGGCAGTAACAGTGCAAGGGATGTCCATAAAATCAAGTAAAAATAATGGACATGAGAAGTTCAATTAGTGGGAAGTTCAGTGTGGGAATCTGGCTCACTTTCCATCTTTAAGTCCAGGCTGAAAGCACACCTCTTCAGTCTAGCTTACAAAGACCTCAGGTAGCTACTCACCCTCCAACTATAGGATCGAGGCTGAGGTGTAGAGCTGGGTGGGGATCAGTGCCATTGACTTTGGATGAACTGTTCTGTCAGTGCTGTCACTCCTG
>JAACJT020000016.1:6921901-6933352 GCA_009936485.2 Gymnarchus niloticus | reverse complement strand
GCGGCCTGGCGTGCTGTGGTCCATGGAGTCGCGAAGAGTCGGACACGACTGCGTGACTAAACAACAACAACAACAAGACCTCTGAAATTACCCTCTACTCACTCCGTGAACCCAACCCTGTTTTTTCAATTCCAGTTTTGGTTGGTAACAGGAAAAATAGAACTCACTCTAGTCATGCAGCTAACTTGCTCAGTTTGTTACATGTTCCACAAGAACTTGTTCAAGCATCAGCTCCTTTAGGGAATTCTATGAAGTTAGTTGTCTTCAATGTTAGATAGATTTATTATTAAACAATTTTAGTAAATCATCTTATTACTGCTTATCAGCTCGATTTCATGCGTTTAAATGAAACATGGTTAGAAAAGAGTTGTAATGCAGCCGTTGTTGTGGAAACTGCACCTCCCAATTATAATTTCTTGTGTTTTTCGATCTAACAGGAGAGGCGGCAGAATAGCAGTTTTATTATGGAACACCTTCCAGTGTAAACAGGTGTCATGTGGTGACTTTTATTCCCCGGATCTTATTGTTAACTGTTTATAGGCCTCCAAAATTTTCTGCTTATTTTATTGACAATTTCTCAGAACATTTGCCATTTATCGCAACGGACTTTGACCACTTTGTTATCACAGATGATTTCAACACCCATACTGATAAGCCAAGTGGCAGTTCAGCCAAAGAATTATTTTTATTGTTGGATACCTTTGACCTGGTACAGCCTGTTAATGGTCCTACTCATGCACGAGGGCACACTTTGGATTTGGTCATCAGCAAGGATCTTTGCATCCCTACTCTTAATATTAAGGACTTGGCCCAATCAGACCACTTCTGTATTTTCTTTGAGATATTTTGCGTAACACCTTATCAGTCTCCAATCAAAAAATATAATGCAGGAAGGCTGAGAGTAAACGGAGAAAACAAACTCCAGACCTATTATAACATCTATAAAGATAGCTTACATATTTATAACTCTGAAGTGGTCAAGGCTAGGTAGTCCTATTAATGGAAACGCCAACAATACACGTGTGCTGTTTGCTGTTATTGATAAGTAAACTAATCCCCAGTTCAAATCAGCCTCTGATTTTTCAACTGCTCAAAAGTGTAGAGTTTTCGTTATTCTTCTGCCAAGAAATTGGAAATATTAAACAGCCATAAATTCTATTCAGACAAGGATCATCTCATATCTGTAGTACCAATTAGGATAAATATGGCCACTATGTTTGAGTCTGATGATATGAACACCAATACTCTTCAGAAGATTGTGCAGTCCCTGAAATCCTCTACCTGCACCCTCGATATTTTGCCGACAGGCTTCCTAAAAAATGTTTTTGGTAGTATAGCAGCAAACTTACTGAATATAGTAAATGCATCAATTAAAACTGGAATATTTCCAAAAAGCACTGAAGACTGCTATTATTAAGCCCCTTTTAAGGAAGAGGAGGCTGGATGCCACAGTACTTAACTATAGACCCATTCTGAATCTTCCTTTTATAGGTAAGATAATAGAAAAAGCTGTCTTCTTACAACTCAACAAATTTCTAAACTCCAATGGCTGCCTTGATGGTTTACAGTCCACCTTCCACCAGCATCATAGCACTGAGACAGCACTTATCAAAGTTTTAAATGATATTCATTTATACTCAGACTCTGGAAAAATAACAGTTCTGGTATTACTAGACCTCAGTGCTGCCTTTGATACTGCTGACCATGGAATACTCTTAGAAAGGCTAGAAAATTGGGTAGGAATATCTGGAGTAGCTCTCACCTGGTTTAGGTCATACTTAGAAGGCAAGAGTTACTTATTTAAAATTGGTTATTATCAGTCTAAGCAGACAGAGATGACATGTGGGATACCACAAGGATCTATTTTGGGTCCTCTTTTATTTAACCTCTACATGCTTCCATTTGGTAAATTGTTACAAGACTGCAAGCTTAATTACCACAGCTATGCTGACGATAACCAGATTTATTTGCCTCTTACTCCAAATGATCTTAGCCCTATTGATTCACTGTGTGATAGCCAACAGTTAATTAACATCTGGATGCAGCAAAATTTCCTTCAACAAAGATAAAACTGAAATCATACTATTTGGCAATAATCAGGAAAGACTTAAAATTGCCTCTTACTTAGAGTCCAAGGCACTAAAGGCTGAAACCCAAGTCAAAAATCCTGGGGTACTTCTGGATGCAGATCTTAGTTGTTTCGTAGTACACTCCACTTGTCAGAAATTCAAATCACACATTAATGTTAAAAATAGTGTGACGCTAGCAATGTTCGCTAATAAAGTAGCTAGCACAGTGTTTGTGCAGTTTGTCCTGCCCATCAGCAATCATGTCACGGGTTCCTGGTTCCAGACTAGCAAGTTTCGGGTCCCGGTTCCGGAACTAATGTTTCAGCACAGGCACCAGTTATTTTTTGGTAGAAACACACAGAATTGGTTTGAGCACCAGCACTATGTCGGTGGGAAGGGGGCTACTGTGGTCTGCTGGTTACACAGTCCATTATCCAAGATATGGTGGATGTGTCCACCTGCACTGAACAGAGCTGTTGTACAATGCTGAAAGCACTAGAGGGATCAAATAACCTGATCCCCAACCATGCTTCCCTGCTTATCCAAAGGTGACTGCTGTAGAGCTAGCAGCCTGTCCCTTGTGTACACTATCCTGCCACAAAGACAGCCAAAATACAGAGCATTCCAAACAACACATGTATGATAAAAAGTTTGCAAACCCAATGAATAACCATTTTCGCATGGGTGTTTTAAAAAATGCTGCTACACATTTAAGCACAGAAATGAAGAAAAACACAGAGCTACTGTAAAAGATCCTCATGGCGCCAGAATGTTGTAATGTCTTAAGAGAAGACGAGATGTCCAATGATAACAAGACAAGAACAATGAGTCCAACCTGCCATTCAAGGTGCTGTCTGTTTCCCGTTAAATTGTTCAGGCCTGTAAGCATACCGTATTTGTGAGCCAGACTAGAGACGTTGATGATACGACTCGGGGCCGACTTCTTCAGCAAGTCCAGAAGGCAGTTGGTCAACAGGAAGTGACCCAGGTGATTGACACCCAATTGCATCTCAAAGCCATCCTCAGTCTGCCATTTCGGACACATCATAATACCTATACACAAGCAAACCGTGATATATTATATAAAGAAAAATCATTTTTATATGAATAATAATATACACCATTGATTGTTTTTTAGTTTTTGGTCGAGTAGAAGGGAGTGTCATCTCAGGTCAATGAGTGCTTCTTTGGTTCATGCCCCCTCTTACGCCCACAACATCCAAAACATGTTTTTGGGCCACAGATGCTGGGTAGGTATGCTTATCATTCACAGAAACAAAGTGACTCTCCTGTTGCCAAACACCTGACAGATCATAGGGGTAGTTCAGCTGTAGGTTATGCCCCCCCTTAAGATTTTTGCACTTCTGTACTCCAGTCAGATGGTACCTGCGTTATTAATGAGTATGTCCAGCCTCTTCTCATTCTCTTTGACGTCTTTGGCAAGCTGACGCACCGAGTCCAGTGATGCCAAATTCAGGAACTTCACCACAACATTTTCATTATGGGTCTTCTGTCTGATGTATTCAGCTGCCTTTGTGGCCTTCAGTAGGTCCCTACAGGCTATGATGACCCTCGCCCCTAAATGTGGAAACACACAAAACACACAGACACACAGCTGTGACCGCAGCGTGCCCTGACGTGACCCAGCCAACCCACAGGCATGTGTGTGAGAAGACAACCTCACCTCTCCGTGCCAGGTCTAACGCCGTCTCCTTCCCAATGCCAGTGTTGGCTCCAGTGATCAGCACAGTCTTTCCCTCAAGTCTGGCTTTACTGCGACACACACCACCAGCCAGCCACATTCGCAGAGTCACCAAGCCAACCCCTGAAAGAGCAGAGCACTAATCAGGGGTGCTGACAATCAAAGTATCTGAGCGTTAAACTTTTAATACACTCAGTACTTCTCTTTGGTACAAACTGTTAATGGTTATCCTTAATATTGTTTAGCTATAGGTCAAGTTATTTCCTAAATGTTTAAAGTTAACAAATGTCCCTAGAGTTTGTGACAGCAAACGGGACACTATGTACTATTAAAGTTTAGTTAACCTAGTTGACAGCTTGTTTATTATCATTCATGAAAATGATCACATAAAATAGCAATGAAAAAATACTAACATTAACTTTAATAAAAATAGACAACCTGCAAAAGAACAAAAACTCAACAAGAAACTAAAATGTCCATTACAATACAAACAAAAATAACACTGAATTGTTGAGGGAAAATCTTTTGTATTTTCCCTGCATGAAACAATATTAACAGGATGTTACTAATGAAGATACACAAACATCTCTGTTCTGTTTCATTTTTCAAGACTTTAAATGCCAATCATTATTGAATCTCACATTGTAAGACCCCGCAGCAGATAATGCATACAGTGGAACAAAAATCACCAGGACCTCTCTCCCTTGTTGAAGACCTGTCCCTCAGATGCGGTACACAGAAAGCCTCCAGCATGATGGAGGCTCCACCATTCACATGGACTAATCTTCCTGCTCCCATTTGGCAGAAGGTCCTGGAGCTTCTGAGCCAGTTGCCAGTTTCAGCATCAGCTTCTTCCCTGAAGCTGTCACTTCACTCAACACCTTACTCCCCCCACACCACCTACCTAACCCCGTAATGCCCATGCCCCCTCACCTGTACCAGTTACTTCATTTATTCTCTATTTATTGTTGGTTTACTGATTCTTCTCGGCTACTGTACTATTTATTGCTCATTGAAACATACACTACAAAATTATAATAATTATACAGTCCAACTCTCTCCCCCCCCACCCATCCATATGTTGCACCATGGTCCTGGAGAAATGTTATCCTATGCCACTGTATACTGGTACATGGAATACAGATGACATGACAAGCCCAATTGTCTTGACTTGAATAGTGACAAACAATATCTCAGTGGGAACCAGATATCTCTGTTGGATTCATCTTTATTATTCTTCTTCTTAGCCATTTTTACACCTGTTGTCTTGTTAGAACCCTGAACAGCCACCCTCACAAATTGCTCTTTGAGTGTTTCTCACATACTCATTTCATGTGCACATCTGGCAGGGGGAAGTACAACTGAGGTTCTCATTTTTGGTGTTTGCACCCATGACCCCAACCAAGATAAACAATTAGTAGATGAATGATCGTATAGATAGATGAAGCGTCGAGCTATTTTCAATAATCTTTCAGTACCGTGTATACATCTTGTATTTTAGAGTTATAAATGTCACTAATGGCATATGGTTTTGTAGTTTATATTAGGCATAATGCATTTTGATCTTCTTTTATCCTTAAAGAAACCTTTCACAATGGTTACTATGGAGTGTGCCTCTTTCTGTCCCCACTATATAGGTTTTAATAAAGTGATAAAATGTTAAATTCACACAATTATAAAGATGCAAATGATGATTTTTTTTTTTTTTTTATAATGAAATCAATGAAATGTACCTCAAGGTCAATTTTAAGTTTTTTACAATTTACCACAAAATTCCATCCAATTCCAAATTAACCACTGTTCAGTGACGGGTCAAAAGTGAAGTTAATTTTGATATCTTCAAAAGAGATTTAGAAATTTTTACATTAATTATTAATTTCTATTATTTTGCCTAACCGGCTGGAATGTGGAATGGTGAGACAAACAAAATTCATTAAACTAATCGAATGGTCTTCATGCTGTTTTTACACCATAACTGATGTCACAAACAGACTGAGTACTGGTTCTTAATAGAACATTACAGCAGACTGACAAGATGCAAGGGTTATTGGGGATGCAGGAAAAACCTCTAAATCCATTACAGGTCCATTAATGCGACAATTTGAAGACAAAATGTTTTATTTGAAACATTTTAATTAGAAGATGTACAAAAATGAGGAAACATCTTTTTATATAATTAATTGTCATTAACTTAAGTTAGGACCTAGCACCAGAGACACAGAACAGGTGGCAACATACAGTACACTCAAACCAAAAATGGTAACTCTGAGGTCCATTTATTTGTCATTTCCCGATTAAAGAAAATCCACTTCATAATGTATTATTTCTATATTTTTAAAATGTTTAGAATTTAACATTTTACCAGTGTAGTAATCAAATTTGATGCAGAACGGTATACATTGCACTGGATAGTAGAAAACGAGCGCTATAACACTGAATATTGTAACTACTCAAGAACTCATCAAACTGAAATTAAACTTTCAACGCAAATAAGAAGTGATCTGCAAAACATTTTAACGGACCTGAATCGGGTGCCGACTTTACTCACCGGCGACAGCGACAGCCGCGATGGCCGTGCCGTGATCCTCCAGCAAGCCCCTCACAGTCTACCAATAGTCCTGCATGCCCGATCGCTGCGAGATAAGCACCAGATCTTCCCCGTTTTTCTTTGCTTGTACTCAGGTCCCCCACAGTGGTTTTGTGTAAAGTTTCCAATAACTTTTACAGCTCCAATTTTACCACGCACAGAATGAATATTTAATTAAGCGAATATTAAGAATATATCGCTATATATCCACTTCTTGTAGCTCTCTTTTCAATGTCGTGTTCCCGAAAGATCGTGGAAACTGCAAGAGAAACAAACACCCGACTGTTGTGTGGAAGTCTGGCGAGACCCTCGTCTCAAAGCTGCAGATAAAGAGCATCCGGGAGCGGCGGGAGAGATAAACATCGCACGAAAGGCTGACTCTCTTTAACGACGGGTGAACTTCGAGCCGTTAAGGGCGGCTCCACGGGAAAGGCGCGGTTAGAAATAAATAGATGAAGACAATTCAATAAATCAAAAAGGTACTTCAAAAAACTTGTGCAGGGGCGAGTGTGCTCACACTAAAGAAACATGTTCGACAGATAAACCGGTGTGACATTCGGAGAAACTGCGCTAAAGGAGTATGTAGTATTTGAGTGTCTAGGCTGGCTTTTTCATTCCGACATTGTCAATCGAGCGAATGCTTTTCTATTTGTCCCGTGTGTGTTTGATATACAATTATTCAGGAGTACTTTAAGGGATTTTAATGTTGGGAAACGTGCTGATAAATGCAAGAAAGAAAGAAAAACAAAACCAGAAACAGGAAGTAATGCTTTTCTGCATGTATATATCACACTGTAACGGAATGCAACGGGAGCATGCATGCATACATTTCCGAGAGAAAACCGAAAATCCGCATGCGTTACCAGAATATTCCGAGGCAGCTGGCAGCAGCGCCTACCCGGAAGAGGTAATGTGACATGCCACGTCAGGGAAATGTAACGGGGGAAATGTAACAAATATTATTTGATGTGGCCGATCCACAAGCAGCGTGCTGTTCGCTTATAGTGCTTTCCGATCATCCGTTCTTAGAGCCTTGACATTTTGTGGAAGTATTGAATTTACTGCTTTCTTCGTTGTCGTGCGACATGAGGTTCCACGCACTGTGCAGTTTAATGCTCTTCGTTCGTCTTAGTTTGGGCACAGAGCTAACGTTCGAATTGCCCGATAACAGTAAACAGTGTTTCTATGAAGAAGTCGATGTAGGGCTTCAGTTTGACATCGACTTTCAAGTAAGTTTCATGGTGTGTGGATGTTGTGTTACGTTGCATTTACATTCATCGTTCATTATAGTACAGCTCAAATATGCTCATTTCACTCCAAAACAGCAGGTCAAGCGCGGGATTTGTGAAGTAAAAATCGAATTTAATTTTGCCGGATTCTACATTTGCAGAATATTTATTTTGAATGAGCGTTTTCATGAGTTCAGGAAAACTGTTTTACAGCATGTTGCGAATAGCCGGAACCGTTACCTGACTGGTACTGCAATGAAAATTTAGAATTCAGCATTTTCTCTTTTCTGTGCGCTAAGGTTATTGCTGGGGGGAATTACGATGTCGACTGCTCAGTGATGGATCCAATGAATAACGTCCTGTACCAGGAAAGAAAGAAGCAGTATGATAGCTTCTCTCACACCACAACAACGAAGGGTGTATACAAAGTCTGCTTCAGCAATGAGTTCTCCACGTTCTCTCATAAAACCGTCTACCTGGATTTCCAAGTGGGTCAGGAAAAGCCTCTCTTACCAGAAATGAGCAGAGCCACAGCGCTGACCCAGGTACGGTTCCTTTGTGACAACAAGCCTGGGAGGACCATGTTTTTCTGTTTGCTTCTTTTGAGTTTACTATTTCCCTTGTGATATTGTAGATGGAATCCGCCTGCCTGTCTATCCATGAAATGCTGAAGGTGGTGATAGACTCTCAGACTTGGTACCGGTTGAGGGAGGCACAGGACCGCATCAGGGCAGAGCATCTTCATGACCGTGTGTCCTACTGGTCGGTGGGAGAGGCCATCATTCTGTTTGTGGTCAGCATTGGCCAGGTTCTCATGCTCAAAAGCTTCTTCGGTGAAAAAAAAAACAGAGTGGCAGCTAGCACATAGAGTATGAATGCAAGTAAGAAAATGCAACCGCATCACATTTTATGATATTTCAAAAAAAAAAACACTTGCCTTTACAGTGTTATATATCAACACTATAAATTAGTAGTGAGTGTAGTTTTGTTTAATGGAGCATTTTAGCTCTCTCAGAAAATGGAAAAAGACCATTATGAGTATAGGAATGTATCCGTTTTGTAAATGCAACATTCCTTTCATTGTGAATATTTTATTGAATATCTTCTTGGAACTCTAGCTACTTGAAGTTGTTACATTTTTATATTGAACCTTTCAGTCCGCAGTTATTGGAAATGAAGATTTAGTTCAACATTAATGGACATAATGTTTGAATATGCCTTATTAAAGCATTTTCCCCTTTGTCATGTTTTGAGTCTTAATTTAAGATATGTAAATCGTTTGTCACACTTCCTACATTTTGCTACATAATATATTTTAAAAGCCAGAATAAAAGCAGTGTAGTGTGGAGACATACAGAATCTGCTTCTTCCCCACTGCCGCCGGCTTCCTCAATAAGGCCACTGAGTCTAATCTCACACCCTCAATCTGTAACATTATACACTTCCTCTCTGTACTGCAATTTTGCACATTCATTCATGTCATGACTCTCCATCTCATCCTGTGACCAATTTTTGCACATTCTGGGACATACTGTACAGCTTGGTCTTCTAAAGAACCCATGCACATACTCTTGAAATATGGCTATTTTTTCAAATTGTATATTTTAGTTTCCTACTACTTTTTCTAGTTATATTTATATTGTATTTATATTACCACTTTTGTCTATTTTAAAATTATTTTATCTGTTCAAGCACCAATCACCAAAGCAAATTCCTTGTATGTGAGAACGTACTTGGCAATAAACTTGATTCTGATTCTGATAACACTTGTAGGGTTTACTAAAAAATACTCAGTTAAAATGATCTAGTTAGTCTCAAGAGACGTAATGTGAAGACGTGCCTTACGTGAAGGTATCTCAGTAGAATATAATTCATTATTTACATTTCATTCCTTTGTGCTTATATTTACTCATTTGTGTATAATTAAACGGAGATTTATCGCTTCTTACGTTGTAGCAAAATGAATTTTTTTTTTATTAACCACTAGGTGGCAGTAACCACGTATTTATAGTATGGCCAGTCGGTTTTACGTCGTAAAACAAGAAGTATATTTCTTACTTCATTTATTAATCATGATTAAGAGTAAGTGATTCTTGTATTATTATTGAAATAATCAGAAAAAATGTGTTCACCATTCTTGTACCAAACTTTTAAAATAATGTTAAGTACTTAAAGTGTATTGTTGGTGCAACCGCTATACTTCACTCCGTATGTTAATTGTTCTCAAACGGGAGTCGGCGGCCCCCAAGTGGTCTGTGGTGTAATTGCAGGGATACTTTTAAAAGTCGGCATATAAAGAACATGAATGGTTATTTTGGAGGCACGGGGGCACTCTGGGGTTGGAGTTTAGTGCCTCTGTGTTGAGTGTAAATATTCTCCCTGTGTTTGCTGGCTTCCTTCCGCAGTCCAAAGACATGTGATTATGTTAAGTGGCGGCTCTGAATTGCCCATAATGTGTGATTGTGTGTGTGAGTGTAAGCATGTTTTGATGTGCTCTGCAAAGACTTGGCATCCTGTCCAGCCTTGTGTCCTATGCTGCCTGGGTTAGGCTTCAGCCCCCCACTCCACCCCACCCATCCCACCCATCCCATCCCATCCCATGACCCTGACAAGAATCAAGGATAAGCAGTTAGAAGATGAATGACATTTAAATAAATCGAAATGTAGTTTTTTAAAATTATTTCTGTAGGCCTATGTTAAGGTTAGATACTGTATGAATAAAAATTTATTAAAGTACAATAGAAATGATGGTTTATGTGTTTACAGTTGGCCATTATTTTTTATATTTTTTTAGCAGTTTGTATTTCAGGGCTATTTTATCATGTATGCATGTAAGTTGTAGTGTAGTGGGGGTCCTTGAAGATGGATCAAAATGTGATAATGTCCACTGCTCAAAAATGTTGAGAGTAAATACTGTACGTCACTCACCTGAGGAGGTGGGTCATCTTCAGTCGTTACATTCTCTGTTCACCCTCTCAGGGCCTCAATCCTGTCTCACTGATTGGGCTTTACATAATTGAAAGGCAAGGCTGACCCCTATCAGATCGCTTTGCACTCACCTGGGTAAACCAGCCCCCCATTCGGCATCTTTATTACATGGGTCTTGAATAAGGCTTTCCACAAAGTACGACCTGCTCCCTGCTTAGGTGAGTGAACTGATGAATTATTCTTATTTAAGAATTCTGTTGTAATAAAATCTGTATTACAAAGGCAATCTGGGACCAGGGTTGAGAAACCTGGTCAATCTAAGCCATAGTTCAGATTTAGGTAGGGATGGCCATGTTCTGGCCCATTTTCAGAAAAGCCAAAAATATCCCTACCAACTTTTACACATGTATAATTGAAGCAGTGTTTTGGAATTGTTTTGATCTCTACCAACTTTCAAGTCAAATCTACACCCATGTTCAAGGCTATTGTTCATAGTACCAAGAACTTGTGGGGAATTGATGATAAGAAAAAAGCCCTACATGATAAAGCTCATAGATTGTATTCTCCACAGATTTCCAATACAAAATATGTCTGAAAATAAAGCTCTGAAATACTTCAAGCAAAGGGCCATTTATGTGCAGAGGGTATATACAATGTACTGCCAGTAAGAAATTGTCTTTCAATGGTCAAAATGCCATTAATATCACATCCTTGAATTATATGTGGGTGTCATTAACGTATAAAAACACAAAGAAGGCAATGAGGAATGATGAAATAGTCCTGGAACACAATAAAACAGCTACAGAAAAACGAGATAGCAACAAGAAGTCTCGTATCTGGCTAACTACACTGCTCAAAGAAATTAAAGGAACACTTTTTAATCAGAGTATAGCATCAAGTCAATTAAACTTCTGGGACATTGATCTGGTCAGTTAA
>JAACJT020000016.1:6889459-6910360 GCA_009936485.2 Gymnarchus niloticus | reverse complement strand
CACCGACCGGGACGGTGGCGGGGGGGGGGGGGTGGGCGGGGGCGGGGGGGGGGGGGGGGGGGGGGGGGGGGGGGGGGGGCAGTGTCTCTATGCAGGGAATGAGCAGGAAGCGTCCAAGCGCCTGCCTGCCCTTCCTCTTTTTTAAAGAGCTACTACTATTCAGAATGGAGAATAAAGAAAAGCTGAATAGAGGAAGAGAAGAAAAAGGGAGTCCCGGGAGGGGGGTGGGAAAACAATGACAGAAAGACAGGAGTGAAAAGCGACCAAAGAGAAAAGGAGGGAAAAGGAAGAAAAAAAGAGCAAAGAGCAGTTAAAAAGGACGGGACTAAAAAGGAAAATGGAAGACCTGCATGTTCTCAAGACTGGCATGATTCTCTGGAAAAAAGTGGGAAAATTTATGGAGGGACAGATCGGATTGAGGGAAAACCTTGACAGGTCCCTCAAAGCAACAGGGATGAAGGGCCTCTCTTTACTTGTGTCGGCAAGCCCACGACATGGGCCCAAATGGGCACCCTCGCCCAAATCCACGACACTAGTTTTCATTCCAGGTCCTGTACCCAACAGGCCTTTGACTGGCATCTGTCAACAGCACCTGCTCTGTGAGGCCCTTTAAGCTCCATTTTCATTTTCAGCTACAGACAAGTGATTGCATGTAGGTCTGGGGTCTCATCGCAGAACATAAAGGAAATAAAATATAGACGGGGCTGATTTTTCACTTCCTCTTGTCATGGGCTTGGGGGGAGGGGGTGTGCTGCATCATAAAAAATGATACATTCTGCATCTTGCACTACAAAGATCATAAACACATCCCATCTCAGGCAATTAAACAGTGTAAAATTCACCAGAGTTTAAAAAGCGGTGTTTAAGCACAAAAACAAATGTAGTATGGCAAGGCAGCAAGGGCAGTGAACAGCTATTGTACATTCAATACATAACAAAAACAGAATTGGAACAGGAACCAGGAAAATGGCTGTCAGACAACACTGAGCCTCAGACAGGAGAAGTGCTGTTCAGCTGCCACTATGGAGCCACTAACTAGAATGCAAACATCGTTCTGGGTGGAGGTGAAGGTTGCAGGCAGGACTCGGACCAGAGGATGTGATGGGGTCCACGTTTGATTCTTGCAGAGTAGCAGAGCCATCGTGGGCACCTAATAAAACAAACGCTCTCTCCAGAATCTTACCCAATGCAGGATATTTACCCAGATTTGAAGGCAAGGGGCTCAAATGTTAAAGCACATATTAAAATTTACACTTTCGTACAACTGCTAACCAAAAACAAGGGGTTAATAATGAGCGCAGAGACAGCGACTTCATTGCAGCGTTCGCAGGAAGTACCCTGTGTACCGGGGAGGCCTACAGACATGGACTTGCTTTTCCCATGGAAAAGTTCAACCTAAGGAGGATCCCTTAATGCAGCTTATCAAAAGAGAAATTATTTATAAACCCAAAAAAACCAAAGGAGAAAAGGAGTCCATGCAGGACTGCTGGTGTGAGAGGATGTAGCTTTTTGTATCCTGTCCCAAGAGACAGTTATTTATAAAAACAGCCAACATATTGTTGCCCATGACTGACAAAAACAAATCCCGAGCCTCCCAAAAACAAGCTTGCGGATTTCATTAGTCTTGTTTTTCGGCTGTATGGCAGACAGATCTTGAATGGGATCAGACACCCAGAGGCTCGGTGTGGACCATGCTGTCCAAAGGGGCTTCAACTCCCTGGCGCTGGAAGCTTCTCAGTCCTGCTGATCACCGGCGCCTTCGTCCTACTGGAAGGCGTCTTTTCACGGTCAGCGAACTGGCACTAAACAGTGAAGACGGGATGTGGGGGCCACCGTAATTGGAAACGGTAACCCCCGCCCCCCCGAAGCTGGGAGTAGGGCTGCAAGGCCTTCAATAGATGGCTCTTTGGATTTTATGACGTTAGGTTAGTTGACATACTAATGATTGCTCCATTAAAAATTAAAGTATGAAAAATAAAACCATCACCCCCTGTGGGCCACAACAATTGGAGGAGGACCCAGACTGATACACAGACAGGCAGAGACCACAAAAAAAAAAAAAAAAAAATCGCAACAACATGCACCATTGTCCATGCAGCTGTGCAGAAGGTCAACACTTCAGTTCCTCCTGTCTGGGGAAGCCACACTGTCAATTTCCCATCACAGTACCTCATCCACAGAGACATACTGGTCAATCATTTTATGGTATAATTGCTGACCACAAATTAATTTTGCACCAGAAAAGCAATATCGCTCCAAGTACAACAAAGAATAGTACCCAAACATATAGAGAGTTTATTCCAAATAAACAATATTCTACACCAAAGATCTTTCTCTCAGAACAGCAGCAGCAGCAGTTTGGCACAACAATAAGTCTATGAGGCTTTGCCCAAACTGGATGATTATTTATTTAAACATACAAGCTTCAACACTGATGTGTGGTGTATGGTCATACTGAAAAGAAGAACAGCTCAAGTTGGAAGACTTCGCAGAACTACATGAACTTGTACATTTTCATACAGTGGACAAGCTGACCTATGCTGAACGAGGTGCAATAACAAGCACTTCTGGACACAGACTCAGTCTTAATGTTAACAATGGCCTCTGAGATGCCAACACCACAAAGGAAAACTGGTTTGACTCATTATGAAAGTCTGAGCCATAAATGTGATAAAATATGACAACTCCTGGAGAGTCATGCCAATAATGTTCATCATTCAAAGCCACTTTTCTCTGAATAATACTATTAAAAACTGTATTACTGTACTGTTAAATCCTGCATGACGTGTAGGTGTGCAGTGTCGAATGACTTCCCCCGATCCAATTCCATCCAAGAAATATAAACAAGCACACACAGAAACAACTGCATATGATGCAATGCTAGCAGTGAACTGTGAATGCCTGGATAACATTTGAAGGACCCGAGTCTACAGGTGCCACTAGATGTTTGATGTGCATCATCCATCTGTCCCAACCACAGTGCAAGCTGAACAAAACTCAATCAGATTTTAAAATACTTGGGTGAGTGTGTCTTGGCTTCACCCAAAACAAAAAGGTGCATTTAAAAAAAAAAAAAAAATGCATTTTATATACTACTGACTGCCAATTAATCACATGACCCATTAATTATTCCAAGGTCCTCAATGATAAAGCATCAAAATAAAAGATTAGGCCTCGTATTCAAGACCAGCAGGAATTATTCAAAGGGTTTTTTTTTCCTCGCTTGGAAGAAAGACCCACAGGTAAGATACAGCCCCAATTCCACTGCATGGAACCAGCTCAACTCAACTTTTTTGCATTCCCATTTGGCAAAATTGAGGATAGTATCTCATACCTGGTGATATTTTTTGGTCCCATCTCTGCTGTGGTTCTAACCGAGCTGAGTAGGTACTATGACGGTCACATGAAAATGCTGCAGGTTATTGATTGGTCAGAGAGAATCAAGAACACTGCGCTGTCAACACACGATGGGGAATATTGGGCAAAACATTTTAGCAAGCCATATTGGATTTGAATAACCGCCTATTGTTTTTGACTTTAACCGATATGTACACCCGCAAAACCACGCCACGGTCAACTAGTATTACATATTAAAATGGGTATGCTGTGTATGTGTGTTTCGGATCTTTCACTATTTGCAAAGTCACCACCGTGGACTGTCTGTTTGGCCATTTGACCGAGTAGACCACTGTTTTTTAGTGGTATTTTGTTTTGCTGCACTCAGCCTCTTCTGAAACAAAAGTTGTCTCCTTGCTGTGACAAATAGCCATATACAGAGAATCAAATACAGAATCCCATCCATAGTTCTTTCCTGTTTGTCGCGCTGAAGATGACGTTATGGAAACTGCATGCAGTGTCATGACCACCAGCTTTCTGCAATGGAAACGGAACGCCAAGCAAACAGAGTCAAGTCAAGCCCGATCAAGTCGAGCCAGTACCATGAGGTGGAAACGCACCATATGACCCCTAAGTTGGAACTGAGCAACAGTTTAAAGAGACCCGACAGTTGAAAACACTGGCCAAACACAGAGCAGAAAGCAGGATTTCTGACTCGGCCGGATTTTTTAACCTGTGATTCAGGGAATTGACAAATCCTAAATTAGGGCATTCAGTTTTCTCCAACCAGAATTCAGGTTTAACTATAGGATTTGTTGAGCCCACTTTTTGGAACAGACCCCAGGCCACAGCAGCCATGGGTCTCCAATCAGAGGGGAAGCGCTTCTCTGGTGCCCCTTCTCTGCTGTTTTAATCATCAGCTCATCCTGGCTTACTTGTTCCACTCCTCCATACCAACACATTAGCACTGACATTATACTCCTGATCTAGCACTAATCACCCTGTAGACCTTCCGTTATACACACCACTGTTATACTACACCACTCGTTAAACCACAATGTATACAGAGATCAATTAATTAGACCTCCTTCAAAATACGTTTCACACAGCATAAAAATGTAATAAATCTATAAATTGTATTATACACAGTTCCTCCGTGCGGCCTCAGAAGGTCAGATGAAGCAAAAGTGGTGGCTCAGTTCTAGATCGGACTCAAAAACATTCACTTTGCAGCCAAGTAATAATTCCTGTTTCATGAAAACCAACAGAACAACCAGTTGTGTTACGCATGGCAAGCAGGATTCACTAAAAGCTGTCAGTCACATGCATAGGCAATTCAGACAGGTGTGGTATGTAAACAGGCATGACGGCGAGTCTGTCACGGGGAGATCAGCTTGCCATGGTGCAATCCGAGGCCTATGTTCACAAGTTAGAGAATGACAGATGCAGGAGACTGCATAGCTGCAGCCTCATTTAATGACAAGCATTCTGCCTTTCAGTCCATGCCCCCCCCTTCCCAGTGCCATCTGTCTGTGGCATTAGAGGAAATGGAAATGAAAAGGCAACGTGTCTGTTGTCATTACTGACCCAGTTTGTGTGCGAGTTTCAGAGCAGAGTCTCCAGGGGTCAAACAGCACGGTCTATGTACTAATGTTTTACCCATGACAGACAGGAAACAACAAAGACAGCTTCCCCTTCAAACACACTCATATGACGTCTGTGTTATTAATCAGTTATCCTTTGTTAAATCCGCTGAAGTCAGCAAAGTTGTCCTTATTTAACGCACTATTAGAGAGAGGTGCTGTGTGTATTTCAGGAGAGAGGAATGGTGGAGCGAATCGATGTAAATATGAAGGAATCATGTAAATCGATGAACTGATCAGCTCTTCAGTCACCCTCAGAAAAAGAAGACCTTTAACCGTGTTCATCGACTGAACACCGAGGAGGAAATTAATATAGATAAGCTGTTGGAGCTGGTAGGTGTAGCCTGCATTAAGACCCCCGTAATTTCAAGTCAGTACTTCAACCAGACCAAGTGTGCCTAGTGAATGGGCCGAATTTATATACAATAGCAACGCCGTACGCTTGGTGTCTTATGATAGATATGTATTCATGAGTCCAGTTTCGTTTTCTCCAGGATATATCGGACAAACAGTTCACCCGGCCAGAGGAATTTAGCCTTTCTGAGCCGACACATTATGCCTGGAAACTTGCTGGTAAAAGGAGAGGTGTATGTGTGACATGAAACTAAAGGAGTGTGTGAAGAGTCCACCTAGCCCCCTAACTAGATGACAGTAACCCACTGACCAGCTAACGATTCACGGTCGTCGACGGTGCAGGATAGCCGCCTCGCTAGCTGCCATTCAGATGCTTGGTTGTAAATGAGAATGCAGTGATTATGTAGACAGTTATTTGACATACCCTCCTGGAAGCTTCATTTCCTTCACTACTTGGAAGTTAACTTAATGACCCGGCACGTTAGCATTTAGCACGGTGCCACTCGGATCGATTGGGCAGCGCTAGCGGCTAACCATGCTAGCCGTGGGCCGCTGTAACCAGCTACTCACCAAAGCGGCGTTTAACTCAAGCATCCGTACTGTTATCCCCGAAAGACGCAGAAGCGACTTCCTACTGGTTTCGCCGAAACGGACAACACTTGGACCACTCCAAAGAACCACCAGCCCACCGGTGTATCGATCTCAAACTTTCCGAAGGGCTTCCGTCGGCGGAGGCTGACTGGCGAGCATCGCGTGCTACAGCGCCTCCTACTGGCCGACGGGGCCATATGGCATTATCGGGTTTTACTGTATAAAATCATTCGTTTATTAAACTTTTATATATGTTGGACTATGGAACGGTCGAGCTCGAAGAGTCGAAAATATTTCAGAAATTCATGCTTATTAGATTTATAGACCGGAGGCTTTAACTTTAAAAGTGGTATATGTGTTTAAGCATCTCGTAGCAGCTAGGCCTACAAGTTTAATTATTATTAGGTTGGTTTGGAGAACAGCCAAAGTTCACTGTAGAATATGGAACAGCCAAAAGTCAGGGAAAGGCTGGCACGGTGTACTGCTTTTTTGCGGAGCCGAGACTCATAGATGAACAGTACTTCTTAAATGGCCAAGCAACCCTAAAAACATAACATTGCTAGAGATTAGGGGTCCCTACCTTATTCAGATTACCCTTTTCACCTTTTTCTTTGTAATGTCGCTTCTGGCAGGGAAATCGCTGCCGTAGTATTTGTGATGTGGTCGAAAATGCCTCTCCACGTTTCCTTTTTTCGGAAAGGCCACAATTAGTAAGGCAGTCCTGGATCACATGTACTTCCAGATCACATTGTCATTCTTATTGAGTTTATTTAAGATGTGTCGAAAATGATCATGTTTCGAATCTCTGTATGTGAAGTTGGATTGTTTAAGAATCGATCTGGTCAAAATCGGGGATTGTGGCGATTGAAATTTTTGGTTTAATAAACTCCCTATAAAGTGGTACAATGAGCCATTGGCCAGGATAGAAATTGAAGGACGAGCCCCAAAATTATCATCTTTAAAAATCACCTCAGCAGTCATAGATTATCAGAACAGTCCAGAATGGTCCATATGACATAGTTTGTTTTTTTGCACCTGGGATAAGTCTTACAGGAACACCAAGGCAATCCCTAGAGAGCTCTCTCCCTTACAGTTACAAGTCCATCTTTATAGCGCTCTACAACTGTCTCTTATGTAGCAGGCAGTTATAGGTTCTAACGTCATCACCCAGGAGTAGCCCTTGAGGCTGTGTAATCTCCTCTGTCAGAAGGCTTTGTGGATTATCTGCTCTTTTGACACATCTTCTGCATGTACATTTTGTCTTAATACGATTAAGCATTGTGTACAATTAACATTTTCCCTCACAAATCTATCCTAGGCAGCACAGGAGACAATGTGTGAAGTTCACTTGTTATGGGCAAATGAAATGTGTTAAATCTTTTGAACAGATTTAAAGTTCTCAGTAGGGCTAGAAAATCGATTCCAATCATTGGGAATCGAGAACTGATCTCAAAGTTCAAGTCGATTCCACACAGTGAAATTCGCTCAGCTGATGTTTGCTGGTGCCATGCAGTGAGCCTTCTGCAGGTGTCTCCAATCCAACCCTATTTTATTTTGTGGATCACTTCTTCTACAGGTGTTTGCTGGGTTTTCTGCCCTAGGCACCATGCAGTGAGTGCATAAATCATGTAGACTGTAGAGTATTCTGCCCTCACACTTTGACAGAATACTCAATACCTGCTCATCCCACACATTGGTATTCTGGTGGTATTATGCTTTGGAGAAGGCAGAAAATAAAGTGAAATGTAAAATTTGCAACTAAACACTTGCTTATAATAAAACCAATTTGCCAATAATAAGGCGCCCAAAGGGAATGACAGAAAACAGTCTAAAGGTTAGAAAGAGAGAAGACCCTGTTAGGTAGTTCTCTGTTAGTTAGTCTCTTGGTGTTAGTTCTCTGAATAATATTGCTATCTCATGTATTATTTAATGTTCAAATTAATTTAAGATAGCTGGTAGACTGAGAGGCATGAGAGTCCATGATCCACACAAAGTAATGTGGAAAGCTGTAAAGTACATTGGGCGGGTAATTAGTTTAAATTGTTAAAGCTAACAATATAAAGCTAGTGGTTTTTATCAATATGGAAAGATTAGCCCAGTTGTCAGCTATGGTCAAAGCATTGTTGAATTAGAAGAAAAGAGCTTTTTGTTTTGACTGTAAACAGAAACTTTCTAACAAGCTACTAAACTGACATCTTGTGTCCATAAGAGATTGTCTCTTGATCTCCTGTCATTTAAACAATCAATGATTACAAGATATTTATATTTCACTATTTATTTTTTGAGAACTACATTACTCTCCTATGTGGAATAAAGAAACGTTGTGTGGAATCAACTCTTGGATAAAGTCCATCCCTTTCCAATACTTGGAATTGGAACTACAGATGACTAAATTATTTTTGAAGTCGAATAGCCCCACTTGTGATTATGGCCGATTTATGTACTCCGTCCTTGCGGTAATATGCTTTTAGCTGGTGTAAAAATACTGGAACATTAGCAGTAATAGTTGGATGAACCCAGTCTTCTCCCCCAAAGGGTGCAGTCTTTTGGACCATGGGCTTCATAAATTACCTTGTCTCTCGCTCTCTCTGTCACTCACTCATTGCTCCTTTAGGTGGAACGTTGGCCGCTAACAGTAATCCTGCATTTTTTTCTGTCTTGAGCTGTTCTCTCCAGTTGTCCCCAGAAATGTCCAGTCTTTCTGGATTCTGCCTCGAGGTCATGGTATGAGGTGTTTTTTGGCCTTCCCCCCCTGCATTTCCCTTGAGGATTCCATCAAAGAGCCCATCCTGTAATGTTCCACGCCTTTCTGGTTTACTGTACTTTCTGTCTTCTGTATGAGGCTGTTAATATATTGTTAATAATATATTAACAAATTAACTACTGCTAAATGACTAATTACTGTATAAAACTATTCCACCCATTCACATTCCATTACTGCTCACGGTGGTACACTGGATGCAATGCCAGTTCATTTGCAGAACACCCACAACGCCAGGGTAAGAATCAAACCTCTAACACTACATCTGTCTTTTTGTTTCATGTATCCTGTTACCCACGGTCATGTGGTTTTTCTCTATCAGTTTTCTGGTTCTGTTTGCGATTTTAATTCACGTGAAGGCCATCAATCCACTTTCTAACCACTTTTGCTGGACTGGCAGCAGGGTGTTCCTGGAGCCTGTCCCAAGCTGCACAGGGCACAATGACAGGGGAACACCAAAGGCAGCCTGCCAGTCCATTGTAGAACACATATACAATCATATACTATGAGGATTTTAGAGTAGCCAATTCCTATAACTACCCATCTTTGCACTGTGGAAGGAGTATTTAGAGGAACCCTGCATGACATGGGGAGAACATTCAGCCAGCAGGATTCAAACTTCCAGGTATAAAGCAACAGAGCTACCCTTGGAGCTGCTGTGCTACGTTGTTAACTGGAAAATGACGTGGTTTACTACGGTACATGCCACATGCAGTGGATCAGTACATGGTATTGTGGTTATGGATAAGAAAGATGCCCATAAACAGTTCCAGATATGTCCTGCTGGAGCATCCTTGAGCGTTTACAAAACTACATATTAATGTTCTTAAAAAAAGATACTCGTGTATTCACTGTTTTTAAAAATGATTAAATTTTGAATTGAACTTGACATGTGAGTTTTATTGATAATTTGTTTGGTTAGGGTCTCCAATAGAAGCAGCCATTAGATACAACATACTAACAAACTAAAAGATGAAGGCTCCTATTTATGAAATGACCAGAACAAATGGCATGGTGTTTATGTAAGATAAGAGGACATTAAGTCTTGATGGGTTTGGAGCAAATAGATCAAAGGATCAATGAATGTTTTTATACAATGTGGCATGGTAACATGCTGCTTTGGCTGACTCAGACTCACAGCTCCTCCAGTTCCTTGTGGAAAATGACAAGGACATGACTGGTCGCTTCCATCGTGGCCATCCTTTCCCGAGACTGGTGGCTTCAGTTGGAGGACTGCCTGATAGGTTCTAGAAGGATGTGTAGGGAAGGAGTGGAACTCTCTTCTGTTGTCAAAGTATTCCTATAGAGTATAGCTTGCATAATGGGATTAGTTATGAACGTCTCAAAATTTCCAATGAAATGAGAAACATCCTTTTAGAAAAATTAGAAATCTGGCAACATCAATAAATTGCACAATATGTGCACAGGACATGTTATACAAACCAAAGATACAGCTGGAACAGGACACATACTGTACGCAACATACATGTTACATGTATGTGACATACACGTAACATATATGTTAAATATATGGCATGTGTTACAGTTCAAAGATATGTGACGTGTGGCATGCATGTAACATAGGTTACATGTGTTTGAACTGTAACACATGCCTTCCTTTTCATTGGTGTGTTTTTTTTTTCATTTCACCAGACTATGACTCACATTTTGTATTATGTGTCAAGATGGCTGCCATCACTTTAGCTTGCAACTTCTGGTGTGCAGTTGAGAATAACAATGATAGAAAAAAAATAACTGCTCAGAGGAAGAGCTATGTCAGCCTGAAGATAGCATCATTTTCACAGTGTACAGACATAAACTATAAAGAGAGAAATGGTCCTAACCGAGAAATAAAACTGGAGGGTAGGTTTTTAGGCTTCTGGGTGGGTTTTGATCAAAAGCAGTCAGCAGGACAGACTGCTCAAAGCTGCCTACCTGGCTTGGTTCAGTGGTACAAAGAGTAAATGTGTTAGAGTAAATACTCATCTGTCTTCTAACTGCTTATCCTGACCAGAATTGTGGAAGAACCTGGAGCTTACAGACTGGCTAGTGAAATTGCATTACATGGTCTAATGAATTGCTCTACCCAATATTACCCAAAGCACCTATCAGAGTGTCTGGTTCCATCAGTAAAAGGTTCTGGAATTTCATGATTGAGTATGGATCATTTTTCTGAAACATTCAACACAAGAACTAACCCCTCTACTATGGTCCTTTCAGTCATCAGGCATCAATCTAGCAGAACTGACTAGAGAAGCTTGGTCATACTACTGCTCTACTGAAAGAATATTGCCATATTTCTGGAAAGCATTCCAAATTATTCTTGCCTATGGCAAATCATATTGATTTACATGTCAACTCTTACAGACAGCGCATTATGCGACTGCCTTAACAAATGTTCTTATATTGTATTTTATATTTTATTTACTGCTCTGGTTTTATCTCATATCTGTATTTTACTGTTCCTATTTAGTGTTTGTTTGTCTGTGTGATGTTTACTTGATCACCCGAACCTCGCACAAGTGTTTTAATATAGCTGCCAAATTGTACATATGACAAATAAAACACTTAGGTTATTTTATCTAATTTTACAGTGTACTAGCATACTTGTGATTTTTCTCCACTCCATCAACAGATTTTCAGTAAACATGTATCCAGTCAGGATCTTGGTACAGGGTTTAAGATGTACACCTTTTACAGAATGCCAATCCATCGCACAAGGAAAACTTCAAGTTACGTACTGTATTAGCATGGGCCATGTGCTGTATCACTGCAAAGGTGAAACACAAGCATAAAACTAAATGGCTGGATTCAAAACCACAACCATGGGCATGATATAAAGTGCCTTGTATTTCACACCACTCCTGTGATGTTCAAATGGGTGTAAAGGTAATATCTGTTAGCGGTCACTGCTTTCAGATTCTGGGTGAAGAGCTGCTCCTGCAGACTGATAATTGGTTTCCATTACCTTTACACTTTGTCTTCATTACAATAAGTAGGCTGTAGAACTACCTCTAATTTCTAATTTGTACCCCAAAGGGTTATTAAAGCCAAATTATTATACTCAATTTATTATGCCAGTGCAAGACCAGTCATGGATTCAGCCACATTTAACAACTGCAAAACACTTTAGCAGTCAGGTGTTATTTCTTATTGAAAAACAATACAAATGCACATTTTAAACAGGCAAAAATGTTATTGCGTCAGTTTCTTGTCTTGTAAACATGAACTCACCGACTGAAATTTAGGGCTGCTGAACACCTGTTTGTTTTTTCTTTGCCAGAACTCCAGTATGGACTGTTGGATGTAATTCAGTTCAAGAGGCTGAGTTTGTTCATGCTTTCCCGTTTTGGACAAAATTGTCTTGTCATCCACATAATGAAGGGGAATGAGTTTCACTTTAACTAGAGGACCTTGATGGCTTCCCTTCTAGGTCAGCTGCCACAGGATCAGCTTCAAAACATGATTGAAGCCTTCCTTGATCTTCTTGCTTCAGAGACACCCTTGAATGCTTAATGTAAACCCGTTCTGCCATTTTTTTTTCATTTTACAGTCCACATGGTCATCCATGATGGCTCACAGTGTTAGCCATGGCAGCATTCCTTTGCTAGTGGATCTGAACGTCATGTCCTGACTCTTAATAGTCAGCCAGTGTTGTAATTGCTTGGCAATGGTCCTAAGGAACTGATTCAATGAGCTTTTGAGCCATCAGAGCCAAGTTCTCCCCGTGGTGTTTCAGGAGATTCTCACACGGTCCTGCAATAGGTTCTGTTTTTGTCTTTTCATCTCATCAGTTGCCTGACATGTTTGGCACGATGCAATAGCAGGCCAGACAAAGGTGTCCATCTCAGCCCACCAGTCATGCTATCGGAGGTGTTGTTTAGTCCACGCCACCCCCAGCTTCTTTCATTGGCCCAGTCAACCAACGCCTTTTGGTCAGAGCCTTTGTGAATAACACCATCTTGTGTAAGCGCTTTTTGTCCAGCGGGTGACTGACGGGGGGGGCATGCTCAGCAGGACAGGCTTTTTTCTCATTTAGCCTAGCCACTTGCTAACAGTCAGCAGCTAATGTCTACAGTATAACTACGATCAATGACAGCTACCTTACCGCTTTTACTAGAAGTGGAATTTAATGCAAGCAATCCATCTTTTGTTTACTGTCACCCAAGTCTAATGTCGAATGCAGAATACTGAAAACTTGTATCTCCAAATTTTGAACTGTTACTTTCTCCATATATCAGCTCTCGAAGAATTTGTCTAGCTGCTTTATTTTGCATGCTAATTTTAGCACTAGATCTCCCAGTGCAGGTAACCCGTAAGAACTTGGGGTGGTGTCAGTTGGAAATGAAATCAACCGAGCATGCACAGCTGTTCACACTGGTCTGGGGGGCTTTATTTGTACTTCGTCCAGGGTTTTGGTATTAGTCAGGGGTGTGTCTGCGTTGCTCTCGGGGGTAGACAGGTGGGCAGTAATGAGCGGGTAAGTGAACCTTTATTTATGGAGCTGAATGCTGTCAGATAATCTTAGGGATGGGTTGAGTTCTTCTTTAGGTGCCTTCTCAGTTGCTCAGGATCTTCCTGGGTAAGAGTTAGGAGGGGACAGTTACATTGTTCATATATTAAGGAGAGCAGAGCTGTATATACCCATTGTACACTATCACACATGTTATGGCCAGTTTAGAAATACCAGTTAGACTAAGCTTGGGATCAGTTTCATAGTTTTAAAATGTGAGAATGGTGCTGATATTTAAAGTTTACTTGTGGTATGTCTTTGGATATCTTATTGTTTGGAAGGATTGATCCTTTTTATCACTGTAGACTTGATTTTAAAAACAGAAAAAAAAACAATCTGCACATTGTGGACTGTGTGAGGATAGCGGTGTACCCGGATGGGACCTTGGCAACATGGGGAGAACACTAACAGCCCACACACATAAGGAGGGGTGGAATTTGAACCCTCAATCCTGGAGGTGTGAGGTCACAGTGCTACATACTAACGCACCATCAAAAAAATTTGTCATCAATTTTTTTTTTTCAGTTCAATTCAATTCAATTTTATTTATATAGCGCCTTTAACAAGAAGCACTGTCACAAAGCGCTTTACATAGTCCTGGGCCCACAGTCCCCAGAGTAAGCCAATGGTAACAGTTGCAAGGAAAAACTCCCTCAGGAGGAAGAAATCTTATATTTCCTTGACAGCAACTAATATCTCAGAAACTGTTTTTTGCCATATTAGTTTTTATAAGTCTTAGCACTTTAACTTAGCCTTTTCCTCATTTATAACTAATACAACCTTCTTTTTTTGATTTTTAAAATCTTTGTCTCTCTCCTTTCCTCCCTTTTCCAATTCTCATAGGCTTTTTGCCAATTCCTTATTACTCTACCTCACATTCTGCACGATTCTTGCACTTACTCTTTAATATTTCAAGGTCCTTAGCTATTTGTGTTTGCAGAACTTCATTTTTTTCCCAGCTTTTCATCCTAAATTTCTTTTTTCTTGTGCCATATAATTCATTTTTAATACAAATAGATTTTTGTCTTTTAATTTTTTAATATAACTGACCACATCGACAGCAGGGTGGTAGCTCAGCGGGTATCAGAGTAGCCTCACACCTTCAGGATTGTATGTGAACCCTTTAACATCCCATGTAGACTAAGACAGGCTCCCGGCACACTGGAGTCTGTCACTGTATAGGCCACTATGTATGCCTGGGTGTCGACAGGAACTTCAAACTCACAATCCCAGGTTTTATACACAATCAGAAGTTTCTGAACCTGATTATTCTCATACATTTATTTTTAATACTCACTTATCAAGTCACAGCTGCAGTGATCCAGAACCTATTTTAAAAAGGCAGAGATCACTAGTCTGTCTCAGGTTATTCAAAAAACTATGGACAGTTGAGTGACCAGTTTACTTGATCTGTATCAAAGCAAAGCAGAGGAGGACATGCATATAATGAAACAATAATTTATCGGCCATTCATACAAGTAGAGTAATTCTTTAGCTTTCACATATCACCTCTTGCTCTCCTTGACCCAGACAGCCACACGTCAGACCACAGGGTCAGCCATTTGTGTGGCACCCTTGGAGTAGATTTTGGGGTTAAGGGCCTTGCTCAATGGTAAAAACAGTGATACTGTTACTCCGGAGATTTGAGCCAGCAACCTTCCCAAGAGAAGTACAGACTACTTACTCGCAGAGCCACACACACCCCACTTGCAGAAACTCTGGAGTTGTTAGGTCAGGTATCAAACCCACAGCCTTGCAACCATGAAGCAATACCACAATCCTCAGTACTCTGAACTCATGGTAATACTTTTGAGTGGAATATAAGAATTCATCCCGTGACTGTGACCAGGATTAGTGGTTAGAATATGGATGGATAAGAATTCATTGTAAAACAAAGATTAAGATTAATTTACCTTCGTAATGCTTTTGTTGTATGTTGTTTTATAGTCCATTGACAATATCAATGATACTGTATTTGTGTTTATGATCATTTTCAAAAATTGCACTTTGTTGATTTAATAAAACCTGAGGTGGATGTGTATGGATGTGTATCATCTGAAGTTAATATGTGAGACAGCAGAGACAATAAATGTACATACAGTAGAATTAAACGTGTATTCAATTGTTCATTCTGCTGTAAGTTCTGAAAAAACTTTTGATGTTTAATGGCTTGAAACTTCACCAAAGTGCTGCAAATATAAGGTGTTAGTGTTTTCAGTAAGTTACAGTCCACAATACGTGACCATAAAAAAAAAAAAACTATCATCATAATTCTTCTCAGCCAAATAACTGCCATTACATGTGTACTAGATACTTCGAGGGAGTAGCAGCAAAGCGCTTTAACTTAATGGGCTGGTTTTTAAAACACAGATTAAAACTAATCTTAGACTAAAGTACCTGCTTAAATGGAAAGCCTGGTGAAAAATTAAAAATACACATGCAGTTAATCAACCAGTACATGTTTGATGTAGGAATGTAGCTTTCTTTTGCTTTTTTGAGTTTGTAACGAGCTAATTCTGCTAATAGCTCCAGAAACAAAGATACAAGTTGATCTCAGATTTCATTTTTCATCAAAAATTCCCTTAAAGAGGGTGATTTAGTCTAAGACTGGTTTTAATCAGTGTTTTAGAATCCAGCCCGATATGGGAGATGGACTGAGGAAAAATGAATCGTTGACGGCCTGCAGGGGGAACCGTTGCAACACACAGCATTAGAGGAACACCATTCATTTCAGCCGCACTTTGCGTCACTCCGGATCCAATGTTTAATTTAGGCGTTTGTGGTGACAGCTAGCTACCGTATGTGGGCGGTAAACTCTTGAAAATAGCGAGGGAAGGCATGAAAATAGAGGATGAATGTCCGAGCGATACTGCTCTCTGCGACGTAATCTAATTCATTGTCTCTATAAATCGCATTCGACAGACCTTTATTTATACGTTGTCCAACAGATGATTAAGTTATTGATTTACTAATTATGCAAATCAATCTTGCAGGCAGTATGAAGGATCAATGTACAACTATATGACCAGATTTGTCTTTTTGGAGTACCACGTATGCCATGTTATCTAAAGAAGGAAACGTGTGTAGGCAGGTGATTCGGCGTCACCAATATAAATCTGCATCAAAGTTGTTATCGGTACAAACGACTGGCACTTAATCGTTTGCGGACTCCAGTCTTTCAACTAAAACGTATAATTGTGCAAAATTTATGGCACTTCACGGCTACGAACGAAATAATGTAATCCTGGAAAAAAGATTTTAAAAGAAAATGTGTGAATGGTAAAGGTTTGCACATGGGAACGAGCAGTTGAACCGTCTCCAGTTTGGTATTTGTGGCTGTGAAAGCAGAGATCCTAAAGCATATGATGCATTTTATTTTCCTATTCAGCGTGTCTCAGCTAGCCTGACCTTCAGCTGTCTGGGTCTCACCTGTGATGGTTCCATTAGTCTCCTTTATCTGAGTCTTATGGAAGCGTACTGCCACAGACAATATCACAGTACTCAGGTGTTGGGGCTTGTGTAAGCATGGAGTGATCAGACATGACTGAAATAATGGCAGCCTTTTTGAAACCATGTGACAAATTCCATCCCCCCTCACTTCCTGGTGATGATTTTTCCATATAAATGTGTCAGCTTAGTAAGAAACCAGGAGGGTATTCCAGAAAGTGGGTTTAACATAGCATATACTTAAACTGGAATTCTGACTGGAGAAATAAGCTTTGTTGAGATTCAAATCCTGAAGTCAGACTTTCCATTTTCTCTAACCAGAATTCAGGTTTGATTATAGGATTTGCTGAGCCCACTTTCTGGAATACCCCCAGGTAAAATTGCTGTTGTTAGCAAGTTGTGGGACAGATATGTGGTCGGGCCAACAGTTTTGTCAAGCGTTGGGGTAGGGTTACCAGCAAACCCATCTGTGATAGATGCTAAATATCCAATTTTGCCAGAAAAATACCTTGAAGGCACATGAAACACAAAAGCTCCACTTTGTCTTCTAATAAATTGTTTGTGGTGGTTGAAATGTTATTTGCTTGTAGAATTCAGCTATTGTCCTTTCAATGAAATGTGATTTATTCTTTAAAAGGTTGGTTTGGAAACTGAAGACCCTAAGAGCAGCCCTGCTACAAGGCCCTATCACAGCTGTTATTAGGTTACCCACTGAGAACATTCAACCTAAACCTGGAATACAATGGTCTCAATGAGGTAAGCTAATTGTAGCCAAATCAGTTTGTAGTTGAATGTAATTTAATGCTCTTGTACCATGTTCATTTGCAGGGTTCCTGCAGTAATCAAAGTGACTGTCTTTTCTAGGTCATGTGATGATGGTGCTCTATTACGGCTCACCTTTTCAATGTGACCACAGTGTGAGATTTGCCAGCCATCCTTGTCAGCATTCATCTGCTTAATTTCACGTTTTTCTGGTACAGTCTCACATACTGCGTTTTCTGTAATTGCTTATCTAATGCTGGTTTACAGCAAGCCTGGAAACCATACCAAGAAAGCATGAGGTGGTTGTCACACATACGACAATGCAGAGATACCAGTCTCCCTAACCAGACATCAGTGAACTGTACAGGTTAAAATGTAATGGACAGAAAAAACCCTTACTAACAATGGAAGGACATGCAAAGTTAAAACTAGGGATGGGACTTGAACCTGCAACCCTGTAGATCTACTTTATAGTTTTGGTGATAATATAAGATTAGCTTTAGTTATCCCTCAAGGAGAAATTTGATTGTTGCGGCACAATGACAGTCATTAGTAAAACATAAATAAGAGAATGAGGGCTACATAGTTAAAGATACAGACAGAAAGGGTCTATGATACTGACAAGAAGGATTTTATGATGCCATATAAATTTCATACAAATTTACAAACTTTTAAAAGAAATATAACTACAAAAATATGGTTTGGATGATTAAGCATCCATTATACAATTAAATTGTACATCTAAATGGGGTCTTTTATTGCACATGTAAGTTAAGGACCTGGATGCTGCACATGTAAAGAATTGTTCATGTTCTTGTTCTCCTGAGAGCAGCTGCTGTTGTAAAGTCTAATGACAGCAGGAATGAATCACCTTGGTGATGAAGTAGTAGACAGGCTTTCTAGTGCTTTTTGAGACCCCAGCTGCCATTGTTGTCTCTGTCAGGGGACTTCTGTGATGGTATAGCCAATGTCACTAGAAATGGTCCCTCAACTCTGCTGGCTGTGTTTGACAGGGCAAAAAGGCATCACCATTTTACGATTCCAGCATTTAAATATCCCCTCCACTGCAACATCGTGTCACACAAGTGAAATCAGGGGAATGCTGCTCTTTGTGGGTGGGGTGCGATGACGGCTTCAGGCAGAGAGAAGAAGCCCTGGGCTGCCATCACAACTAGTCAAGAGGCAGAAAGGCATCGGGGATACGGGTGTTTACACATCTGTTACGGGCAACGAATTCGCCAGTTGCATCAGCGATGGCATTTCCATTAAGGCATATCACAAATGTTTCACAATGTTGAAGTATTCATTGCATAAAATAAGTCCCTTCTCGTTTCGCACGGTTAAGCTATGTGGTCAGCTGATTTTGATAAGCTAGTCTGTAACTGAGTGATGAATAGACTAAGTCAGTATGTTGATGTTGAAGCTGTCAGCTCGGTTGGGTGTTCACTACTCCACATGCTCTATTATGGACTCTTGGATGTCTCACGTCCATCCTAAAGCGACTGGATTATTCTTTTTTGGAAGGTAATGTAATGGGACTGGCTGTACTGTAAAACGTCATTGTTGGGACTTGAAGAAGTACCTGGATGGAGGTGTGCTGTGGTTGAGGTGTGGAGCTGTTGTTGTCTGTCAAGTGCTCCGAGGAGCTCCTGGGAAGAGGGAAGAGGAGAGGTTATTGACAGGAGCACCAGTGTAGCAGAACAAGGCTGTCAGACTGAGAATGCAACAGACATTTAACCTAAGCGGGATCTAGGCTAAAGTTATTTTTTCTGAGAGAGGAAGAGAATGGAATATCAGCAATATGTGAAGAAAATTATCTCTGAAGATTGTAAGGTGTTATAATATTTACTTATTTCTAAGCTGTCTCCCATCTTATGAATACATTATTTGAATTTTATTTTGTTGCCTAGCGAGCGCTATTTCTGGAAGGCTTGACCAGGGCAAGTCAAGCTAAGTACCCAGCAATCATGCCTTCAGGTTGCCAGATGGTGTCCAGTTACCCATGCCTACTAATGCCCTGCATGAAGATTAGGTTAACTGCAGCAGCCTTATGTCTACATGGCATTTTTAGCATCCACAGTAGTGACACTCACCGTTTTCATGTGGTACTTTAGAACTTCATATATTTTTTTTTATCTTCTCGTAGTGTGTATAAAAGAACATTGAACCATCTTGCAAAATAAATGATCATCCTGCAAAGAGCACATCGATCACACATCTGCCATGCAGAGACAGATCATTGGTCGACCTGACAAATAAAGTGATGGTCACAAATATACTAAGCATTAGGAGAGTTGGTGTGAATATATTTCCAAATGGAGGAGGAGACATCAGCAAAAGTGAGGTCTTCGTGAATACAGTAGAGTTTTGCGAAGGGAGAAGTGAAACCAGGCATGAAAAAACTGACATTGCTGAGAGCCGAACCCCTGCCAGTCCACCCATGTTGAATGCATGTTAAAAAGGTAGAAGTCCTCTGAGTGTTGAATATGGTGTTGCAGTGGGGATTATGACCTCCTCTGTCAATCTGCCTTCCAGCTGTCTTACATGGTATTGGTTTTTCCCACCAAAAGAGTATTTTAATTACACGATGCAGACTTAATGTTTTAATTAACTGTTAAATTACAGCCTGCTCTGTACGCAGTCTGTACAAATCAGATATTGAAGACATTTTCACCTGAAGATAACGGTTTAGAAGATCGCTATGGCAGCTAGAAAATAGTCACCTCCAACCTCCTGTGTTGCAGGCGTGTCTCTTGGGCCCCACCTCTGCGGAGGTGGAGTTTGTAGGTTCCCTTCCCCACCCATGCTTGCGTGAGATTCGATGGAATCTAAAGACATAGATGAAGCCAGTATGGGGCAGTCCTAACCAGGTTCTAAATTGCCCTTGTGTGTGAACTGAAAGCACTGCGATACGCTGACATCCTGATCAACCAGTCCATTTAGACTCCTGTTTCCTAGGGCAGTCTCTTGGTCACTGTGACTCAAGCTAATCAAATTATCCTATTAAGCTCTTAGTAAAAAATGGGCTGCTAATAATTATGATTTGGGTGATGTCTATTTTCTAGATCACTTTATGCTTAGTCTTTAAGGGCCAGTTTCTAAGACACTGATCAGACATAATCTTAGATTAAATTGCCCTCTTAAAAGGATAGTCTGGAGAGCAATCAAGGGTACACATGCAGTTTATCGTCCAGTGCGTGTTTTGGTGTATAAATCTAGCTATGTTCTGCTTTTGTGAGTTTGTAACAGGTTGATTTTGCTAATAGTTACAGAAACAAAGGTATAAGCTGATCTCAAATTTCATTTTTCACCAGACTTTCCCTTTAAGAGGGTGGCTTAGTCTAAGATTAGGTTTAATCAGTGTTTTAGAAACCAGCCCTAAGAGTTTCTCTGTTACTTGCAAATTGTCAGGGAAAATTGTCCTTTTATATCTATTGTTCTACTTGGACTCATTAATTTGTCCTGCCTGGTGCTGGCCTGAGGAGGACAGGCTT
>JAACJT020000016.1:6874812-6889359 GCA_009936485.2 Gymnarchus niloticus | reverse complement strand
ATAGACAGTGTAGTGGAAACAATGAACATGAGTTTGGGCAGGCTTCGAGAGGCGGTGGAGGACAGGGCGGCCTGGCGCGCTGTGGTCCATTGAGTCGCGAAGAGTCGGACACGACTGCGTGACTAAACAACAACAACAACACCAAGCATGCATAATATATTACTGATACCATATACCTTGAAGAAATCGTTAGAAAGGCATGGAAATGCAATAAAGGTCCCTAGAACTGACCTTCTACAGAATTCCAATATAAATGCACTAATAATGTCACACTAATCGAAAAATTTAGGCTTCACACAAGTTTTAGAGCAAATGTGTTAGAAAACAAGGAAACTGTGAGGCATGACGACAATGCATAGTTGCACAACTAAAAATAAACAAAAATACCCAGTCGTAAATATTTAGTTTGTCTTTTTTCAGTCGGACGTGTGCTTTTGATTTTCAAGGGATTTGCACACCGGCTACATTTCTTTTCAAAGAAAAAGCTGTTCCTTTGCTTTTCTTCCCCCGGTTTCCACACAAATGACTGTACTCGGTAAACACGCCGCTTTCAAGCAGACTATTTTTGTACTGTGACTCAGGCAAAATAACGATAAAGAACGCGAAGATGGAATTTTAAGTACATTTTACTCACACAAAGTCTCCCTGTATATCCGTTACACCCGCAAATACCTATGACAGACTGAACACCTTTGGTAAATACAGTAAAATCGGACGTATACAGCATTTTGAAACAGCTGCAATCAAAAGTTCTCTGCGTTTTAATTGCCTGTGAAATTGTGAGATTAACAAATATACAAAATATACTAAAGAAACATGTAGTCATTTTTGTGATTTTCTTTATGATACAAGTACGTTTTAAGACCACGCCACTAATTAGCGTTTAAACGTAAATTAAATTCAAGATCGCGCAATAAATCTCAGATCTCAGAAGCACTGGGTGGAGTTCAGTTAGACTTTGGTGTACAGTACTGAAAAGTTAACAGCAGTAAGTACATGGAGACATCGAGGAAGGGTGCGCTTTCAAAGAAAGCGGAAATATTGTGGTCGTTGCCTCTGATAAGATTTACTTGCTTATTTTACCAAGCAACAAAATTTCGGTCTACGTAGTTGTTAATTTAATTAATGCAAGAAATAAAGCTGCTTTTAAATTGCCTTTATGAATATTCCACACTTTAGATCACACATTTATACAATAAACAAATGGGCCTATTAATTTGGTCATATCCTAGATTAAAGTGTTGCTCGTTGAATAAACCTACGACATGTCTAACATATTGAAACTGGAGAAAAAAATAAATAACTGTGAACGCCATGGCGTGGTACTGTGCTGATTCATACTACTAAGTAAACTTAGTCAGATATTAAATTTGACATTCATTGCTTTCACATGAATGCGGAATATCTGGGTGCGTCAAGACATAAAGATGTTTAAATAGAAGATTTATTTATTTCGGATAAACACCTTAAAGATACCTGTCTATATGTGTCCCAAAAGAACTGAAGTGAATTTAGATGTAAAGTGAAATTCACTCAACTACATGCAATGCATGCTTAATCTGTCCCCTAAACGCCTTCCCATTTAAGCGATCGCAGCCTGCCTAGCGGTAGGATTGTCTGACAGCGGTAGGCTTCATTGACACGCCTATTTTACGGGAGGCAAGTGCATGGTCGCTCTGCCCGTGCGAGTTCAACAATACAGGTGCACTTTGTGGTGGCGGATAGGTAACCTTTTTGAAATTAGTTAACTTTTCGGTTTTGTACTTGGGTGTATTTTGGCTTTATAAATTATATTTATGAGTGGGTAACTGAAATTAAAGGAAATCGAGGGAATCACTCCAAAAACACGTCTTAGATCTCTATTCCAAAGCCACAATTTCATTTACGGACAGTTTCCACTGATTTTTTTAAAGCACTTCTTTCAGCTCAACGAGGATTCCGGGGATTCACGTCCTAAAAAGTTTAGTGCACATGAATTCCAAGTCGGCTGAGATGGACGTCGCTGATCTCCGAAGGCTGTTTTCGATCTGTGACGCTAATAAATCTGGTAGGATCGAGTACGAGGACTTGACAGTTGTTTGCAAGGAGCTCAGTGTTTCTAACGCCGAAATCAGCGCTTTGTTTAAGAAGTTTGATGTCGACGGAGACGGATACATTGACTTCAGCGACTTTTCGGCGAGATACAAGGAGGTGTCCGACATTCTTGATATTGCCTCACTCGAGCAGCCCTTAGAGCCCTCTAGAAACGCTTGGGAGGAATTTGAGGAAAGGCTGGATGGTGGGACAGCTTTTTTGGGAAGGTAGGTAAGTCCCCGTTGAAATGCAAGTTGGCGTTCCATCTTCCTGATCAGGTGTCTATGTAAAACTCGCAATAAGCTTTCAATTAAAATCTGAAAACTCGTTCTCGTATCCCTCACGTTTTAACAAATTCCCCTATCCATCCATCCATTTCCAGAATTTATCTATTGTGGGCTGCCACGATCCTTAATAGATATTTCGCTAGCTATAGAATTAATTCTTGCATGCGTATTATCTCTAACTAGCGCAGCTTAATCACTCTCAGGTAGATCATTGCAAGCGAAACCCGTTCTTTTCCATGTTTGCTTCAGTGCAGACGTACGGAAAGGGCACTATGGAGTAGTGTTTTAAAATCTGCATGTGTTTTTTTGATTCATATAAATTCTTCAGTAAAGAGGATGAAGTTACAAAGTTTAAATTTCAAGTCAGACAGTCTCACTTTCATGATAGATATATATATTTTTAAAGCCTCACACAACTAGTCGGACCTAGGTGTAAGGCAGAATACCCTGTTGAACTTCCGAAGTGTAACACTAGTGCACATCCTGAAAAATCAAACGGGCTTGATCAACTTTAGTGTGCATACGCTCCTCTGAGCTCACAGACTCTTGTGGACTAAAAGTTTAACGGTGGGTTGTACAAATTTCCTATGACATCACCGAGTTAAAGGTTCGGTTTTGTGAGGCTAGGAAATTCCAAGATGGATCAAAACTTGGTCACGATTTAATATGCCAATCCACCCAACCTCTATCCAGCCGCAACAAAAAAATCTGGGGGTTGCTCAGTGAGTAGCACTGCTGCCTCACACGTACAGGGCTGGGGGTTCAAATCTCACCTCCACTACGTGTGGGGAGTTTACATGAGTCCAGAGGACACCATAAAGTATAGGGAGCACATGTCATTTGACTAAATGTATCTATATAAATTGCCCCGGTCTGGCATCTCATCCATGGGGTACTCCAGCCCTGTGTTGCCTGAGACAGGCTTCACCTGTGACCCTGACCAGTTTGGAAAATAGATGGGGGGGAATCTGGGGCCCCAAACAATGATGGGGAAGCACACTGCTTTTGAGAATTTAACGTCAAGATAATTAAGAATAGAAATAATTTGCATGATGTCTTTCAATGAATGAACACAACCTGGATGGTCATCAATGCAGTTTGAAATTGTGGTGTTTGGAATGAATGTTCAGGACTGAATGATAGTTTCCATGTAATATGTCATTTCCCCCAACCAACCAATCTGGTAGCGTTGCAAGCTTGATTGTTTTGTTTGTGTTTAGGAGTGGCTTTGTTGGCTAAAGTGTCTCCTTGTGTTTTGGATAATTTGAATTTTCAAGGATTACTCAGGGCATTATATGTCAAGTGCCTACAGTGGTCATTTTAGGTAGGAACATAAGTCCAAGGCACCAAACTGGACAACTGGATGTGGGCACAGTTACTACATTTTTTATGCTGTGTACTAGGTATGGGTAGTTTTAGTGGCCAGGTGGCTTGATCAAGCATTTCTCTTCAGGGGTGCCCAGTATACAGTAGGCATTACCATGCATTGTATAAATGAAATTATGCAGGGAGATGGGTACTGATTCCTCATGAGGAATGAGGACTAATGGCTTTCTCCCATGTGAAGGCCCACCACAGCAGACAAGGTACCCTGACTGAAAGCTACTTTTATGTGTCAGTGAATCTCTTCTGTTAACATCTGTGATACAGGTGAATTTCATGTTAACAGCAATGTTTTCCAGTGGGATCGCATTCAGTGTGAAATTCAATGGGTTGAATTTTTTTTTTAACAAAGCTGTATATACAAAGCACACATTAAAAAGCTTGGTCCTCAAATTCAGGGTTAGGCATGTATGTAACTTTTTCCTATGAATGTTTGAACTGAAGGTGGAGGTGTCTAGAGTAACTATAAAACAAGAAAATGCTACTGAGCTGAGGTGGACTTCTGCCCGGTAATCGGTATGCAGCAAAGCCTACAATGCTCTTTCATAACCGCTCTCATCCATCGTAACCAAAAGAATTCCTACTGCAGCTTTCTTAAGACTGAAAGGGATGTTTTTGTGATGTTTTGTAATGAATTCCGAAAAGCATCAGCAAGTCCTCCTCATCTTTCCTAGGAGCCAGGAACCTGTGATGGAGTTGTACCAGCAGATCTGCATGTTGGATCCCTCTCTGCTTCAACGGTATGAGGTGCTTTTAAGGGTACTGGTGAGCGAGAGCAGGGAGCACAGCCTGGAGAACCAGCAGCTGCAGAGTAACCTGCAACGGTGAGTCAGGGTAGGCTTGCTGTTGGTTTTAGTAAGAGGAGGGGGAGACTAATGTTCTCCATTGATAGTTGACATTTAAAGCTTGAATATCATAATATAGCCACTATAAACTGCTTTCTTGCATTAAAAGGATGTATTTATGTTGGGGCGGGAATGAGAATGGTGTTAACCGCCATTGGGTTGAAGCTTTCATGTTAAACTAAATCTTTTTTGTATATTCAACCCACTGTGGCATTAGTCTGCTCTCATATGTGCTTTAAATGTAGTTTTTCAGTGGGGTTGATGTGTTGGTGGTTGACTGGGGACGGTGTTACACAGTTCACATGTAGTTGTGGGAGAACTGCACTTATGAAGACTTGCATTACTGTTCACTGTGGTGTGTTATAGTGGTGCTGTTGGGCTCTGGGTCTCATCACAGGTGCTTCTATTACATGGTTTAATGTTATGGACCAGTAACAGGCTTGAAGATTGCTGGAAAGGTTAGTAAAGGCATTGAAGGGTTAGTTAGCAGTTGTGCATTGTCTGGTTCTATGGTGAGATGTGGCACACCACCAAAATTAAGGCATTTCGTTGCTAACAGGATGAAGGAGATGACAGTCCAGCAGCTGGCAGAAATGGAGGAAGACCTCCAGCAGCAGGTGGCTCTAGTTGAGCAGCGGGTACGTGATGAGGTGAGGATTGGGGAAGAAAGCATGCATGCTACCAAACGATAATCATAGCATCCAGTGTCTAACTCTTTGTAGATCACACCTTCAGTTCCTTGCATGCTTCTGTGACTTGTGTAACAATCCTATGATTTCAGCCTTCTGTTCACTCTAAGACCTTCAGGAATGAAGTCTCAGCATCTCCTAGCTAGTGTTTCTCAGCACTGACCTTTCCAACTTAGTTGGTTGGTTCTCTTCCACGTGAATCACTTAACTAATTTTTGTTGGTGCCCAAACAAAGGAACCTTTCAAATGTACAAGTAATAGTTTATTTTGGTATAATAAAGTTAATTTCCCAGGAGTATTTGGATACTCATTCATGTTGCCCAATATTCTTTGCTTCACAGAACTCCATCTGTTAGACATGATTAGACTAACCTGAACCAGAAACCTGGTTAGGAAGGAGATATCATGGGAACCCTTTGCTTCCACATTCCAAATTTGATTAGTCCCTGTTCTCTGGCATCCTTTTGTGGCAATGTGGGTTCTGGAGTGATTTGACCTGGCAGTCTCAAGTCTTTTTCAAAAGGCTTCCTTATGTGTAGAGTGAATGAACTCTTGTATTCGGATGCCATGGCAACAGGAGCACCTGAAACTAGAGACTACCATCACTGCCATGCAGAAGAAACACGAGAGTGAGTTGGTGGACCTGCAGACTGCTGT
The DNA here is from genome assembly GCA_009936485.2 of Gymnarchus niloticus. Taxonomy (NCBI): domain Eukaryota; kingdom Metazoa; phylum Chordata; class Actinopteri; order Osteoglossiformes; family Gymnarchidae; genus Gymnarchus; species Gymnarchus niloticus. Next base: position 6,883,425 of record JAACJT020000016.1, on the reverse strand, counting down.
TGAGAAGCTAAAAAAGGTAAAACTGACAGGTAGAAATTGGTCCTTCTGTTGAGGCCTCTCAACAAGGTGGAATTTACGTGTGTTGCTGCCCTTAGGTTGTGTTAATATAGTGTTTTCTTAGGGAGGAACTAAATGACAAAATCACTCTGCCTTCTGCCCTGGTGTTTATTTCCAGGGTGTTAATTGAAGCTGCAAGTGTAGTTCCTATGGCTGACCTTAAACAATGCATCACTGCTGAATTGTTCAGAATAGAAGTGCCTTTATTTGCCTACATCTGATAGGGCCAGTAACTCGGCTAGCAATTTTAGCTGAGTGTGTCACTCCTATGTATTCCCGAGCCTCAGTATCACTCAGGTCTCTTACCCTGGGCTGTGGTAAGAGGATAGAATGGCTAGCCTGTTTCTGGTGTTCAGTGTTTTGAAAGGCAACAATGAATTGCAACAAGAGTTAAAAGGACAACTCTACTAGGCAAAATATTCAGCTGTATGAAACTTGGAGGAGCCCGCTTGTTAATTCCTATAAGTGATGCTCAGTCCTTTAATCTATGCATTTAGTAAATTACAGTAGATGTAAAGCTGATAACTCCTGCTGTGCATCTAACCCTTTAATACACTTCTTAAAGGCATCCCTTGCAATTTTAGTGATTTGTCAAGGACACCTTATGCACACAAAACAAGACATGTTGAGTAATGCTCTTGAAGCCCCTTGGAATATTTATTGAATTTGAGTAAATGGGTAAATGGCAGTGTGGCACATTGTGAAATGTTTCCAGCTTCAAGAGAAATCCCAGCACAGCAGCCCCAGAGTGGATGTTCAGCACCTGAAGAGCCAGATCCACGAGATAACGATGGTATGGCACGATTGTACAGAAAGCATCTGCTCCTGAGTTTAACCTGAATGCCACCCTGAGGAAGCTGAAGGATTCACATATTTTATTCCTCAGGAAAATGAGTCTCTGCGGAGCTCACTCAACAACGCACAGACTACCATCTCTGTCCTCCAGGTGGAGCTGGACAGACTGAAAGATGAGTATTCAGAGCAGAGACTACAGCATGAACGGTGAGATGTTTGAGTGCCCGTGTGCTGATAGCTTGTTCTATCCCAGTTTTTAGTCTGAGGTAGTAATGTTGTCGTCCCCCCTCCCCCAGAGAGACCGATCACTTAAAAGCCATGCTGATGGAGTGTCAGTCCTATTCTACTCACATAGCCGTTCTCCAGTAAGTCACCAGAATGTTAATTTCCTTCCTGGATACAGGGGTCTTTTGGGGGGGTGGGAGTCATTCAGCTTGCAGCTCATGCTATTAAACTTTGGCTGCTATTTCCCCTCATTTCTCTTGAAGGGAAATGAATAAAAAGCTGTATGACAGCAATGATGGCTTGCGTTCTGCCTTGGCCCAGAATATACTGTTGAATAACAGAAAGGTATGTCTTTCTCAAACACGAGCTTGCCTTCTGCTTTTTATATCCCAGCTCTACTTTTAATGAGTTTTTGCTCTGCAGTCTTCTCCCAGGAGAAGCTCAAGAAGGATGAAGCCTATTCGACAGAGTACACTGAAGCACACCAGGTGACCTTGCATTTCTGGTTGATAGCTTCTTGCCTGGGTTTATGTGAATCTCCAAATGGAAATGGCTGCATCCCATTCTTTTCAAAGATCTGTAGATGAGGGCATTACAACTGACCCCAACAAGGTGAAGTACTCCCATGTGGCCACTTGGGCTGATAAATACTTGGACAGTGGAGTGTCCATCACCACGGAGACGGTGGCTAGTTCATATGACAGCGATGACAGCAGAGAGTCCATGGAGACGGTACACCGCAGTTATTCCTGTGTGCCCTCGGATGCTGAGGTGAGTGCACGTGGCATTTCCTCAGCCTGCCAGCCTGTATGGATGGTCGTATTAACGTGTCCACCTTTAACACCCCGTACACTGTGCTTTAGGTGTCTGAAGTGAAGTCGGAGTTGGGGATTTCTGCAGCTGTGAGTAGATGTGGCTCCATTGCATCATCTATCCGCAGACGCCTTTCAGCTTTCCCTTCTAAGGTAAAGGGGTCAGCACTGGTCTCCCACCAGTGGAGACCCTATACTGACATACTGATGTACCTTTCCAGTCAGATGTTTTGAGGTGTTAGGGGCCACTTGAACCTTAGCTAGCATGGATGTGGACTTCATGGCTCCATTAAGTTGGAGAACCAATGAACACAGTTTTCACGTGCCCCTCCACCAGTCCATATTTTCGTTCTGTTCAACATGGATACCCACTTTTTCCCCTCAATGGGAGGGGGGGTTGGACTGGGTGGAGAACTACTTTTCTAGTTGAATATTCAAGTTGCAAGTTGAACATCAGCAGTGGTAGTATGTTGCTCAGAAGTACTGAAGCATTAGGCTAGCTTTCTTGCCCTAGATTTTCAGACCAATGGATGTTTCTTTCTCTGCTCTTCTGGTAGGTCTTGGCCTTGTTTTGCATCCAGCTGACGTACATCTGTAGCTTTGTGGGATAGTAAAACTGAGTCTGACATTGCCTTAAGGACTTTTTGGAACCTGCTGTGAGTGAGGAATATGTGTTAACAGCATGCAGATAGAGACATCCCTGACACCGACGTGACAGGCCCTACGTACAAATTGGTCCTTGCTGGTGATGCAGGATCTGGGAAGTCCAGCTTCCTGCTAAGGCTGTGCAAGAATGAATTCAGAGGAGACATTCAGACCACTCTGGGTAAGATTTGAATCCACACACTCATCTGATAAATTTTTAGTTTCCTTATCAGCCAGATTGCTCCTCTGGTCTTAGGAGTAGATTTCCAAATGAAGAAGATGCTGGTTGATGGGGAGAAGACTAACCTACAGATCTGGGACACTGCAGGACAAGAGAGGTATGTTGCATCTTTTTTCCAGGGTAAGAACACTGGAGGATTATAGTGATGGACAAAGTGGCTGCTTATCTTTGGAGGGGAGGCAAAAATTGTTTACATGACTGGATTGCACTGATCATTGATGCAGTAAACCACCATGCTCCTTTTGGTAGATTCCGCAGTATCGCCCGGTCATACTTCCGCAAAGCTCATGGAATTTTACTGCTGTATGATGTTACATCGGAGAGCAGCTTCCTCCATATTCGGGAGTGGGTGGACCAAATTCAGGTACATTTTGGTGTAACCCTTAAAGGTTCTGGGAAGGCTAGCAAAGTGCCATAGCTAACCTTCAAGGAAAGCTCCAGCTTGGACAGAAATGTAGCTCTAATTTTTAAAGCATTTCATTCATGATGGAACTGCTTGTATTGGGATATGTGGGCTTTACAAAGTCTTGAAGCTCTTAGAGGTGAGAATTACTTTGTAGGTCTTGCTTCACTTATGTCGGCATAGCTGTTCAGGTGCTCAAACTAGATGGATGGTTTGCTTGCTCTCTTTAGGAGGCCACAGATGAGCTGCTCCCTATGTGTATAGTTGGGAACAAAGCGGACCTACGAACTGCACAGTCAGAGGGTGGTAGTGTTGGGACCATTCATGGGGAGAAGCTGGCTATGGTGAGTTGCCCTCCTTCTCCCGAGACCTGATTTGATCAATGTTCAGCAGAGATGCTGTGACCGATGCCCTATCAACTGCAGGCATACAGCGCTCTCTTCTGTGAGACAAGCGCCAAGGAAGGAACGAATGTGGTAGAGGCAGTCCTTCATCTTGCAAGGTATTAATGTTCATACGCTAGGGTTGGGCTGCTCGTACTGATGGAGGGTTGTTAATTCCTTAACTTGGTGTGTGCCGCTGCCCCCCCCCCCCAGGGAAGTGAAAAAGAATCAGCTGAGACGGAAGTCTGAACCAAAGGTGAAGCTTAGCATAGCAGATGGGAAGAAGGCATTTAGCAACTGCTGTGGTGTGTAGATGGACTCTGATGCAATTCCTCCTGTGGAAGGAACCTAATGCTGTCATTTGTGCAAGGTTTGTTTTTCTTTTAACCCTGTGAGATTACTTTAGTGTATTTTAAACTCTACTGCTATTAAAATATATTTCTGGATTTTAAATGAAAATCTGTGTACAATTAACCAGTCAAAATATCATTATTGAAGTGTAAATGAATTCAAAATCAGTTTCAGTATAGTGAATGTACAGATTTTGTCTTGTTCCTGCAGAGAACAATTTTAATCAAATAAATGTATGCTCTTTAAATGTCTTGTCAGACTAATTTTCTTAGACTATTATTGGAATTGTTTTTTGAGCAAAGGATCAACTCAACTTTCTACTAGGTGAGATGCATCATTTTCAACTTTGATGTACAAGGAGTGGCATTGGATACCTTAAGCATAGTGGGGGAGTTGTCAACTGGTGCTTGATCCTGGTGTGATTTGAACACACAACCTTCTAATCTGGAGTCAGACCTGCTGTCGTTGCATCGTGAGACCCAACTGCTGCATCACCCTACTGGGAGTGAAGTCTAAAACCTAGCATATGCTTTTTAAACTTGGCATCAGCAACCTAGAATGCAATGAAAGGCCTTGTATTTCAACAGACCTTTTCCTTCCTCCCTCCAAGAATTCTTAAGTCTGCTGTTGTAACAAATGATTAAAAAAACTTCTTGGCTAATTCTTTAGTTAAAAAGCAGCTGGAGTGCTAGTGCAGCATATGTCATAGGCTAAAATACTTCTTGCCATTTGAAGTCCCCAAGCTGTCACTGTCAGTTTTTGTCAAAACCACACTTCCAAAAGTTTGTAAATTTCATGCCTGAGGCATTTATTGCAAAAATTTGCACATGGGGGGTATTCCACCCCCTACAATTCCCCCTAACAGGGGCACTGCTATTTGAAATGACAGCCTTAACTGAAGTGTGTAGAGACAAACCCTAATCTTGTTTCTTAAACCTGTGTGCCCTCTTGTCACAACCAGTTTGAGGCTCACCAGTACTAACATAGAACCTTGCAGCAGGTGATCTATTGCATATGGACTGAATGAGGACTTCTGTGAACAATGGACCTGTAGTGTGTCCTAAAGTTTTGCTTCTTGGTACAACCACATGCTGACTGACATGATTTCAGCTTATAGAGTAGAATACAGGAACAGTATCAGTAACTTGAATTTCTGCCACATTTTCTGAAACAAATCAAAGGTCTATAGTTTAGCTGTGAAATAGCTAAACAGAAGCTGCATTTTTATTCTGAATTACTATCCAAGTGCTAGATGTTAAATGTGACGAACTCCAGCTAAAACAAATTGAGAATCTCAGCATTTTGTGACATCTTAAGTAGCAGTAATCTGATTCAAGTTAAATAAACCCAACCAAATCCAAAGTGAGTAGACTAAAACACAAAAGTGAGCCTCATCACAGACATGAGCTAGGGGGGAAAAAAAACAAAAAAACTAAACACCAAATGATACAAACCAAGGCCAACTAAAAAGCTACCTTTTATTAAGTTAAAAGGGTGGGGTGGGGGTCCACATACAAAAATAATGCCAACATAGGGCATCTGCATTGTTTGCATTTAAAACAGTTGGAAGGTGTGAAATCTGTTCTGGGAACAGGTTGACATGTTAACTCATTTTCATGGCAAAAATAACCCTTTGCAAAAACAAAATTTAAACCCCTTCCCCCCAAAGAATGTAAAGTACAAGAATATAACACGTCGGTATCCTGGAACCTAATCGAGATGTTTAGCTCAATTCTTGCACTACTATTAACATTGTCGAGATTCTCCTAATACATCCTAGTGGTTACTTTGGTTTGGTGTCGACCTTTTCGTTCGCTTTCTTCTGCTTCTGTTGCATTATCTCCGCATCCCTGAAAAAAGGGGCACATAAAGGACTCAGGAGCTTAAGTAAAACGCTGGTTTCAGGGCTAAAATGGGCACGAAGGAGAAGACTTTAAGACGAGTACTTGGTGAGTACCTGAGTTTCCTCGCAGCAGCGGACAGACCGTCATCGCCTCTCTTCCCCTTGCTTTGGTCCATCTGTTTCTTCGCGTTTTTCTGGCGTGCAAGTTCTCGCTGGTTGCCCCCTATAGTACAGTGAGGCTGTTATCTAGCGACAAGTTTTACCATGGCTGCTTAGGTCCCGCTTTAACATGCGCACAGTCTTCCTTGCAGCTGGAAACAATTACTGATGCGCATGTGAAATGCAGAGTCTACGTGGCGGGGGGGGGGGGACCCTCTACATCCCCCAGGCATGCAGGCAGGAGAATCACAACACCACCACCGCCCTGCAGAAACGCTTTCGCTTCATCTTTATCCTGCCACCAAGCAGATGGCAGAGGTGAGACGGCAGGAAGTCTGTCGCCCCTGGTGAATGATGTGCGTGTATCAAACGATCCTTTTAAACGCAGCAATGTCCCTGGATACGCTACTAAAGCCCCATGCATGGCGATGCTGCTGCAAAAATTCCAGTGATCGGTTTTTAATGGAGGTTAAAGGTGCTGTTAGGTGCAGTTCACGCACACTGCCACAATTAAGCAATGAAGGCACTGCTCCGTATATTAAAGAACCGTGTAAACATATCGATTAGCAGCTATGGAAACACCCAGCTCGTACGAGTTGCAAAGTCGATATTTTGACTGCATCAGCGTTGTTCATGTAGGTGTTCTTGTAAACCCTTTCTAATCTAATACCCACTTGTCATCTTTTACGATGCGATGCTTTCCGATGCCCAGGTAAGCTCACCCAAAGGGCCGCTCGAAACACCACACTCCTGCCGGCACAGCTGCGTTTCACGTCACAAACAGAAGATCTTGTCATCAACCCAAGGACTTTATGTCGGCACACCGTTCGCTTGGTATTTAAAATATCCTGCCGTTATTCCCAATCTCATTGGTCATTGTCCTTGTTTTTCAAAATATCCTGCTCTTGCGCCTCAACTCATTGGCTATCTTGAATGCCATTCAAAAAAAATTTCCTCGTCTCATTGGTTGCTTTGTTTGACGTTCCAAACACGCCGCCTTTCTTCACCTGGCTGCAGTTCAGAATGTCGTACTATTGTCATACTTATTCTAATTGTAGTAACATACAAGAATTTGTGGAAGCCTCGTTGTTTATGTTATACTGAGATTGCATTGAAATTCTGCCTCATTAGATAACATAACAATGTAAAGGTTTTAATTTGCACATTCTGAACATTGTACCACACTAAAATTATGAAGAGTAAAAGCACAGCATGGTATCTATTCATCTACCAACAGATTATTTTGAACATGGTCTTAGAGGGGCCTGGAACCAACTCCAGGCAGTCTAGGGCACAAGGCAAGGAGTACACCCTGGACAAAATGCCACTTCATTCTCAAGAATATACCGGCAATTCAAAGGCACAAATTTGCCTAAATTCTTCCCTATATGCCAGTCTTGGACACAGTATAACTGAATAACATTGATGTAAGTATTCCCCAAATAGCAAGTCACCTTTAGGCCAAACTGCAACTCTCAAATTTTCCCACAGAATACCAAAAAGCAATCAAATAAACAATGCACTGAATGAAACGTCGAAATTCCCTGCACTGGTTTGCGTGAATGGTGAGAAGCACTTTTATGATTTCTCAGTTTATCAGCCTTAATAGTTCTACGTTGATGAAAATAATATAATGTAGTGAAACCAACACTTTTAATGGTAACATTGCTCTACAAGTGTTTTGTCGAAAGTTGTGTATGTTCCTATCTATCATAGTCGTAATAGAGACATTTATTATTACTACCACTAGAGGGAAGTGTAGACCACGTAGAGCATGCAAAATTCTACTTGGCATCTAATTATTCATTACTTTAACTGTTCCCCTCACCACTCCCACCTCATCCACGCCGATACACACGTACAAGTAGCTAGAACATATGCTTTGGTGCACAATGTGCAGCAATGTTTTAAAGACAGTTGTAATTTTATTGTGAATCCACTGGCAGTCCTACTCAGCTTTGTTATTATAAATGTTGTAGGCCAGTTTCAGCTAAGATACTCGTATTAGAACGAATACAAGAGATCAAAGAAGTAATCTGATGTTGGGTAAATAAATACCAGGCCTCCAAACAGATTGTAACAGATGGAACGAGAAAGGGCATTTCCTGAACAAAATGCGTGTGATTGCTGATTGCATTAAACGCATCAGGAAGTGGTAGAATGTAGGGATGAAAAAGAAAGGAAAGAAGGAGGAGCAGAGAAAAGGTTACAAATGCAGTATTTATATAAGGTGTGCTTTGTTTCAGCAATTGAATTTACATATGAAGTTTGGCAGTTCTACCTTAAAAGTCAAATAAGTATTAAAATCAGTGGATTGCTATGGAAGGATGGAGGGATGAGTGCCCTATAGGCTTTGGACATCTGCCTTGGCTTGAGGAAAGCACCAGAGAGAACAGCAGTTAAAATGTAACTGATTGTACTGTGTGTAATCATCATCTCACGCTGTCTTATCTCTGCCTTTATAGCATTGTGATTTATCAAGGTTTACTAATTCTCAAACATTTATCATTCACATCACAATAAAATACGTGAAATGCATGACTATCAGCCATTCAGAGCCTTCCTTGCCAAGTGTAATGGTTGTCAAATTATATAATGATATAATTTATTGCTATTTATTGCTAAGATAATTTATATATATATATATATATATATATATATATATATATATATACACACCTTCTGAAACAGTCACAGTA
>JAACJT020000016.1:6861943-6874712 GCA_009936485.2 Gymnarchus niloticus | reverse complement strand
CGGTTTCGACTCACAGCGACCCTGTGTACAACAGAACGAAACGTTGTCCGATCCTGAGCCATCCTCACCATTTCTTCTTTTGAACCCAGGATGTTCATTAGATATGCAAAATGTGTACTGCTTGAGATGTGAACAACAAGAAAGTCAAATTATTTTGCCACTGGAAAGCATTAAAACCATTTAAAAATATTTTCTGAACAGCATTAATTGGTAACTCAGTGGGCCCTAACAGAGGGAATTTGAACACTTCCAGAAGTCTGGTTTCCTCATGCAATCTGAAGACATGCAATTAAGGGTGTTGTTGTCTCTGAATTGCTCATAGTGTGTGATTATTTGTGTATGAGTGTGTGCCTTCTACAACAGACTGGCATCCTATCCATGGTGTCCCCTGCCTTATGCTTCCTGGAATAGACTTCAGTTACTCCAAGACCATGTCCTGGGTATGCATTTGGACTATGGAGGGATGGAAGATTCTTTTAAAGGGTGAATTGCTAAAATATCTAGGTCAATTGGAATGATCTGGAAAAAAAATATAAAGAATATATTCGAATTGCATGAAAGAATGTATCCATTGACATAATCAATGTGTTGTCTACTTTCCTCTTTTTTTCATTATTACCTATCCAGCCTTGTCCCCTATGCTGATTGGCTCCAGGCCCATAAGCAGTAAGAGGATGGATGGGTTATTATTCTTTTGGAGGCATTATTCCTAACAAATCTTATTCACCTTATAGTCTTTTAGTCCTTTCTTTCCGGGACCATATGGCAAATGGAACCTTCATTAAACATGTTTCCTATTCCATGGTGATCTTGACATTCCAGGATTAAAGCTCTCTTGGTGAACCAAAATATTTCATTGATTTCATCTGTTTGAAGCTGTATAAGACAGGAGATGTTCCTTCTGCTCAGACCTCATGTGGAAGAAAAGTGTTTTTCACTTTTAGAAGCAGTATGGTTAAAACAGTTTTTAACACCATCATTGCTAAAGCACTAAGCAGGAGTTTTAATTACTTTGAATGTATCTGATTAAATGTTGTTTTTTTCTGCTTTTCATTTTAGCTGCTGCTTTTAAATCTGATATATACAGATTTTCAGGCATTATATACAGACTACACTTTAGGTTTAGCTGGATTAAACAGTTTTTAAATATTTCAGTGTCTGTAAGGAAACAGTAAATAGCAGTTAACTGGAATAACTGTTTGAGAAACAGATGGTGGAAAATAGAAGAAGTTAGTAACTATCTAAAATGTGAGTACTGTAATTAGAAACAGAAGTTAGACTACAGGTGGCATAGTGGCCGAGGGGTAGCACTGCTTGGGACTTAAATCCCACCTTCACTGTCAAAAACACATGCAATTAGGCTTATTATCCCCCTAAGACTCTGAGCAGGACTGGTTATTAGAAAGTGGTTGGATGGAGAACTAAAATTACATTAATTATTATTGAGATTGTCCACCAATGGTTCTGCTGTCTGTAGTTGGCAACAAGCGATATCTATTTTTTTTTCCCCCCATCTTAGACATCTGATTTTCCTACTGCCAGCTGTTATGTCGCACCTCATGTTATGTGACGCTGAAGGGATAATCCTAACAATGACAATCCTAACCCTTACCCAGGTTAACCTTAACCATAAGTGACCTAACAAATTCAAGACTTAAGGCTCTTCTGATTTTTTGATTGCAATCACAGATTTTTATAAAATTGAGTTTTTCCTTGTCGAGACCCGACAAATGTCCCTAAAAGGTAAAAAAAAAAAAATCAGTTTTTTATTACCTATTGGTCTCTCACTCACTCACTCTCACTCACTCACACACACACACACACACACACACACACACACACACACGAAACGCGCCATGTAACATACTGAATAAATACTAAACTTGTCTGTCTATATTGCTGTCATCGCATTTTTGAGTAAAGATGCACACGATGTTTACCTTCCTGCAAACCCGTTCTGTTCAGAAAGGGTTTACAAAAATTCCATTATTGTGGAGCGGATATTTCACTTAGACGTAGGTCACACAGGCCCGGTATAATAGGCTATGACGTGCCTTATTATCATGCGTGTTCACGGCGTCTGCGCGCACGTGCCCGCCCTCCCTCCGGTCCCTCTGTAACGAGCTCGAAGGAACGCGCTGGAAGCGCCGCCCCTGTGACGTTTCACTGGGAATGTCTCCGATTTATTTCATTTCTAGACATGGCAGCGCTGAAGCAGGAGCATCGTTATGGTCTTTCCTGCGGAAAAATTAACAAAAACACTTACAACAAAACACTTTATCATGTCAAGCTCACAGACACTGCTATTCGAGCACTGGAAGCCTACCAGAATCATAAGGTAACGCTAAATTGTCAGTTTTGCCTCACACTTTTAAAATAGTTTCTTGTGTCTTAATTTAGGAGCTTTGTAGCGGTAGTAATAAGTTGAACTCGGTTTCGGTGGCTTTTTGGGGACAAGAAAGTGTGAAGAAGTAGGAATTTGACATATTTTTGCTGTCACTTTACTTCACAAGCTGGCTGGCTAGCAGGTACAACGTTGGCTGAAATATGGCCAAACTGCAGCCCAGTGAATGTTTTGCACTGTTTTCGAATATTAATGACTGCAATGAGCTGTCCGTGTACTTTTGGAAAAAAAAAAAAATCTGGAAAATACCATTGCTACTCACAGACCTTCAGTGGTACAATTACAGGGAAAAAAAAAGTTTCTATACAATTCCAAGGACATATTATTTATGACGAAGTGAATTGCTTAATCTTCGTTTAAATGCAGCGGGGAATACGTGTCTATCTAAAGACACACTCACATATATAGATATATACGAAGGTAGCTCGTTTTTATAAATGTACACGTATTTCTATGAAAATATTGTCTATTTCAAGGAGAAAAGGCAGAACTAGCAACTTCTATTGAGTGACTGCTCCTGTGAGTGTCATTATGAAGTGTGCTGAATCGAGAAGGTGTTTCATGGCATTAAGGGACCTTAGGGTTTGAGTGGGGCTCCAGTCCTTGCTGCAACATTGCGAGTTACCAGCTTTCTCGGAGCGACCGATGCCAATCCCGCTTTAGTTTGGGACTGTGAAACAGACATCGAAGTCCAAATGTATTTTTCGGTGTTTACGATTTATATTTTACACCTCCGTTGTTCACATATGGTAACGAGTGTTGTGGAAACTGCTTCAGTTTTCGGGAGTATTTTAAAGTAAGCTTGTCATAACGTATGGAATAACATATTTCTGTGCGTTTTGTCAAGACTTCGCTCACTTGTACTGAGCGTTTTAACATTGTACTGAAGTTTTTTTTTTTTGGAACAGTGTTTTTTTTTATTTTTAGAATACTGTTTGATATTATCAGAAGATCGTGTTTCCTTTGTGTTGTAAAAGAAAAAGGGGTACATTCAGCACGAAATCAAACATGTTGTGCCACGACGAACCGTCGCGTCCTCTTCGCTTTTCCAGAACTGTCGCTGATATGGTGGCATTGTGATGTCGCCGTGAGCAGACGCTGCTTATCTCCGAAGAAGTACTCATCATTTAAATTCCCCCACAATCAATTTACTGGGGTGGTCGGACCTCCTGACGGCAGCTGAATGCCGAGCCAGATCTGTCACCTACCCTGCACGATTGCCTATTGGCGGTGTAGTTTTTGTTACCATGCTCTTTTCTGCATTAGTCTGCCCTTTAAACGCGTGCGGGGGGGAGCGCCCGCCCTGTCTTCCCGCCCATTGGTCCGGCATGTGGAAGAGGAGGGGCCTTATTGGTTCGACTGCCATGAGACATCCAACAGGAACACGTCGTTCACTTCCCTAATCTCAAGAGAGAAATTATGTTGACACGCTCCCACTAGCAGCTATTATGTTGCTCTTTAGATTTTTAATGCTACAGTATAAGTTTCCAACCATAACCAGCCGTTTAGAATGGTTTTGTGAGTATTGTTTATATTTATTCCAAATTATAATCCTTATAAACCAACTTGGTGAAAAAGTGATATACAGTGATTTAAGGTAATTTCGAAATGGAATTTATAAAAACCACCAAGAATAAAATCAGGATTATGGGAAAACTGAATGTGTATTCCCCAACCCCATATAACTTGAACAGTAAAATGGTGTTTATGGAATGTACAAACGTCAAATACAACTTTACATAATAAATGGTATATAAATACTTCTCCAGATGTACTAATAGCAAATCTAACTGTATAAAGTGTAGGAAAACGTGATATAGTGTACACCAGTCTCTTACTCCAGTGGTATTATTTATAGTTCAGGAGTGTACTATTGTGTTCAGGAGTATTAGGGTCACTATAGTGTTCAGGAGTATTAGGGTCAGGTCGCTGCCACATTCCCTGGACTTCAAACACCCTGTTGCAGCACTTTCAAATCCAATAGGAAGCCTACACGGACAGGGCAGGCCCATCCCCCATAGGTCTTTGATGCCGTTGATCTGTGGATCCCACAAACAGGCCCTCAGTTGGCCTGATTTGGGTTTTTGTCGCCAAGCAAGGCGACGTGAAATATGCAACCAGGTGAGGCAAGATTAAGGTTGGTGTATGTTTTGCTCAAGTAATGAGTAGCCTCTAAGTATCTTCACCTCCCTCATTTAGCTATTATTGAGTCATTGAGCCTGCATGGATTCTGGGCAATGCTTCTGTGCAATTACAGACGGACGACAGTACTGTGGAGCGTGGAGAGGTTCTGAGGCAGCAGATTTACATGGCGCTCCTTGTCAGCAGTGCCTTTTAGTCCGCCAGCATTGAGATTCTAATGTTTCTGCCGGGTTTGTTTTCAGATCGTATGATGGAGGGACCTTGTTTACTCAGCGTGGTGGGTGTCTAAGGTTACTTTAGCACGTCACAGAAACAGCTGCCTTTATCTGGGAAAAGTAACACTCTTTGCTACCTTTTTGTTTCTTTTCTGTTGCCTCTGTTTTTTTAACAAGATGACTAGTGGTAAAGGCAATAAATTGGAATAAAGACATAAAATTAATAATGTTCCTCGTAAACAGCAGATCAAAAGAAAATAATGCAAATGTGCAGTAGATGTACTGTACTGTGAACATATGGTTTGGGCAAACAAAGACATGTAATGAGGATGGAACAAAGATGCCTGGTTAAACCCAGAGATTTTTTTTCAGTCACCTCTTCCTCTTATTGTCCTGTATTGACTTATTGGGGATTGACCTGAGCAGGCATTTCATTGTCAGAACCGATTAGTCTGTCCTGGTCTGGTTTAGGTTAACATGGGACTCTTCTGGTGTACAGACCTGGAACTACCCAAGGGTCACATGTACCCTCACTGACAACAGTTGGGGCGATGTAATGCATGGGAGCTGACCTTAAAAATAGATGTTTGTTCATTTGTTATAGCAAAAAGGCTTCAGTCAGTTTGGACTTTAATGGTAATGTTCTTGGGCTTTTTTCTGTTGAAATTTATTAAAAACATCCATAGCTCAGCGCTTTTTTTGTTTGCTTTATTTTAGTGATAATGCTCCTATGGTGCACCTGCAGTGAAGACACCCAAGTACACACTGTGGGTGTCATAACTGGGAGCCTTTGTGTTCTGTGGCAGCACCCAGTGAGCCTTGTTCACATTGCAGTGTGCTGAGGATACAAAGTCCACACTGACCTGGACTGCAATCCCATTACTTTGAGGAACGGTGCAACCTATAGTGATGGTCTCTCTCCTTTTTGTTCCTTTAGGGCTCCTTACTGAATCAGCCAACAGTCTGCTTCACGGGAAACCAGGGGGTAAGTGAGGTTTCTCAAAGTGACTCAGTGTCACTGAGTCCTGCCGTCACACCCGTCTTTCTCTGCCCGAACGTTGTCTCTTCTGTTGGGCAGAGTCTGATGGTTCTGTCAGGCATTGCATGAGACGAGCCTATTGGAAAGCTTTGCAGTCGGCGCTACTTCCCCTTGTTAAGGGTGCCTCAGATCACATAAGACTGTGAAAAGACTGGGTAGTTTATGCTTAACTACTGATCTGTGCAGTTTTTTGATGTCTTGGGGATTACACACTTCACGACATTAGCAGATTTGCTCCTGAATACAGTCAAACATATTCAGATATGTTTGATATACTACAGCTTGTCTGAATCATGGTTGAGAGGCCAGAGACTAGAGTCTGTGCCCGTCATACACGACACGATTGTCTGTGCCAACTAACAATTCTGACTATCCCGAAATGGGCAGACTTGATCCAACTGATGTGGAATCGTGTGGCATAACCCCAGTTTAAGAGAGATCCAGACTAAAGGTTGATGCCAAAAAGTGTTTTGGGTTCCATTTGTTTGCATGTTGGTTGGTTCATTATCATATGATTGGCAATGTTAATCATTTAGATGTTTGGTGGTTTTGTGAATGTGTTCTTGCTAGAGAGCTGCTGTACGTAACAGAGGTGTTCTACTACTTAATATGGAGGCTGATGGGGGTTTGAGTGCTCAGGCTCAGTGCTGTTAGGCTTTTTTAATCTAATCTAATTAAACTGTCGAAGATAAATTGTCTCAGCGTTATTGCTGAGCTTAAATTGTATGTACAAAATCTAGTATCAGGCAGTGAGCAGTTAAGCTAAAACTAAATTTGATTTTGTGTGTGTGTGTGTGTGTGTGTGTAATTCCTCCTCAGCAGCAGGAGCCATACACAGCTGCCTTTGTGTGGCCTGGCTGGTGTGCTGGCATGCTGGGATGCCTGGGTTCTCTTCACATGTTGCTACTCTCTCATCGAGACCCGGCTGAATGGGTCAGTGTGGCTTCACCTGACGCACAGGCCTCCCCTGTGTTTACACGGGGTCCGGAAACACCACACGCCTCAAGCCAGGTGACTGGGTCACTGTGGAAGCAAGAGAGCTGTGGGTGTGCAGGCCGCGGTAGCAGAGCCTCATTCCAGGTCCTTGGCAGACAGGATTATAGCCGTCTCGGAAATGGCTTCTGGCCACAGTATTAAAAACTAGAGTTTCTCGCAGGAATTATTTGGAAAAGCAGGCAATTGAACAGCGTTAGAGGGGGAGACCTGATGAAGGCCCGCCCATGTGAGCAGAACGGGGTCTTCTGCATCCACGGCCTAGTCAAACCTGGGCTCTTCGGCCACCATTTCCTGGTCAATGTTTGATCGGCTCGACTATCGAGGCATGCTTTGGCGAGGGCGATCTGGCAAAGAGAGTGTCCCTGAGGCAGCTCCTCAGCCGATTTCACCTCCTCTTTCTGAGAATGTTGGTTCTTTTGCGAAATAAGAAAATGGCTTTTTCGTCGTTTTGAATTTAAGCTGCCCCACACTGGTGTCCGTCGGGCGTCCCACCAGAGATTTCTGATGTAACCTGGAGGCTTTCCCTGGAAGGCCTCCAGATTTTCGTGGCTGTGCTGTGGGGGGGCAGGCGATCAGTTTCTTGAAGAACTGCTCCCCTTCTCGTTGCTTGTGTAGCGATTCCACGGGAGAATCAGAGAGTACTGTCGCTGTAACAGCGCAATGGTCCGGGAGTACACTGGTGTCGGCGGTGGGTGACTATGGTGCTGCCGAGGACAGTCTGGTAGTGGGGGCTGTTTACAGTACACTCAGCTCCGCTGGCATGAATCAGCGCTACTGATACCTGTGTTACTCATGCCTCCAAAGGCCTTCTAGGCAACTTTTTTTCTTTTTGGGGACATTAAAGCGAGGTGGGCATGCTATCTGTCAGACATTCCTCTTCTGCACACCTCTCTGCCTTGATGTCCATCAAACGATCCTAAACATCCCCCCCATGGAGGGAGCAGCACCAGCAGGCAGCAGGCCCCTCTGAGTCCCCCCCATTGGAGCACCAATGTGCAGCCTAAGGATTTGAGAACCAGTTAATGGCACAGGAAGCTAATGGTGGTGAGGCTTTTCTGGTGAGCTTTACAGTGGTCTCTCTCGAGGAGAGGTGCCCATGTCATTTGCAGGAAGTTCGAATGTAAGTGGAGGCTCGTACTATGCCTCTTGGGTATGCTGTCACTGATTGGCTGATTGTCCTACGTTAGTGTGCGCCAGAATTTATAGTGCCGGACTGTTTTAATAAGTGATTAATACCTGGTGAACAGTTAATGAGTTAAGTTTGGCTATATTCACAGTACTGTGTTTTTGTTTAAAAACTGAGTTTTCCTTTAAAAACAATCTCAGTCTACACTAGCGTTTTCAGATGCTTTCATAAACTATTTCATAATTGCTCATGGCCAGCTGAGCCATTGTTTTCTAATGTAGAGAGTGTTAACGCCCATCTCAACGCAGGGCTCCATCTGCCTACGCATAACGCTCAGACCTGTCGTTGTAACACTCTGATCAAAGTTCAACCAAATCAAACTTTGAACCCATTTACCGCTGACCTTTCCAGGTGCAGCCAACGATATTAGACCGTGACGTAACTGCTTACTGAAATGGAAGAGAAACTGATTATATGTGTGTCTGAGTTCCCCGAGCAGTGCAACACAACTCTTGAGAGAGGGATGATAAACTGATCTCTGTCCAGGCTGAAGTAAGACTGGAATTGATCGTTAGTTTTCTGCACAAGCTGAACTCCCTTTTTATAGGTCAGGACGTCAAAGCTTTTCATGCACGCAAGGTTGTCTGCATTCTGTGGACCAGAACTATCGCTAGGGTTTCAGCGCATCATTTAGTGCATCTCTGCTTCTGTTGTTTTGCTGTGTCTCCTGCTATGCGCTCAATCATGTGTGATGTAGGCGTTGCTCATCATGTGTAGCTGGACTGGGGCTGTGCCAAATGACCAAAATCTCATATTCTGATATAGCTCATTTCATCTATATAACAAAACATGTCACAATATAACACATTTTCTGTAAATTCAATGAATAAATTGTTTATGTAAAATGACCACATGGAAAGGTCTAATTCTTGTTACTTTTTGAATTATATATGAGGTACTTAGTCATATTTGATTTTCTCCTTTGATTTAGAACCTTTGTGCAAACTTTCAATTAGGCATTTAAGAGAATATATGACAAGGTAAATAAAAAACACTTTGAGTATGGTTACAAACAAAACAAATAAAGACCGACATAAAAATTGCTAAATACCAAATGTAAACATGGAACACTTTCAAGTTTAAAATATAGCAGCAAAATAAGGTTCATATTGCAGTTCAGTTTGGGGTGAAGTATATCGTCACGCTCGTATAGGGATGTGTCGTTCGGCTCGTCCGCATATCTGTTGTTGTTGTTGCGTAGTACAACACCTTGTGGATTTCCTCCTCTACTCTGGTTTGATATTTTTGATATAAACAAGGCAACTGGACTTGGCTAAAGTGCTTTCTGCTTGGCATTATGCACCTTGGGTCAAGTGTTTGCACCAACTCACGAAACTCTCGTTTCTCGACTGTGTAAATTGAGTCCATGTCAGCGCAGATGTCAGTTGCAGTGGCAGTCATTATCTCCTCCCATCTTCGTGATTCTTTGCCATATGGTGTGCCGTGGGCAAAAGCCTCTTGCAACGTCTGAGGCTGGGGTGTGGTTTGAGCATTTAGCTGTACAATACTTTTATGCTTCTCATCCATAGACTCTTTCCATACTGTCTGACATTATACTGATGTAGGTGGTAAAAGAGGATAGCAGTGTTTGAGTCTGCTCTGGGGACCAATTTGTGGCATAATTTGCGAAGTACAGTTTTCTGGTCTGTGTCAGATGTTTCATACTCAAACCACTTCCATGCAACGGAAGTCGCCCCCTTTTAGGTAGGAGCTGCTCTTGGCACGTCAGAGTCCTCCTCCTGTTCAGAATTACCCTGTTTTGTCGCGTTCAACCTGTTCTTCGTTTGTTGTGTGTTGCCTTCACACAATTTTTCTGCCTACATCCGTGCCCTGTAGAAGAATGCAAAGCATTGTCCATATGACTTGAAATATCGCCATAAAGAATGCGATTTGTGGTACAATGAACTAAACAATAGTATAACGTCTATCATTTTGTATTGTGATGATAAAGCATATGATGTATGTCATCATATCGCATTACCCTAAGCTGGAATCGTTCTGCTGGGGCTTTGATACTTGTCATGTAAAAGCAGCTTAAAATGACTGAAAATGTATGCAGTGTAGCTGTTCGCCTTCACTAGACATGCGAGTGCTGGCAGAAAACTAGCGACCGGAGAATTATTTGCCTTTTGTACATGTACGTAACATTCAAACTGTACAAAACAGAATGCTGATGCATGCAGGTACGCAACATAACGAGCGCTATGGAAAGCATCTCCTGTATGTCTGTCATCTTGAAATATGGTTTTCTTCCTTGAAGGGTGACCAAGCAGGGAATAAGACGTGATGAGTAGAATCCAATCCTGGAAGGGCCACATAAACACAAACCAATCAGAGCTTAGAGTCTGCATTTTCAAAACTTTATGGCTCAACTTTACATGGAATTTTTAGAGCTATATGGCTCAGGTGAACTATTTCTAAAGTCTCTGCAAGCACAGTGCCTATGGTGCCCATGCATTTATGTTTTTATTTAAAAATCCATCCATCCATTTTCCAAACTGCTTAGTCCTGTTCAGGATCGCGGGGGTGTCTGGAGCCTATCTCAGGCAACTTAGGCCACAAGGTGGGGACAACCTGGATGGGGTGTCAACCCGTTGCAGTTTATTTAAAAATGATTTTTATAAGTAAAAGCCAAGTAGATCTGTGTTTGGTGGGAGGGTCTGTATTTCCACCTGGCCATTAACTGTCAAAAGTCCTGCTTCAATTTTATTGTTAGCGCTTCCATTACTGGGACCTCATTAGCATGAGTGTGGCCCTCTGTTCTCCTCTGAGCTGGCACTGTTGCACAGTTGCCCTTTATCCCAGTCTGTTCGGCTTCTGTCCTTGGTGGCAAATGGGTTCGGCATTCTCCTGAATGCACATTATAACACGCCCGCCATACTTTGCTGTCTATGAGGGTCTTGGAAAGTTTTGCCATGTCTCGGCCACGTAGTCTCCATCGACCGTGGGTGTACAAGAACCGTCAATGTGCCTCACTCTGGAAGCCAAGAATGGGTCTGTACTGCCGAGGGCTTCACTTCTTTTGGACATCGTTCATTAGAGCTTTCTGCAAAATGACTTTGAGACTTCTCTGGAAATATCAGTGGGAAAGGAAATGTGTTTTAAAATGCAGAATAAAAACCAAGGTGTTTATCTGCCCGTGTGTGTGTGTGTGTGTGTGTGTGTGTGTGTGTGTGTGTGTGTGTGTCCGTCCGTGTCCTACCTGGCTCCGATTTTCAGCTGAATATATCAAAAAACCAGCAGTCCCCAAATGTGACGCCCCCATTATGTCTTGTCACATGGGAATGCCCATCTCAGCCTACTGCGAATAAGTGCTGCTCAGTCAGGGAGGAGTGGCTGGGTGGAGTTTTGGGGGGTGTATCTGGTCACCCCCGGAAACGGGCCAGTTGCAGAGTTATAGTGTAGCCCTTGGCCTCCCGGGACACTGGGGAACAGAGATATCGCTGGCATACCATCCTGCGATCGCCAAGGTCTCTCTTCTGGCGCCAGGAAAGCGTCTCGCCTGCACGCACTCTGTCACCGCGGAAACAGGGGAGGGAGAGTGAAGCCTACTAGTCCAGCCTGGTCTAGAGAGTTAAACACTCGAAAAAAGATCCCAGCCTACTTAAACTGCTCATGTGGGGAAGTGGACTCTGCTACTCCAGTCATGTTGGTGAGGCAGCCCAGGCAGTGTTACCCAGCATGCACTGCCCACGCCAACAAAACAGACAAGGAGGCCTTTTGCCGCTCTCCACAGTTTACAGAGAACCTGAAATGGTCTCTTCTGCCAGGCACATGTGAAAAAGCGGCGACAGGATGTTTGTGTGGGGAATCTATTTTTACCTTCGTCAACACAGTCGGGCCGGAATGGGCCACAGGAGCAGGACAAATAAACAGCACCAGTGCTGCTCTCCATTTTCAGGCTTTGAAGAACACACAACCACAGCCCAGCGTAAATATGGCTGCTTTCAACAGGGGGCAAGTGGTGCTGTCCTCACCGAGAGTGTGCTGTGGGGGTTGTCCCACTGCACAGGGAATCACTGGATAAAAAAATGTAAATTTCCTTATTTCTTTTACTAAAACGACTCCTCGTTTGTGTCAGTATGTTCTTTTGCTGTGGCAACATGGAGTGAATTCCTGCCAAATTAGTGAGTGAGAAGTGCCAGCATTGCCTGTCTATTCGTGTCTGATCTAAACACAGTTTAGCTCACTGAGACTTACACGTTGTTCATGTTGTAAATTGTACTGCTACTAGTATTGTGCTGTAGTTGCTGTCCAGGAACAAAAACATGGCTTTTTTTTTTGTTCCTAACTGAATCATTCTTAAGCTTTGTTCTTTTCTTTCTTGTTGAAACATATAAATAAACTCATTAGAAGGAAGGGAAGAAGTTGAGGGTTCTGTCATCGGGTGAACATCAAGCTGTCCTCCTGTCACATGGTGTCATGTGATCCCGGGGTAGCCCTGTCCACAGCCAGCAGAATAGGAGGTGTGTTTTTAAGGCCTGAAGGCTGGCCTGCTGTTGAGGGGGAAGCACTTCAGATGACCAGGGCTAACACTCTAAGCATAGGGCTGCGATCGCCAAACCTGTCCAAGTTGCCATTAGCCGTGTGCTCCTGCTTCCCTGGCCCTGGTTTTGATGAACTGTCTTAATGCAATTGGGTCTGTAAACACTCGTGTCTCAGATGGGGCCTTGGGTTGGGTTAAACAGCCAGCCAAATCAGGCTTGCAGAGCAAAGGTTTCTAAATAATGGGGGGGGGGGGGGGGGGGGGGGTGGAGGGAAAAAGGGGGGGGGGGGGGGGGGGGGGG
>JAACJT020000016.1:6835081-6861843 GCA_009936485.2 Gymnarchus niloticus | reverse complement strand
GGCGGGAGCGGGGGGGGGGGAGGGGGGCGCGGGGGGGGAGGGGGGGGGGGGGGGGGGGGGGCGGGGGGGGGGGGTTGTGAATGACGACGGCCGCTGAGTTAAGTGACATGCAGTGAGGGAGATGGAGATGGAGGAGGGGGAGGAGCCTCAGGGGGGTGAGCTGAGTGACACTGATTAGAGTGAGAAGTCTCTGTCTCTGTCTGTCTCATGGTTTAGCACTGTGGCCATACCACACAGGCATGAGAATGTAGGCTGGTATGGCCGACTTCCCAGAAGAGCGCCATCATTTCCACAGACCTGTTGCTCCAATATATATAAGCAAACCTTCCTCTGAAAGGCATCTTGGTGCTCACGGAGATTTAAAGTCCCCCAGTTTAGGAAACACCCACCCCCACCCTGAGTGAAAGCAGGACATAAATATTTCATTGTTCACGCTCAGTTTGATGGCTGACGTGTTTTTGTTGTTTCTCTGGGGGATGGAGGGGGGGAACACTCTTTGTACTGTGTGGGGTTGGGCGAGCAGGCTTATGTTCTTCTGTTTTGTGAAGTTGAGTGACAGAGATTGCTGGTGGTGGAGAGTAGGGCTGCCACTGGCTGAGAGCCAGCAAGTGCAGCTTATAGCTGAACCTTTAAACCCCCACCAGCACTTGGGTCATGTCTCCGCCAGTTCAAAGCTTAGCAAGGCTTCTGGAAAGGGCTGTAAATGCTTTATGGAGTCCAGCTAAGGTGGCCCATGGCCCAGTCCGTGAAGTTGAGCACCTGGAGTGTGACTGACTGGTCCTGTTCATGGAGGTGGTGGAGGTAAAGCAGCCTCATTTCTCCTGCTCAAACTGCAGAAATTTAAAATGAGACAACGCGTTCCGACAGGCTGCCTGTGAACAAAGTTAGCTTGCCCTGTCAAATGGAACAGGAATTTGGGGATGGTGTGGTGGCTGGGCATGACGACATGATGTATGGGACTTTGCTGTTCTTAAAGAAAGAGTGAGCTGCTACCGGAAGTGTCTGTTTCTGTCCTGCCCCGCCTCCCCATCTGTACCACCGGGCCTCACTTGTCCTCTCACTGCCTGCCTCCACCTTCCCAGCCCCAATCCTTTGAGAAACCTACCATCAATATGTCATTACAAAAATCGTGTCGCATAGTATCTCTCAGGATGGGCCATCTCGGTGGTCTCTCTTGGGATGGGGGGATGGGCTGTTTTGGTCGTTTCTCTCTTGATGGGGGATGGGCTGTCTCGGTGGTCTCTCTTAAATAGTTGTTGTTAAACAGTTGTTAGGACCACATCCTTTGGTTGAGAGCCCCACGTCAGCTCCTGTGTTCCTGAGCTCTGCACCCCTGTGACCAGCTGTGCAGCGTGATTAGACCCATGGGCTCTAAATGACCGTGCT
This sequence comes from Gymnarchus niloticus, assembly GCA_009936485.2. Classification (NCBI taxonomy): domain Eukaryota; kingdom Metazoa; phylum Chordata; class Actinopteri; order Osteoglossiformes; family Gymnarchidae; genus Gymnarchus; species Gymnarchus niloticus. The sequence continues at coordinate 6,860,457 of JAACJT020000016.1, read as the reverse complement.
TCACAATGGCCATTTGGCAGCTGTGTAAGTGTACATGGAGACAGGATTGTGGCCGCTGAGGACCAGCGCGGTGTTGGGGTCACTTCAGATCACGGCGGATGGAAGCTTCTGCTTTCTTTTGTGAGTGTTTATCAGTGTTGGCATGAAGTTTCCCTTCCCCAAAAAAACCACCAAAGTATTTGAGATGGACTGTTGTTTAACGTGGGCCCGTTCGTACTGTGCACTTCTGTTTTGTGTGTCCTGCTCTGCATTTCACAGCTGTGATTCTCAGATCAGCTGTTTTATTTTGTTCCGTCCTTCCGAGGAGCTTCGCCCGATGAGAAGCCAGCGTCCTGTGATGCTGGAGTGCATGCTACTTTGTCCTTCATGACGTAAAGTGGTGCATTTGTCCCTGTGAGCGAAGCTTCTTCTCACTGGCTAATCCGTGGAGCTCAGAGCCCCGGTGATGCGGTCTAGTGCACTCTCTGGGCACACTTCTCTTTGCACGCACGCACGCGCGCACGTGTGTGTGCACGGACTCTGTCGTCTCTGCTGATGCCACTCCTGAGCATGCGACCCATGATCTGAGTCGCTGTTTAGGAACACCAGGAGAACACGGTGTTCATCCGGACGCTCCTGCATTCCAGAGTGAGTCTGGGGCTCTGTGCCCCGCACCTCTGCGTCACGTCCCTGCTGGGCAAGAGGGGTGTCAGGTTTAAATACGTAAGATCTGTGCCTGTGCTGACAGTTCTATCCCATTTCACTTCCTGGACCAGAACAGTCTAGTTGAACAGGTGATATGCTTTCTCATATGAACATTGCTTCATTTATTAGTCACATGACTCGCTCTTCAGCATGAAAATGAGCGTCTGTGTGTGCAAAATGTCTTGGAATAGTTAGGGACAAGATGCCCGAGATTGTGCTTAAAGGCCGTCACTAGGGTCCTCGGCGACTGAGGGTGATTGCCACCCGTGATGGCTGTGACCTTCTGGTGGAATAAGTGACCCCAGTGAGTTGCTTCTCTGCATTCTGCGTTGTTGTCCCAGGACAAACTGTGAATTCAGCTGCTGTCTCCCTTCTCCACAGTTTATCAAGATACCGGCACCCTGTGTGGATTCTGCAGATGGCTTCAGGGTTTTCTCCTTCTACCTGTCCAGTGACAGCAAGGACAAACCTCAAGCCAGTTTGGATTGTATCCACCAGTATGTCTCTGGGTAAGCTGTACCAAAACCTGAGCCCAGTTTGGTCTGCGCCCACAAGTCAGTCTCTGGGTAAGCTCAACCTGAATACTGGGCCTGTTTGGAGAAGCCTGTCAAATTGCCATGGCAGTAGAGAGCCAACTACGCTTGCTTGCGTACATGTAAACATCACAATCTAACCCCAGCAGCTTCAGGGAGGACAATTAACATCCCCCTACATGCCCAGTCACTTCCTAGCATGCTTAAGCCTGGGAAGACGCCAGTAAACATTACACAGCTAATATGGTGTGAATGTAACCATGGAAGATGCTGCTTCACTCCAGTGAGTGTAGCATTTAGCTGGTGCTTAAACAGGCTTGTGAGGATCTATCACGCAGTGCCCAACATGAACTGAGCGCACAGATAAGTGTCCTGTAATCCCGAGATCAGGCCAAATGGCAGCTGGCATGATGCCACTGGATAATCGCTGGTTAAATATTTTGCTGGCCGTGTTAACTATTCCGCCACACTCTCCTTCCCTGTCACGTGGGCCCCTGTTGATCCTTGATTGCAGAGGAGACATATCATTACTCATCATTTGCCTCCTCATCCAATTATGCTGTTGTCCAGTAGAGCCTCTGTTGGGGTTTGACCCAGCAACCTTCATGTTCCACTGTCCATAATAGAATCTCTCTTGGGATTTCATGTAGCAACCTTCAGGTTACAAGTCTGGTGAATGCGGTGCTAAAATTGAATTGCCTCAGCAAATATCCAGCTATGAAAAGTACGCTGTGTGGTTTTGGGGAGCTTTTATTTAAGCTTCAGCCGTCTTTTAAAGAGGTTGCAGCAATTGACTGGCCCGGTTTTCCCTGTGCAGGGAGGGCAGGGAGCAACTGGAGAGCCAGGGCAGCATCCAGGATAAGATCACAGTGTGTGCCACAGACGACTCCTACCAGGTGACACGTGAGCGCATGTCACAAGTGGAGAAAGACATCTGGAGCAGGTCGGCCATTGAGATCAAGCCTGGCTCCACGCATCCCAGTAAGCCGCCTCTCAGTTTAAACTTGTCGTCTGGCAGTTTGCTTTATAAAACAGAAGGCTATACCTGTGCAGCTGACACAGCATTCATAAAGAGATCATTTAACTTTTTAGCCCCCCTCCCCATGTTATTAGCAGTTTTTTCTTGTGTGTGTGTTTCTAACGTCGCCTCATTAGTGTGACATACAAAATTTTTCACTCACACAAGTTTACCTGAATTGCATCACCTCTGTTTAGGCTTAGTTTGTATTCTCAAGGGCTTCAGGTTTGATGGGAGTTAACCTGAATGCAGGAGAGGTATGGGATGGGTCTCCCTACCTGTGCTGGCTCTCAGGACCTCATGAAATATTTCTCCTGATGTGACGGATGCAGGGTGATCCCAGCATAAATGGGAATTCTTCTGGGCTGACCTCTTGATATCAGCCATACGTGGGAGCTCGCCACTCGAGCGGCCTGATGGAGGCCCTGTCACATGGACCTCTCTCTGCTCGCACTCTGTCGTGTGTGACATGAGAAGCGCCAATAAGCTGTCAGGAGATGTAGAACACCCACTTAAATGCATTCGGTTGGCTCTAAGTTCAGAGTGGTTCCACACCGTGCCTCTGTGGCACCAAAACAGCACACTGACATCCCACCGGACCCATAAATATCACTACATTTTTATCTAGGGTGGGGAAAGTGGACACAAATCTGACAGAAAATCATCCAGCACAGAACATTGGACTAGCACACAGCTCCCATCAGCACAAAGGAAAGCTAGTCACCTTTCTTAGAGAATAAGATGGTCTTTCAAGTTGTTTGGTGTGCATGTGTCTGTCGGCGCTATGTCTGTGTGCGTATCTGCGCTCTATGCGTATGGACGTGTGTGTCTGGTTCATTGTTGAAAATTCTATCCCTTCTACAAGGAGGTGGGAGAAGTTGAGGTTGCAAACTGTGTGTTGGATCCACCTGGGATGGCATGTGATCTGTTCCATCAAAATGAGTCAAGCCACGGGAGGAAGCCAGGACTTGGCCTGGGATTGTAAACGTGCTCCCTGGACACCGGCGCATGTGACCTTATAGAGGCCACTGCTTTCCCCCAGGTGGTCAGACTGAGGTAGATATATGATACCTCTTGACTTGGGGGAAGCTGTGTAGCACAGGGTAAATTTATAAAGGCACTCTGACAGTGTATCTCTGCTTACCGCAATTGTCAGAGCAGTAATCTGCAAGGAAAGCACACAGTGCAAATTAAAAGAAAAATAAAGGTCAATGTTAGCTGACATTCAGTCATGTTGACACAAAGATGCTTTTTATTTCTTATGGGGTGCAAGTCAGGGTCCTCACTTTGGCTTTCGATGAACTGAACAGACGTGAAAAACGTGGAATGCGAAGCATGGAGATGTTGCTGCCACCACCACATGACACAGAACTGGGCTGTTTGTGTTTTACCATGCTGGTGACCATGTGTACAGAAAAGGATTTACTGCAGAATTTGTTTTGGGTGGGGCAACCTGGATAGGTCAGTATGTCAAGAGCTGTTGGGAAACAGTGAAAAAAGAGAATGTCTTAACACCGTCAACTCAAATAGGCAGCAGCATTAAATGCCTGATGAAAGTCGTCAGTGGACTATGATTTTCAATATAAATACAGAATTCTGAATTCTAACTTATTCATCATCATTGAAGTGGCTGGAATTAAAGCACCTTTCAGTGCAGTTTGAGACATAAAGGGTTAAACTGCAGCACCTGCTCCATTGCTTTCGACTGCAGCCCCTCCCCAGGCAAACATTGTTGTCTGAACAAGTTTTTGAGGCTGGCAGCGATAGTGTAGGGTAGTGAAAACCTTTTATTTTACACAGTTGATGTTTGGGTGCTTGGTGGGTTGCACATTTTCACTCCCCCCCCCAGGTGGAATACCCAAAATAACTTGCTCTGTATCTGGCCTCTCAGGTGGCCTTAGTGTCTGACACTGAACTTCTCATTTTGGCCTTCTAATAAATATTTAAATGTGAGCTTTGAGTGTTCTCTGGGAAAATACCGTTCCTACCAGTCTTGAAACTTCGGAAACGTGGCATGGTAGCTTACCTTATCCCCCCCAACACAAACAAACACACACACACACACACACACACACACACACACACACACACACACACACACACACACACAAACAAACAAACAAAATTCCTCCAGTAAGTTTAATTTCTCGGCAGTGTATCTCTGTTCTCTGCTAACCAGGGGCCCTTAAACCACACAGTCTCAGCTCTGTTAGGCTTTAGAAGGTTCTGGAAGGGAAGGTCTCATGGACTTGGGACCGAAACACTGATGGTTCAGAGGGTAATGAAGTCTGTCGATCTTTTATCTGCCCTTCCTGGTCATGGCTAATGACTTCAATTCAATCTTATTTATATAGCGCTTTTAACATGAAGCACTGTCACAAAGTGCTTTACATAGTCCCGGGCCCACAGTCCCCAGAGAGTAAGCCAAAGGCGACAGTGGCAAGGAAAAACTCCTTCGGGAGGAAGAAACCTTGGGAGGAACCAGACAAACCTTGGGAGGAACCAATGACCTCCCCAGCTATATATGTACTGTACATGTATGTATAAAACTGTTGATCCTGTGCATGAATATGAATAGGATTATTGTTAAAGTCACTTCTGTGTGTTGGTGGCTTTGTCATCATTTACATGATCTTTTGGTTCTGGACAGATGACCTGCAGTCCTGCAGTCACCCTCAGACCTTCAGACTGTGCATTTCTGTGTCCGTTTTTGTGGTTACAGCTCCTAGTTGGGTCCCTTATGGTCTTGAGCTCACAATCCAAAGGTTGCCGGTTCAAGACCCAGAAGGCAATGAGTTGCAGCGTTTGGAGGCAGTGTTTTGTGAAAGCAGCTGGTGACCCTTTTGCAGTACAAGATTTGGAGCTTTTTAAAAACATGACATACTGGGAGAAAAAATTGAGTAATGCTCAAAATAAAATCAAGCTTATAATTAGTATTTGAGAACAAGTGCTGTTCTCAGATGCTCGGGGTCACCCATCAGTCTCCTTGGTTACCACACTCTGCTCCACTTGTCAGTTCTGCTTAGCTGTACAACTTGTTTCAAACTGGCTTTCAGGCAAGTGTGTTCGGATCCAGAAGAAGCCAGCCCCCCCCAGCGGGAGTGATGGCCCTCACAGATACTCCCCGAGTGGCAGGCGGAGTGGCACCGGGTCTTCATGGGGCCCGGTGGTCCAGCGGCCACTTCGGGACCGCCTCATCCATCTGCTGGCCCTCAAGCCCTACCGGAAACCTGAGCTCCTACTATGGCTGGAGCGTGAGCGTGCCACCCCCAGGGACAAAGGGGAGCTGAGCTCCGTGCTGGAGGAGGTGAGACCCCTCCTGTATAGGAAGGGGCGGGGCATAGACACATGGTCAGGGCAGGGGGATGCTTCTTCATAGTATCTTTCAATCTTTTAGGAAAAATACCTTTGCTGTTTTCATAGTAACAAAGAGTTAAGCGTAAAACTTTAATGAGTGCACAGAGTATAAACCAGTATTTACTTGTGGCCCAAGTTTGTGTATGTGAGCTCAACAGATTGTTTTCTGACTCCTTTTGGGGATTCTGGGTAAATTCCAGTCAAGAACAGAAGAAGCTTTTAGAGGGGGCCTCTGGGATTTTTTATACCTACGGTCGTCTAGAGGAGCTGGATAGAGGTTTCGCTGTAACACATTTGGATAGATAATGGGTATTTTTAAATCATTTTTTGTTTTATTGGAAGTGATGAAGTCAGGTGCGGCTAGCCTTTCTGGGAAAAATGTTAGGCTCCAAATTCATCATAAATTGTGAATAATTTAAGAGCGTTGCTAATTATCCTTGTATAATGACTGCTGGTGTGTTTGAATTATTCATCACAAGAATTTAATACCCGTCTCATTGTTGCGTTTTAATAATCAGAGTTAGCTAGTGTGTATGTAGAGTTAATTCTGTGTGTGACCATAGCAGGCAGATTAGCAATGTGCTAAGACTGAAGGCTGCTGTTCTTGGCTACCACTGCAGATTGCCAGACTGAACCCCAAGGACCAGACCTTTACTCTGAAGGAGGAGCTCTACAGGCATGTCCAGAAGGACTGGCCTGGATACCAGGAGGAAGAGAGGCAGCTTGTCCACAGACTGCTGGCAAGGTCAGGCATCTCACTATTAGTGTTAGTAACATCACTTACATGGCTGTACTCGCAGTTAGCGTTAGCGACACGGCCTCTGTGAATCCCCATATTGTTTGTGTTACTGACAACACTCACATGGCTGTACTCGCTGTTAGCATTAGTGACATGGCCTCTGATTCGCCATACTGTTAGTGTATATGCATTGCTCACATGACTGTACTCGCAGGTAATATTAGCAGCATGGCCTCTGTAACTTCCCATACTGTTAGCATTAGCAGCAACTCTCACATGGCTGAACTTGCAGGAAAATCAGGCCAAAGAAATAGTTTCCGCTGCCAGAATGATTTCCTAGCAGGTCCCGATACCATTTTATTGAGCCAAGCAAAGTTCTAAATGCCAGTGAAGGACAGTGAAGCCGAATCCCCAGTCCCTGCTCAGTGAGGTGTTTTTGGCAACACAGCTTTTCTATGGTACTGGTTTTGAGGACGTCTTTACAGCTACTTATCTAGCTGTTTCACAAGCCCCCACTCCGCTTGTGTGTGTACAGGCAGCCTGGAATTAGCCACCTGCAAGTCTAACATTCTTTCAAGGCTGTGGTTAAATTCTATTTCATTCTTCATTGACATGACAGTACCCTTCTCACCAATGGAAATTGTATCACACGCACCTTAATCACGGGAATCATTCCAAATTCCCAAAAATGTCACCCTCCGATGTCTTCGGAGTCGTCCCTTGTCTTTTGATTGATTTGATAGTCGTTTGTACCATGAATAATTGGTGTTTCTCCTGGTACACGCTTTGGCCCCCTCGCAGGTGGCTAGTTTCATGGGCCCCCATGCCCTCTTTGCCTTTAGCGTTCACACCCCACGTAATTCTCTGAGCATGCACATGCTGTGACGGGGGGGGTCACACACTGATAAGGGGTCTACACACAGATAGTGGCATGACACATGGCCATCTGCTGTATTCGGGCACCAGCTATAGCATTGTCTCGTTCAGTACCTGCTTGAGCCTGATCTGGAGTACCAAACAAATTTTGTGTGTGTTTGTGGCTGATCTGCGCCTGTGTGCCCCCCCCTTCCATGTGCAGCGACATGCATGTATGTGCCTGTTGCTCCTGCTGCATTTTCCACTTTGCTGTGCCCTTCACCCACCATTTGTTCCTCCTCAGTGTGCTGCTTCCTTTGCTGAGCGTTCCTGTTTTTAAAACATTCACACCTCATAACCCAGAGCCTGGCACACTGGTCGGCCCAGCGCCTGTGCAGGCATCTCACCAAGCTTTGAGTTTTTCCTTGTCTTGCAGGAAGCGTCCAGTAGTGGGTGGCAGCCAATGGAGGACCCCTCAGTTGAACCCTTCATCCCATAGGCTCCCTGGGGACACACCCTTGCCTCTTAGTCCTGGCAAAAATCTTGCAGCGGTGAGTCTCATGCCCCAGGTATGATACAACATAATCATTTTATGTGTGTCGTAGCAATGTAAGAAGCCAAGGACTGAAAATCAGACTTTGGTGCTGGACCCCCTGATGGCCAGTTGAGGAATGGCAGTCTGAAATGGTGGTATTAATGGGACATGGACTGTAAAGTAAAGTTGTGTGCAGGACCCCCTGCTAACTGACTGACAGGAATGGAGGACTGAGAGGGTGGTGTTTACAGGATGTTGGACTACTTCTTGATCTGAGGTTTTAGTGTTATTGCTCAGCCCTTTACAAGCTCGCTGACTGTCTCCTGTTCACCAGAAACGCCCCATGCCATCCGATGTCCTCGACAGCCAGAGTCACAAAAAGACTCGGCCTGACCACGGACAGCAGGGTCCTGCCACATCCACCGGCGAGACCCTGGGATGTTCTGGAGGCCGAGGGGGCCTCATCCCACCTGGCCCCACCCTTAATGTCCTTCCACCTTCACAAAGGCCCAATGGCCAGGGCGGGCTCACCTCTCCACACCCTCATGGGCCCCCCTCCTCCGACGTCCACGGGGAAAGGCCCTCACTCAGCACGGAGCCCCCTGAGTTTGAGGACGATGCACAGCCTGGCGGTGCCCTGCACAGAAAGAGGAAATCCAAGAAGCACAAGGAGAAGGAGCGTGAGAGGCTGAAAGAGGGCGACAAAAGTCAGCGACTGGAGGCCAGCCCTGAGCTGAAGCAGGGGGTGGAGCCAGCAGACGGTACAAGCCGAATCCTGCACCCCCACCTGGATAGGACACTTTTACAGATGAGCTTATTGTAATTGTTAGTGGAGTTAATGCAAACAAGGGGCAAGGGGGTCTCCTCCCTGAGGCTGCATCAGCTGTTTACAGTACACCTCCTGTGTGTGTGTGTGTGCGCGCGCGCGCGCACACGCATGGTCCCTCGCCGAGGCTCCCCTCTGAGTACACCCCAACCCCCGGCTGCGCTTCATGATGTCCTGTTAATGACTGACCGTCTGACAGCTGTGCTCTGCCCACAGTGATGGATGATTGGAGTCGTCCCTATCAGCCGTCACATTCCCTTTGGTAGCTCGGATTCATTCCCTTTCTTATCCTCTGTCTCTGTCTCCAGGCCATGAAGGGGCCAGCAAACCAGCTTCCCCAGACCCCCCCACCGAGGTGCCCGACTATCTGACGTGAGTGAAGCTGGCATGGAGGGGGAGGGGGGGACTTTTCTTGGTACTATTATGCTACTTTCAGATAGTCTCCATAAAAACCTGTACCTTAAAAGATTACATGCCTTACATAGCAGGCATGTGTGGGTGTGTGCATGTGCACACGTGCAATTGTGTATGATCCAGTCTGCTCCCGAGGCTCCTAGCAGGTGTCTGATTAAGTGACCCATAGACTGTGTCCTGCGCAGTTCAGCTGTTAAAAATGGCTGTCAAAAAATCTTCATCTGATCACATGGATGAATGTCAGATTAATTCTGTACCATGTGACTTCAGTGCAAGTGACTTTTTATGCAACGTGAAGATTATTCGCAAATTACTGTTCATCCCTGCTGCCAAGAAAGACTAAACATGTTGTATAATTTTTCCATATGTTTCTAACATCTGTTTTACCACTTTTGACTTAAACACAGGCTACAGTGTGTTTCAAATTCTGCACCCAATATTTTACTTAGCTACTGGAAATATTAATACCAGTCCATAAGAATAGCCAACAGTTACATTTATGTATCAAGAAAGAGACTTTCAGAGAAGGAAACCAGTGATCTAATGTCTCAATATTTTGCATCTTGAGAATCCATCTCTCCTGTGGAAGAAAAAGCCTATCTCTACTGCCACCTTAAGGCCAACAAAGTGGGTGCACTATCACTAAAAGGCTCAAATTCAAACTCGCCATTTTGACTGGTCCAACAGAACACAGCCCCCCATACTTTTGCACATGAATAAAGAGCCTTGTTTAGACTGTTGTTGCTGCACTGTAAATCTGAAACAGTATGATTCATTGTTCATATGCATTTACATCTACATTCCTGTCTCCCTTGTAAAAACTTAGACAGGGATCGATCTCAGAAAAATCAAATTGTGCACATCATCTTGTGACACTACATTGTGCGTATTTCATCATACATTTCCTAATAGATAATATTATGATACTGCCCGACCAGTATGCAATCTGAGCTGAATTGCTATTGAATTGCTGTTGAATTGCTGTTGAATTTCTTTAGCAATTAGGTATTTGCATAAAAAAACGTTACGTTAAATCTAAATAGTAATTATACTGTGTGAAAGCATAATTATTTCTTTAAATCAATCATTTCTAATCATGTCTCTGGGCCAGGAAGTTTAGTCCTTATATTAATAGCATTCATCACCATGAAATCAAAGTGGGCTCATGTTATTTCCGCACATTTGCCAAGGATCTTGCCTAGAGCGGCACAATCAGTGTACCAACAAGTGAGTCGAAGGTGCATGTGATATGCATCCATCCGTCAAGCCACTCGTAAATCACGAATGCTGCCATCTTCCCGGTTCACATGACTCATTTTGCCAAAAAACTTTGGAGACAATGCTTCTGACTTGATTATCTCCCTCCCCAGAAATTACATTGCCATCACGGCGTTGGAGCAGCGGCAGAAGTACAGCGAGGATTTCTGTGCCGAGTACGAGGAGTACAGGAGCTTGCACTCACGCATTGACAGCGTCACACAGATGTTCATCCAGCTGGGGTCCAAAATGAAGAGCCTCTCACCGGGGACGAAGGAGTACAAGGTATGGCTGGTGAACCGGAAAGACCAACCTCGCCCACAAGGCCTGCACGCTGCAGCTTGATGTCCATCTAAATGTACCTGCTGGATTTTTTTCAGGTCATGGAGGACCAAATTCTGGACAAATACAGAAAGTATAAGAAGGTGAGGAGACAAACTGCCTGTCAATTCTGACGGAGCTTGTACAATCAGTCTTGCATGTGTCTTAATGTCAATATCATGTAGTAGTTGGTTTTCGTTTCAGGTGACAAACAAAATCAAGACATATCTTATCTCCTTAGGGAAATTTGTTTTGGACTCAATATCGGCATAGCTGTATTAACAGACACTGCTTACGTGTCTCATTCAGCTGTTTCATACATTCAATTAAAATGATAAAAATCAATAAATACCACAATAATAAATACATTCAGATAAAAGAAAGCCAGTAAGAACCACAATAAAAGTATAAATAAAGCTCAACCATAGCTGTACTATTTCACAGTCCCCAGGGTTCATACCATTTTACACAATTCTTAGAGCTTGCTATTTCAAATGATAATTGAAGCTGGCACAGAGAACTTTTCGTAGTGGTGGGACTATGTAGCGTCTATGTAAAGGCAGGAGCTGATATTAACATCTGAGGATATTGTGTGGGTTAGCCTCAATTTTCTGTGCTCCCCTAAACAAAGACTGCTCATACTACATCGCTTGTAGGGAAAAACATTTTGTGCGTATTCTATACTCCTCAAAATAGTATGAAACATAGCCCTTTCTTACTAGTGTGGCACCATTTTCTGACAAGAGTGTGACATTTATGCTACTTGTTTCATAATTTGAGGGCTACATAGTGCGCACATTACTGAATGTTTTATGATTAACTGATTTACCTAAAATCTTTTTTTTTTTTTTTTTTTTTTTAAACCGTTTTGTCATGACTCCATTTGCATTTCAGGCAACCCCACATGGGGTCGTGACTCCAAGTTTGGGAACCACCTCGTGCTGATAAGTGTAGGGTTGAATATAATCCTGCTCAGCTTCACGTACTGAATGCAATAAGTTGAAAAGTACCATTTAGTAATAAAACCATTAACATCTTTTTGAGTTTCTCAAACAGTAAATATGGCTGAAGAGTATTAAAAGCTGTACATAAATCAACAGAAAGTGGGCGTGCATAAACCTTAGTATTCTCTAGATTCTTAAGACTCAGGTGAGTTACAGTGTCAATAGCATCATAGCTCCACTCCCTAGTCAATAAGCAAACAGAAATGGATTTAGATATGAATGTAAATCCCCTTTAAGCTTTAAAACAATATATTTCTCCAAGCGCTTCGTTACAACTAAAGTCTGTAGTCATTATCATCAGTAGGGCAAGGTTTGACCGTTTCCCCCCCCATAATGTAGTATATGAAACCAAAGTGATAATCCAGTAAAATTATTTCTGATTCCAAAGGATTTCTGTACAGAAACTTTATTAAATTGATTACACAGCTGGTGCAAAATAGGCTCTCCATGAAAAAGGAATCTAAAGCATGTAAACGGGTCATTGACCCATTTCGGTCTCTGGGTGAGACTAACTGCTTGCCTGCCAACGGGCTGTTTCTTTATAGAAGTTCCCAAGCTACAGGGAGGAGAAGAAGCGCTGTGAATACCTGCACCGCAAACTGTCACACATCAAGGGGCTCATCTCAGAGTACGACCATGCCCGGGCAGCCTCGTAGGCCTGCCGTATCCCACACGGGAGACGGACATCGACCGCTGACCTGTGATATCGAAGCATCTCTGTTTAAGCATTGACCGTTCATGTACTTTGTGGTTTGGTTACTCCCACTCTTGGCCAAATTTTCCACCTTTGTTTTTAACTGGAATGTGAGATGCCTTCGGTCACGCTGACAAGTGTGTGAGCTCTGCTGAGGAGATGAACGGTGCCGGGCATAGTGACCCCCCCCCACCCATCCCATACTGCGCGTACATATGTATGAGAATCTGCCTGTGTGTGTATGTTTTTAAGGGTACATGGTATTTTATGTATTTGAAAGCCATGATACGAAAGGCTTTTAACTTTTTAAAACGTTTTAAGAGTGATTTTTAAGAACAAATGGGGATCACTGGAGAAGATTTTGGGAAACTTGGAAGTTTCTACTAACCGTGTTGTGCTAAAGAATTCCATGATGATGAAGGTGAATTTAAGTGCAACAGGAATCTCTGATATGAGGACAGTCTTGCCTTGTTTCAGCCACTGCCAAACCCTGACTTCTCATTGGCCGTGCTCAGAGCAACAGACATCACGAGGAACCAATAGTGGCTAGGGTATTTGATGGCACTTCTTTTTTTAATCTGTGGCTGAAGCTTGCCATATTTGTGATAATTTTGAGGAAGGGCAAAGAATTACAAAGAGAAATTCCAGAAGGAGGTAGGCTGGCTCCAATCACCTGCCATAGAAGCTTGTATTTGGGGCAAATATTTGAGTCTGAATATGAGACTCACACACTGAGCCCCCAAGTTCCAGGGTTTTGATTCTCATTTCAAATGAAGATGTATGCAAGCATTATTTTTCCAAACTTTTTTACTTCCAAGTTGACGTGCATCTTGTGTGTTGTTTTTTTTTTTTTTTTTTTCCTCCTGTGATGCATTCATTATAACACTAATAGGGGTCACTGTTCTTCTGCATGAACTGAGTAAGTTTTCTGTGTAGGCCTTAGTGGGGGTTGACTCTGCATCCCGGTGTGGTCTGGGGATGACCACTCAGGCATGCACCCTGCATCCAGGCTGAATTGCTGAGACCCGGATGCCCTACCATGTAGGGGGGCTCAAGTGTTTTCCAGGGCAGTCCAATGGCTGTGTTGGGGCAGAGCCGTGTTGCTGTTGGGCTGGCCTTTGCACTGATGGTGGGCTGCCTCCCCTCAACCTATTAACAAGTCAACCTGACGGCGCCCTTTTTCTGCCAGACCTGAAATATTGACTTATAACTGCTTTTGGTGTCATGCCCGTCTGCAATCTAGACTTGATGGAGCATCCCGTCTGCATCTCGGCTTTCCTGTAACTATCCATCCACCCTAGGGTTCCGCACCTCCGTATGGGGGAGGGGGCGGTTTTCACCCCCTTGGGTCTCAGCCACTGCTGCGTGGTTGAGTCAGGTTTCACTGCCTGTTTCTGTGTGTGACAAGCCTGGAGTGGCCTTGGTAAAAGAGAGAAGTAGGACTTATTTAGGATATCCGTTGGAATGGCGGTGACTGTGGATGGTAGATTTGCCAAAAAGTCAGGGTTGTCATTTTAAAGTTAGTGGAGTGCAGTTTCGCTTCATGCGTTTTTGTTTGTTGGTTTCAATGCCTTAAATAAACCAGACCACATTAAATTACCATTACTGTACTTGCCTGCAGCTTACCACTTGAATGTGCTCTATTTCAGTCTTAAATGGCAGTGTTCTCTTCCTAAATGCTGTGACTGTGTCTCAGCCACACTACCAATCAGTGTAGGCACTTTTGTATTCTTTTTCTTTTAATGGGAGGGGAAGATGTCATGGAAATGTTTCCACTTTTATGCGTGTGTAACATGTTCCTGGTATAGCCTGTGGGTTTTGCGGGAGTTTGAGTTAATCTTCCTTCCTATAGCCCAGGCAGTACTTTCTTAAACGGTGCTTTAATTATTTGGTTAATTTGATTTAAGCCTGAAACGGTTTCCTGAATCAAAACGTATTTCAAGATATTTTATTCGGATGTTTTAAAGAGTATTAGGTACATGTAGTAAGTGTCCAGAGGGAGCTGTTTCCCTTATGAAAGCCGGACGGCTTGTTTTGTGTCTTTCAGTCTAATGTCCAAAAAAACGGCTGAGTGGATTTGTGCGTGGTCTGCCTGATCTGCTGAGCGTTTGGCATCTTCTGCTACAATGTGAAACATAACGCTTTGCGTTAGTCTTAAAATGTTTCATTTTACTTCGTTAACAACACCTGCTGTTTTTTCTTTCCACTTCATTTTCTTTTTCGGAATACACGGTTTGTGCCACCGATCGTCCGAGTTGGGTCCATGCAGACGTGTCAGTTTCGCGGTTGCCTGTATTTTGCAGCAGCAGTCTCTTAGTATTGCTGGTGGGGGCGCCCTGCTGACTACCGCTGAGGTGGAGCGGTTCCATAGGATGGCGTGACAGTGCCGTGGTTCCCAGGGGGATTTTAATCCTTTTAGCTGCCTGGTGGACCATAACTTCCACCCTGGATGTGTGGCCCCGTGACTGGCGAAGGCAAACAGCTGCCAGTATTCAGTGGCTGTAGTTCCGAAAATAAGTACAGAAATGATGATAACCACCCACAAGTCACCTACCGGTGTTGGGTGTTTGTGCCTTCTGTTAGGTGGGGGGTGGGGGGGGGTTGGTGTTAAATAACTTGGATTTTATCTGTTGTGTGGGACCTTCTGAAATGCATTTGATGGCGTATCATATACGGAACAAAATGTATGCACTCAAATGCATTGTGTCTCTAATTTGCATTTTACAAATGCCTAATACTTGTGCATAACTGCCGTTTTAAAGAAAGAGGATCCTTGGAAACTCGCTGCAAAGTCCTGTGCATCTGTACTTTTGTGAGTCACTTTTAACTGAAAATGCGCAAACAAAACGAATCTATTGTTGGGGGAATTTTCTGTTTAATCTCTTGCTGTTTCATTTTTTCTTTTGATGGTATTGGAAAAGTAAATGTGAAAAGTATCTGGTATAAATGTCTGCGTTTTGTCTTATTTGTAGAAAAGATCTGTGTCCAGAAATAATTTATTAAGTTGCTTTTTCCCCATGTTCCCATTTGCACAACCTTATCAAATCTTGTCAAAGCAGACCAGACTCCCCTGTAAAGAGGGAAATGGGATATTTATTTTTGCAAACATCTCATCAAAGGCCATGTATTACCAACCACTCAAAGTTTGGGGGAAAAAAATACTATGTATTTAATGTTTCTGTAAAATAAATGTCTTTCCATCAGCCGTTGTTATTATTTTATGTCTCCATAGGATGGCAGTAATGAGACAGCAAAATTTCACAAAGTGCCAGTTTAACACATTTTGTTTCCTATCTCTGGCAGTATGCTTACATTTGATTCTGTTAACTGGTTTCCCTTCCATCTTAAATCACTTTTGTGCTATTGGCACATGGAATTTGGAAGAAGAAAATGTGTACTAGCTCATTAAATACCAATAATCTCTGAGTCTGTTTTCTCAGAATTTCAAAACTAAACGTTCTTGTATTTCAGCTGTTGTGTTAGAGATGAACTTTGTAAAGTGATTATGTAAAAGCAGTGAGTTGTTGAAATTTCTCGAAGGAAATCTGGGGAGCAGGTGTTGTCTTGAGCAAGTTTATGGAAGCAAAGCTGGTCAATTGACAGTTTCCTGATTATTTCTGAGTTTGAATAAGGATTTATTTACATTTATATTAATTTATTTGGCAGTCGTTTTTGTTCATTTCAAGCATAGAGCTTCCACTGTGCCAGCATAAGCTCAAATGCTGTAGACTATGTCCAATGAGTGACCAGAAATATGCGTGAGACATGGCTTTGGAAATTTATCCCCGTTCAGCCATAGAAGCAGTAGTGAAGTCATCTGAGATGACCCGACTCGCAGCTGATGTTCCAATTCATTCCAGTGGTGTTCAGTGGGGTTCAGATCAGTACAGGCCACTTGAATTCCTCAGTACCAACCTCAGCAAAACCATGTATTGGAAGAGGAAAGAGCCTTCTCCAAATAGTTTCCACAAAGTTGGAAGCATACTATTGTTTGAAATGTCTTCATATGCTGCAGCATTGAGAACCCTTCACTGGAACTAAAAGGCCCTGCCCAAACCCTGAAAAGGTGCCCCAGACCTGTATTCCTCTTCTAACAAACTTTACAGTTGGCACTACATAGGCAGGTCGCCTTCTCATTTATACTGGTTTCTTTCATTGTGATCTCTCTGTTTTGAGTGTAGTTAGGTTGACATGTATGGATTTCTCTCTCCAGAGAATGCATTTGCACTGCCAACCATCACTTGGTGCTGCCCATGGTGATCTTTGGCTTATGTTCAACTGCTCAGCATTGGAAACCCATTTTGTGAAGCTCCTGAAGAACAGTTCTTGCACCCACGTTGCTTCCAGTGGCAGTCTGGAACTTGGAAGTGAGGGATGCAACAGAGGACATACAATTTTTACCCGCTAAGCACTTCAGCACTCGGTGTTCTGTCACCTTGCCTGGTCTTCTGCTTCATGGCTGAGCTGTTGCTGCCAGGGTTGGGGGTAGAACACAGTTGGTGGGGGGAATAGCATTTTTTCAGGGGTACCCGTCAGCCAAAACACATGACAGTTGGGGAGGTTGGTGTAGCCAGTGCCGATTTTGCTACTGTTGAAACTGAAAGTGACAACAGCAAATTTTGCCAGACAAAATCTACGGGAAAATTCTTTTTTATGCTGCCTTTGCCTGAACTAAAATGATTTTTTTTTTTTTGGTTTAAATGAACGTTATAAACATGAAAGGTTGAACATAAACTATTCATTCTAAGTTAGGTAGAAATGATAGTTGAGACGTTTTTTGCCATGTTTCTGTTGTGAATGACTGGGAATTCAACCCAGCTTTCTGAGGGAACTGGTGGAAACTGAGTATATTAAAGTTAACCTAGGCACTTAACTCCCTGAAATAGTTGTTTCTGTACAGGCATGTGTAAGTTAAGCATTTGTACACGCTACCCAGAATACAGTGGATTGTGCTAGTTATGTAATTGAGAGGTGTGCACAGATTGAATCAGACCTACTGGTTCTTCAGCTCAGTCTGGAAAGAGGGGTGCATAGTCCTCCAGGACTTCAAGCTCTCCTGCTTTTCTTCATACTTCTAGTAGCTCTGTGACTAGATGGCTTGTCAGCAGTGCCTTGACCTCACAGAAGCATGATTATTCACAGCATGTTGGGAATAAGGACTGGCTATGGTAAACAAGCAAGTTCTGAGGACTGCAGAAGGGTGAGTCTAGCCCCCATAGGTTTAATCACACCAAGCTGTGAAAATAATCATAGGGTTTAATGCTCATAAGCGAGAGGCAGCCGTTTTCATTAAGGATCGTCCTAATATACAGCTGAATTGACCTGTGATTCCTAGATAGGGGCCTTTTATCTAGATAGAAAAAATTAAAAGCTATTTCTAGATGAAAGAATATTTAGTGCAAAAAAATGTTTTAAAAGTTCAATTAAATCTTCAACTGTAACATGACACACATACATGATTAACCTCAAGGCTAAGGCTGGCATTTTCATTGGATTTTTTACTATTCCAATTATCACTTTTGTTCTTATTCATTTCTCACAGCGGGAACTCGGTCTAACTTAGCTGCATAGTTTACCTTGCCTTTACCAACTGATATTTGAAAAAGACAGTTCAGTAAATAGCTGTCTATTTTAAAGGGTTAAGTTATGAAAGAACGCATGCGGTCATGTTTTACTTTCCAAACACCTGGAATTACAAATCTGGAATTACAAGTCTCCAGCCGATGAGGTTTTATTTTTTAAACAAATGACAGGTCCTCTTCTAACACGTTTACACAGTATATCCAGATACACAGGACAGAGTCCAGTAATGAACTTGGTCATGTTAATGGCACTCCCTAAAAACGTTAGCTAACATCGTGTTATTTTCCCCCCAAATAAACTGAGAAACACAAATCCACACAATACAACTAAGGATTGGAATTGGTGTTGATATGGACATATTTGAGGTAGACCTGTACACAATACAGAACCAGCTGCGTGTACACTTGGCAAATCACCATGCAGACAAGTGCATTAAGAGGCTTATATAAATCACACATTCCCAGAAAAACCACAGAAGGTAAAATTATTTTATATAACAGTTAAGTCTTGCATCAGGATTACAAGGCATGGAATGGCCAAAAACCCATACATGAAACAGTACATGTCAAACTGGCTTTTTTTTTTTTATAAATGGTCCATTTGCTTTTCTGATTAATACTTCAGGCTGTCAGTAAAGCTGGATATCACACCTTCTCACGAAAGGATGCTGATAACACCACTAAACAGCTCTAGCTGCATGATGGATACAGAATGTTCACAACCTTAGCCACTATTTTTGAGACAACTGCCCATTTTGTTAATAATAATGGTTTATTTTCAGTCATTAATTCAGCCACCTATATTTCTGTTCTGGTAATGATTTGTAGCATAACCATGCCACTGTCAGATCAGTGTGATTACCTGATATCAATATTTATTGCCATTAGTTCAGGTTAGACAAACACTGAAAAGTAATCTCTTACAAATAAGTAAGTGTATGGCTTTCACCGATAACAGAGGCAGGGTTACACTTGCTGCAGTGTGAATGCAAGAGTTCACCTGAGCTGGTTTTTGAAGGTTTGTCCACCCAGCGTTAGAATGAAGGTCTTAGCGCTGAACCAACTGCACCGTTATGGTTTCAGTTTCAAATCAGGCTCCAGCAACATTAATATCCCTACGAGCGAAGACACCAGGCCACAGAAACCCACCACACCGTCGTTGGTCCGGCACATGCCCAGCCGGTCCAGGGGAATGAAGAGATCAAACATGTTTTTCACCAGGTCCAGGATCAGCGGAGGGCTGGCCCTCAGTGCCTCCATCAGGAGGGACGGGAGCTGGTGCCCTGGGAGGTGGGAGCAAGCTGATTCTCCTGTGTTGCCGGGGGACCGCAAGGCTTCGTGCTGGCGTTGCCTGTCCCGGGCACAGCGAGCTGCCAGCTGAACCATGACGTAGGCATCCCTCGCCAGGCTTAAGAGCAGGCAGAGAAGATAGCAGCGAGAGGCGGTGCGACTCCAGCACTCCTTGTCAATGCCGTTGGTCAGCCCTACGGCCCGGACCCACAGCACGTTGTCACAGACGAAATAGAGGGCACGTGCCAGGTGGGCACCCGCCAGGCAGAGGCGCAGCACAGGGTCCGTCAGCTGCACTGCTCGTGCAGCCGCCTCAATGGAGCTCAGTGTGTTTCCCAGACGGAACACTGCAGCACGGGACAGAAAAGGATGCTGGGATATCTGGTTTCACCAAATGCATCACACCCTGCCTCGCATCCTCAGCCCTTATCAGCCACTGAGCAGCAGGTATGTTAGCAGCTCATAGGACAGCCAAATACAGCACAATCACATACTATATGAAGTTCATAATATTCATTTATTCACCTTTTCGTGTTACACAGAAACTTTCAGCACATTTTCCTGACTCCTAAGTTTAACCAGCAATTTCTGGTTGGATGAATTTTAAAAGCAACGCCTATAAAACTTCTGCAGGGTTTTTCAGACATACTTTGGCAAGTGTGCTAACAAATCAGCTGGAATTAAAAATACAATGTACTAGTGCCATGCCACAAAACAAGAACTGGACTAGAAAGTTACAAAATGCAGTATATTATTCTGCGAGTAAACATTCTGTTTTTCTGTGCTCTGCATCTGATTTTCCAGCTAACTACACTGTATCTACTACCCACTCCTGTTAAGAGCCTTGGGACAACTGTGTAGTGAAAGGCACCATAAAAATCGATTCAGTTCAATATGAATTAAAATTTTATGGCCCTTGCTCCATCCCCACCCCCAGGAAACTAAAAGATAAACAGCTTTTAGAAACACAAACAATGTCAGGTTGGCCAGTTCAATAATTACCGAGTATGCATGGCATGAGAGTACAGAATGACTCATTACATTGCTAATGTAACTGGTTACAAGTTTTGCTGCACATAGAACGTGAATTGTTTTTCCATTTTTAGTTAAACTTAAAGGTCTGACTGCCTGAGTTGTATAATCACTACATTACCTACCACCTCCAACCTATGCATGTACTTACATTTCCTCCCTGAGCTCATGCTGGACTCCAGATTCCGCAGTTTTTCCGCTAGTTGTTTCTTTGCAGAATTATTTCTTATTAGGTATTTTAGAAGCGCGCATGCGTACTGCGTTGCCCTTAGAGGAAGCACATGCGTAATTACAATTTTTCCACAACACGCTCAAACAAGACACGTAGATACCAGGTCATGTAAAGGTGTGTTACAAATGCGTTCTTTTCCTCCAGTGAAAAGCCTCGCAACGAGGGGATTATTCAGAGGCTGAATACGTCTTGTCATTAACACAGAATTTATTAAATTAATACAGAAAGCCACAGAACGGCTTTAAGACATTGTAAAAGTAATTTGCTAGCAGGAAAACTTAAAATGTTACACACTCCATAGACTAGACATGGATATGGAAAATAAACAATAAAAAGATAAAAACACGTGAAACGATGATTATGCTGATAATGGTAGTTACTATGTGACAGCACCGTACAATACTTACCTGAAAATGCGATCTCTTCCCATGGTTTGGCTTGTGAACTTGATACAAGTCTCCATTGTGGTAGTAAAGGGAAGAAAACAAGTTTTGTATTGACAGTTTGGCAATTTAATTTGTGTCCCTAGTTTGGAAGGTATTGAATTCTCACAATCACACGGGCTGATTAACTCTTCGGGACGAGTTGCGCTGTTGCTCCCCGTCATTCGAGCCCTTTAACCCCTTCTGACATGTCGGACGCAGAGAGAACCTGCCCTCTCATTCGGTTCACCTGTTTACGACACGTCTAATAAAAACTATATCGCCATGGTGTTCATTTCTCTGTGTTATA
Source organism: Gymnarchus niloticus (assembly GCA_009936485.2). Lineage (NCBI taxonomy): Eukaryota > Metazoa > Chordata > Actinopteri > Osteoglossiformes > Gymnarchidae > Gymnarchus > Gymnarchus niloticus. Next base: position 6,839,352 of record JAACJT020000016.1, on the reverse strand, counting down.
TTTAACCAGACTTTTGATTTACTTCGGATAGGCACAGGTTTAGACCTATACCTCCGCTACTGACCTAAAACCCCGAGCCTTGCTGTCACATTCCCAAGAGAATTGTCAGTATTTTTAAGGATCCGGCTTCTACTACAAAACATAGTTACACTAAATTGTACCGCTATTGACTTTTTACGTGTTGAAGTGATAAGGTATTTGTTATAAGATGATACGCCCTGGTTGCAGTGGGGAACTTTGTGTTCGGTGAACAAGGTGAACCCAAACTTCCTGCACAGGTTTCGCTGCAACAGAGAGACTGTGCAACAAAACTTGATTTACAGAAGTTAAAGAAAGACGCTGAAGCAAACTGCTCTTTTTTGTAAGGTCCACGATGAAGCAGTTTCACATCGATTCTGGAACTACCCTTTTGTTACTGTGTTTTGGAAAGGTTTATCTCAATTTGTATGCAGATGTATATGTGAAAACTTCTTTATTTAAAGATGTGTCGTTCTGGTTTTATAATATGTGTCACTTTAAACAGAAGGAATATTATCTTATAAATCTTATCATTCTGTCAAAATTTCACATGCACGAATGCAAATATTGCAATAGAACACCTACGTTTATTATTTTTGAAAACGAATTTCAGCAATACCTCCAAACTATATACTGCTCTAATAATTCTAAAGCCATAAAAACTATCAATATTTGTAACGAATTTAATTCATTGCTTTTGCAACTTAAGCCCCTACATTATTCTTCATCGTTCCCTTTCTCTTTTTTTTCATAAACCTCATGTTCTAACTGCGGCGGTGTAACTTTGTGTGCTGATCCACTGTATGTACCGTATAACACGCTTGAAGTACCAATAAAGCTTGTAAAAACAGAGAGACTGTCAGTGTGTGGCCAGCGGCCATGATCGAAGACGGTAAATACGGGGTTCTATACGCCAGCTGACCGAGTTCAGTAACCGATGAAGAGCGCGTCCAAGTCCCCAGCCACGTCGTGCATCTGTGCCTGACCAAGTCGCAGTTTCATTCGTCATGCTTTATAATAAGTCGTACCAGGAGAACTGAAACGACGACTTCGATTATTTGTATTTAATCAATCAATAAATAACACAATGTAAAACCCTGCAATATTTTGGGTGTATGTAAAAATAAAATAGTTGTTTTGCTAAAAGAAACATTTGCTTATCGAATCTTTTCCCTCTGGCATGGGTAGATATTCTCTTTAAGCTTTAACAAGGACATTATTTTAAAGTAAAAAAAAAAAATACGTTTTCTCAAATGGCAAAATCATCACAATCGATTCAGTAATGTAGTGGAGGTCATATTACCCTTTGAGCTAAAAAGTTTAACGTTATCGGTCGATCTTCTACCATCTGATTTCTTAGAGATGAGCAAAACTGCCAGCTGGATCCAGTTACAAAAGCAGTTTTGCTGACCTGCTACTATTCAGTCTTTCAACTGGCTTTCACAACGGTGAAAATGATACCTTTGTTAAACTCCGGCAATATATCTCTGCTGTATAAAATTACGCTTCCCTCTGTTTACCCCTTTCTCGCCTTACACCATTAGTTCCTGTTTCTCCTTCGGTGTGTGTCACCCACTTCAAAGGAGTAATCAGTCTTATAAGGACGATCGAGCTGGGAAGTCCACAGTTGTACTGATTTTAATATAACTTTATTAAAAAACACACAAATCTTTTATGCTAAAATATTTGGACATTTGAAAGAGTGCCAGTGTTCTTGTTGTGCACTTACTTAGTTGGACGTGACTGGATTTTCCGGTGTATGCACACTGACCGAAAGACCTAATTTGATTATAATACACAATGAAAATGTAAAACGTTACTACAGGTTATGTTTGAAATGAATTCTGCCAGGTAAACATTTTTTTTTCAGACTTCAGGTTTGCAAAAGAGCGTGTCATCGCTCTTTAATAGTAAAAATGCAAGACTCAAAGCTTCACGAAAGGAATGTTTACACAAGTCTCTTGACACTAACAACTGAGTATGGTGCAATGACAGTGCCGGCACCATACCCATATCACACACACGTTCATGGTGAACAATTCATTTACACGAAAAACCTGGAAATAACATGGTTTACACATTTTCTGGCTGGGCAACACAATTACAATTTACAACACAAGATCACAATGTACAAACTATATATATTGGCCCCGTGTCAGGTATACCTCCACGGCACACTGGGAACCACCGGTTTCCCATCACATGCAGTGCCACAATATACAACCCCAAATCAGAAAAAGTTGGGACAGCATGGAAAATGCAAAAAAAAAAAAAAAAAAAAAAAACACGCAATGATTCTTAAATTTACTTTGACTTTTATTTCATTACAGACAGTACGAACCCAAGATATTTCATGTTTTGTCTGGTCAACTTCAATTTCATCTGTTAATATACATCCATTCCTGCATTTCAGACCAGCAGCCGTAGTCTGGAAAAAAACTGTTTATATTTGGACCATTAGACCAAAAAATTTGCACATGTAATGAATCATAAGTGGAAATTTTAATCACTCTCTGCATATTCTATACTTTAGAAAGTAACCTGTGTAAAAGGGTAAGGTGAGAAGAAAAACACAAGATGTGTGTTATGGTGTGGAGGGAAACAGAGAAACTGGAGCCTTAGCAAGGCTATACAGATAAAGACCAAGGCAAAGAATTTGGACTTAAGAAAAATAGGGGCCCTGCCCAGTAACGATCCCTAGAAACAAGAAAAGACCAATCATAATTTGGAAAACAAAGAAAGGAGACAATCAGGGAGGAGGTGACATCTCTACCTGGTATCACCTCATGGTTGTAAGGAAATTACAGGAACTGAGAGAAGTTTCTGGAAAACTTGCAAGTGAAAGCCCGGGGAGGCCCAGGTAGAAGCTCTTCATAGAGATAGAGGGTGTTTTGCTGTGGTGATGCTTCTCTTAGTTGATTAAACAAACTATGGCAAAAGGATTCCTTCTGCCTTTGGTGTGATTTCTTAAAAACAGGAACCACAGTTTTGGGAATTCATACAGGGAGGCTAACTTCACTATCAAAGGGACACATTGACAGGCCAGGGCTTTGAAGCCATGGCAAGAAGATACCAGTTGACCACCTGGAGGCTGGGGTACACCCTGGATGGGATACTAGCAGAGGCGACTGCTCTAAGACTACAAGGGAAGCTCTGCCTCCTCTAAAATGTCACAAAAAAAATTATTCAAAAATGTACTGTTGTATTTACATTGCTATTACAAAGAGCGTGCTAAAACATGTTCAAATTCATGGCTAGTTTATTCAGAATCAGCGATAATTTCTTGCAGATCGTCTAACGTGATTTTTTTCTCATTCCCATGGCAGCCCAATCCACCTCATTGAAGCTCAGCTTCACTGGTCTTCAATGGCACTTCAGAACATGCTGTGTTTTCACTGCAACAAAGCTAGACGTTTATTGGACAAATGCTTCAAAAAATCATTTCCACGGAAGCACAGCATCTCTGGGAGTAAATGGAACAGTGGGCTGGCCTGGATGCTGGGCTGTTGCATGATGATTTGAGGAACTGTCAGGGGGGTGGGACCTCTTTTTGATTGACAGAGTTTTGATATCGGAGCATTTCGAGTTCATTCCCAAGCGAATTTTTGGCGAGTGATTTCGTGAGACAAGCTGCTGCTCATAATCTTATTTGGCAGCGATATAGCTCACTATTTTCATTTGTACATACCCTATTGTAAATATAAACATAAATATAGCGTTCTTGAATTTGCTCCTTTTTTCAGTTTAGTAAACTTCATTAATTTATTTCAAACTAGGTCGCAGGGGGCAATAATTGACTAATTTTATGATACAGGTCTAAAATGTACTTCTCCTGTTTGAAAGATCACCAGCCGCCACTGATGTACATACATACAGATCAATCAACACAACCCATACCATAGCTTGCAAATAATAAGTGGAAACATATAAGAGTGGAGAACACTGATTAGGCTAATTTTCATTGTGCATTTTTTAAGTCAGGAGTATCAGAAGCTCTGTGTCAAAACTTCATTGATGACTTTGAACATATTTGCCCTGTATTGTCATCTTTGCATTGGCTACCAGTTAAGGCTCGCACTGACTTTAAAATACTTTTACTTACCTTGCATGGTAAGTAAAGCCTTGCATGGTTTGGCTCCAGAATACTTGATTGATCTTTGGGTCCCTTATTCCCCTCCCCGTTTGCTTCGCTCTCAGGGGGCAGGTTACTTATTAGTTCCAAGAGTAAACAAAGTTACGCTGGGCTGCAGAGC
>JAACJT020000016.1:6810970-6828675 GCA_009936485.2 Gymnarchus niloticus | reverse complement strand
ATCCATCCATCCATCCATCCATCCATCCATCCATCCATCCATCCATCTTCCTACTGCTTAGGATGATATGATGTTAGCATATAATGCATACCCTAGATGACATATACACTCATGCACTGCATGCAACTTACATGCTGCTTTTGGACTGCAGAAGTGTCTCTTGGAAACCTGTACAAACATAAGGAGAACATGCAAACCTGAAACTCAGAACAGAAGACTGACCCTTGAAATCAACATAAAGGAGTTAGTAATCTGTAGAGGCAGAACAAGAGCAGGCTGTGTGTGGCTGTGACAAGGGCACTATCTAAAAATAGATTAAATTAACCTGAACTGAGTCACTGTAAATCATTAGTCTAAGATCAAATATCCCCATGAATATGTGAGGAATGTAACAATGTAACAATATCGTGGCATTTCAAAGGTACAGAAGAAACAATTTAAAAACTGAACAAACTTGGAGATGTTATATTTATGGTGTGTCATGTTACCTATTCAGCAGACTTTCCATGCATGCTAGAGTGATTAGGTTGGTTTGTTTAGGAGTGACAGTGATGGTCATAGTCTGTGGCAGCCATATCACCCAGTATCCCACTGCATGTTTTTTAACGTTTAAACCACCAGTATTCATAGTGATGATACACAGGCTCTATTAAAGTCATGAAATCGCTCCCGCCTGAGCATTTCCTTGGCAAACAGTTTTCAAACTCATGAACCAGAGCTACTCTACAAGGAGCTACCAACACCATAGTTACCCAGACACTATGATAATCATTTTCACCAGAATCAGAATCACATTTATTGGCCAAGTATGCACGCATATGAGGAATTTGACTCCCATATTGATGACTCTTACATACAGTACATAATTGTTACATAAACGACATACACGCAACTATTAATCACACACCTGAGATAAAAGACAAGACAGAAAATGTAAATATATATATATATATATATATATATATATATATACACATACAAAGTGCAGAGTGCAACATTGCAAGAAATGCCAAACACTGGGAAAAAAAGTATTAACAATATATAAACAGTATTGCAATATGCTGGGAGGCCTGGGGTGGAGAGGGAGCCCAGCATGATTATACTGCACAATTAAGTTGGTGCTCTAATGAGATTGTACCCAAATGAGTTTGTTTACCATCTTTTTTCCCTTGTCATCATATTGCATGCTGAATCCAAAATGTTCCCACTCCGCGGATTTGAAAAACAGCGGGACCTCTTCTAATTAGCTTCACTCTGTCTCCCTACTAGCACTCACCATTGTCACGTTGGAGCGAAGAGGATATTTGTTTTAGTTTAGCCTCTTTTCTCTAGCTTGTATCTGCATACGAAGCATTGATAGCCAGGAGGTGGACAATTTACGCCATCTGCTGTTGTATAATGACATTTAAATTCTAGCCCTCGAAAATAAGACAACCCCAATTTTTTAGACGTATTATTTGGGAAAAAACACCATCTTATATTTGCACCAATACGTATAGGAAAATGACAGGCATATTGTAATACCGTGGTTCATGTGTGTGTATCGAGCCAGTTCAACAATATACCGAATACCGTTACACCCCTAGTATGTAGACTCATCACCATTCCCGATGAGACCAATGATGGTTGTGTCATCCGCATATTTGAGGAGTTTGACAGAGGGGTCCTTAGAGGTGCAGTCATTAGTGTAGAGGGAGAACAGCAGTGGGTAGAGCACACATCCTTGGGGGGCGCCCATTGACGGGTGGAGGCAGGGACAGAAAACTAGGTGAGTTGCGAGTTCCAGAATTGTTGTATTAAAAGCAGAGCTGAAGTCCACAAAGAAAATCCTTGCATATGTTCCCTGGTTGTCAAGATGTTGCAGGATGTGATGCAGACCCATATTGACTGTATCATCCACCGACCAGTTCTCTCAATAAGCAAACTGAAGGGGATCCAACAAGGGAGCTGTGATGTCCTTCAGGTGAGCTAACACCAGTCTCTCAAAGATCTTCATGATCACAGATGTCAGAACAACCAGGCTGTAGTCATTCAGTACTGTTATACTGGATTTTTTGGGGACTGGTATGACCATGGCTTGTTTAAAGCATAAGGGAACTTCAAACCCAGGACTTTCAGCCCAAAGTTTGACCCAAGCAGGGTCATTTCTATATAGCTTTAGCTGCTGGTCTAAATCAGTTGTGGGGTATTTGGAAGACGGACAAACCAATGTAGTTCTGAGAGTCACTTTGCTTTCCTGTGTTTCTGTGAGGCTTTATGTAACCCAGGGGTGTCAAACTCCAATCCTGGGGGGTCATTGTGGGTGCAGGTTTTTGTTCCAACCAATTTCTGCTTTTACGTGAACCCCTGTCTCTTTTTAATCATGCCCTCCATCATTCCATATTTACTGTGTCGTTCAGCATATTCTCAGCAGGGTTTAGTTATCTTTTAAAGATTTTTTTAAAGGGTAAGATGTTGCTTCTTAATATCACTCTCATTTCTCCATTTGTTGCTAATTATCACAGCAGTAGAAACACAAATTAGGTCGCTGGTGCTCTTTAGGGCCTAATGATCAGCAATGACCTAAGGTGTGTCAGCTACTGAGATAATCAGCAATTGACACAGACCACAAAGAAACTACAAGTAATACCTTTTTTACTAAACTGACTTAATGTCCTTTGACAAACTCTGGAGAGTCAAGCTCCCTTTTAGAACTGTTATTGACAATAAATGTAAAATGATGGAAATAGGGACATGATTAAATGATAGGGGTTCACGTAAAAGCAGGAAATGGCTGGAACGAAAACCTGCACCCCCAGCGGCCCCCCAGGATTGGAGTTTGACACCCCTGATGTAACCTGTCAAAACAAGGGTCTCTGAGTGGCTTAATTTGCAGAGTCAGAGTCAGAAGGAGATAAAGGCCTTCACAACCAGAAGATCACCTTATTTCTTAACATGTTGAATAAAGGGGACACACAAGGCTCTTGAAATCAGAACATTTATAGGGCAGCAAACCACTTCCAGGTCCTTGGTTGTAACTGTCGCTGATGGAGGAGAGTCAGACAGCTATAATGGGATGATGCCAGTGTCAACAGCAGGCATCTGCCACCTTGACAGGCTTGGCCCAAGAGATGGCCCTCTCTGGCCTTACATTTCACTGTCACACAAATTGAAACCAATGGCTAGTGCTGGGTTGCTATTTCTTCAGTTTATTGGCACTTTGAGTATAGCATGATCTTCAAAGGTTCAAAAATTTGTGCCCTGGAGACTAACATTTATCACTGGAGCCTAGAACCCTATGTGGGAATGCAGAAATGTTGCATTTTGATTGGATATTTATTATTCTGAGGAAACATTTGTAGCAAATGGAACAGCTATGCCAAAAGTAGTGTTAGTATCATTGTACAGATTAGTAGAATACAAATATTTTTAACATTTCTGTATAACTTTGATACTGATCAAAATTCTGCAGTGGAAAAGAAAAATAAAACTCAAAGCAAATAAAATGTTTGATATTAAACACCATTAAAATGGACAAGCTGATGCTGGATCTCACCCAGGGCAGTAGGGGTGCCGTGATTGAAAGGTTGTGAGCATGCATCACGGGAGTAGATCCTGTGATATTTGTTTGTGTAATGTTATAAAGGTCACATCCATTCTCAACCAGAAATGCCAAACTATTCTTGAGATTCATCCCCGGAACACTGAATCAGCTGATTATTATCAAGATCACCATCAATTCCCATAGCTCACTTACAGCCAGTACGAAGTATTGAGTGTTGTCATGATTACCAAGAGTCCCTTTGAGATCTGTTTATTCCATGTTTCACCTGTACTTATGTTCCAGACTTCATTTTCCTCTATGACCTGGGTTTTGGATTTGTTAACTTCATTCATTGCTTATCTTGGATATCTGGACCTTTTGCCTGGTCTTCTAACAATGCCTCATGGATTACAGTTTGGCTTGATGACCTGTGTACTGGATTTCCTCGTTTTAACCTTTCGCCTGGCTACGACTTTGACTCTGTCTTGCTCCGCTTAATGCAGCCACATCTCTGCACATAGATTTGGCCTGGTGCTTTCATTACAATAAAGATCAATTAAGCATCTAAATCATGGTCTTCTGATCCTTTGGAACAGTAAATGTGCAGTTTCATTTTGGCCCTAAGGAATCTCACACTCCACCAGCATAACCATACCCTTAACCCTGAGCTTATTAGCAGTCTACAAAGAGTCAGGAAGCTTGTCCTCAAAGGGCCCAGCTAGCAACTCCTGACCGAAATAATAATCTAGACACTGGGGACAGAAATGGAAAGCTGATGCTTCATGTCTTTTATATTTTGTGTGTTCTTTCTGGGGGACAAATAACAATACATATTAGTTTTTCTCAATCGCGTTGATGCATTTCTTACACCAGAATAACCATTCTTCGACCAGTTAATGCAGTTCTCAAAACAGTCAAAGTATTTCTCATAATAGTAAAGTACCTGCATAAAAGAACCAGAACCACTCAAAAGGTCAAGCATTTAGTCAATCACAACAACACAGTCACCAAATGGACATAATCCTTCCATCATCATTTTAATATTAAAACAAAACATTTTTCCATCAAAACCATACTAATTGCAGAGAGTATAGTATTCACTACAAATATGACCAATATTTTCACACAAATGTGGAAAAATAAAATATTCACACAACTGAACGTGAAAAACAGAGGCAAATATGGTCACAGTATTGAAAAAAGTACACTAGAATGACAGCGAAATGAAAACAACAATAAAATAATAATCAAATAATATGTGACTGTGCTATTATACTTGTGAAGTGATACTCTGAGATTTTATTGCTGACATTCACCCTAGGTGTCCAGGTGCCGATCTCTTATCAACAAGCATAGCTAATAGTCCTAATGGAAAATGTTGACTAATCAGAACCAAGTCCAGGCTGCAGACTTGGCTCAACTGACTATCTGCTAATTGCTTACAGTTGTCACCTGAGGTTCATAATATTGAGACTGTCAGTGTCCTGCACTCTTAAATGTAGAGGACTGTTCCACAGCAACGTCTGCCATAATAACCTGAAAAATATCAAGACAGAACCCTGCCACAAAGTACCTGTGAGGTCAGCCTCGACTTGGATCTTTGGAATGTGAGATCTCTGATCCCTAAGGCATTACATATAAATATTACAATAAATAACATGAATACATATAAACATAACTGACTCAAGTCCTAGCATGCTCTGCTTGATGGAAACCTGGCGTAAACAAGTTGATTATGTGGCACTAAATGAGTGTAAGCTATTCTCTCACAAATTTTGGTTATGTACCAAAACAAGTTCTTTCTGGCAGTCAATTTTTACTTTCCTCTCAGAATTTGGAAAGGTATTGAGCCACCTCCCTTTGGAACAGCATTTGGTTTAGTCCCTAACCCTATTGAGTCATCTCCCTCTGGAGCAAAATTTGGTATAGTCCCTAAACCAAATGAGCTACCTCCCTCTGGTGCAACATTTTGTATAACTGGACGAGAATCTTGTATAAACAGTTATGCAAATAACAAATTGGCCATTGTGACACTGCTAGATAGAAGATTAGTACTTTTTAAATGGAAACACAAATCTTTACTGACCTTTGGTCAGTGGCTCAGGGACCTTCTGTACTAGCTGTCACTAGAAAAGATACGCTATTCTACAAAATGTCATGGTCACAAATTTTATATTACCTGGTAGCCTGTATTGACATACAGTATTTAGATAAGATGAGCTCTGCTGGTTTCACCTTCTTGTGAATTCCCCCCAACCTCCCAGCTTCTATTTATTTTGCCAATAGTCTACCGTGGATATAAAAAGTAATCAGATCCCTTCAATTTTTTCACATTTTTTTATGTTCCAAAATGATGCTAAAATTACTTAAATTCATTTTTTGGTTCATGAATCTACCTTCATTAGCACATAATGACAAAGTGAAAACAGGATTTAAACATTTTTTATTTTATTAAAAATGAAAAATTGAAATATCACATTGTAAAAAATAATTAAGGAATTGCATTATTTTAATTTTTTTAGCAAAACTCCCTGTTTTATCTGCTGGACATAATTTGTCCCAGTTCTCAAGAATCACAGCAGATGTAGAGAATTTAGAGTGTTTTATATTTTATTGATGAAAAGCATTTCTCAATACTGAGGTCACTTTTTCAACTCATTCCACTGTTAGCATGATAGTTGTTTATGTGGACTAAACTGACCATCATTTTTCACTGTTTTGTCATAAAGTACATTTAGTCAACTCATCTGCCAAAATTCCTGAATTATTTTTTAAATCAAACCCCACCCACCAGCAAAACTTTATATATTTAGATCCCATTTTGCACATGCTGAGATACTGTTAACCATCCATCCATCCATTTTCCACCACTTGTCTGGTTTGGGGTCATGGGGGCATCAGTCTAAGCAGAGATGTCCAGACCTCCCTCTCCCTGGCCACCTCTTCCAGCTCCCCCTTGGAGATATCAAGGCATTTCCCTGTCAGCCAAAAGATATAATCTCTCCAGTGTGTTCTGGGTCAGCCACAGGGTCTCCTCCTGTCTGAACATGCCCAAAACACCTTGCCTGGGAGGCATCCAGGAGGCCTCCTAGGTGGATGCTCAAACCACCTTTCACCAGCTCCTTTCGATCCAGACGAGCAACTACTCTACATTGAGTCTCTCCCAAATGTCTAAACTCCTCATCCTATTTCTAAGGCTAAGCCCAGACACCATGCACAAACTCATTTGTTGTTTGTACTGTATGACCACCAGTCACATAAAATTTACTTACTGGATGCTGTGAATGCTGCATGCTTTGATATTTCTCTTGAGAACTGCTAAGGTTGGATTAGGCCTGTTAAAGTTTTTCTCAATCAATTTCATGCATTTCTTTTACCAAAAAAGAACATTCTCGAAACAGGTAATGAAATCCCCATAGCAACAAAGCGATTGCTCATGGCATATACAACATCTTGCATTCTTTTGCACATATTGCAAATGCTGAGGCTCAAAATGCTCAACTTGAAAGACATTTCTCCTCATGTGGTGCCTTTCTCATTTGACAAGCTCTTCAAAACAGTTAATACCGTTAATAGTGAACTCAATAAATTACTGTCTCAGATTGACACAGTAGTTCAATGCATAAAAAAGACTTCATGCATGTAGCATTTGTATATCTACAAAGGACAAAGCTTATGTCAAGAAAGTTTATTATCAATGTGACCTCCTCTTGAAAACCATGGAAAGCCCATACCGTCAATATCATTAAACTGCTTGCACAAAAGCATATATACTGCTCTTGTGAGATAATGCATGAAAAGTGCTAATAAGGAGCAGGAAGCTGTTACTCAGAGATACAACCAAGGCCTGGTGGGAGAAAGCGGTGAGCAATTGTGCGGTAGGTATGGGGGATGGGAAGAGACGGGGAGGAGAGTTCAGAGGTATCCCAGAGTAATGAAATACAGACTGTAATGAAATACAGTCCACCATTGTTGACTGTTATCAACCACAGTGTAAGGATTGATAATCCAGGTACATGGGTGCAGCCTCTGGTTAATCTGATCTACTGTGACGTCTATACTGCAGATATTCTGGATTGAGAACAGGTACCATAAATACTGAAATTATATCTGCCACAACATACTGCAACGTTAAGTTACCGCAGTATATTGCTATAACACTTCCCTTCAGTAAATATGATTATCTATACTCTTTAGTGTCAAAACTGAACTACCGCCCTATTCTGGCATAAGAGCCTCAGTATTTACCTGAGAAAATTGTAAACATGGTGAGGGCAAACAATTCAGTTCTGCTCTGGGAGATCAAGAATGCTGTCGTGCTGAAGAGGCATGCAATGATAATGAAGCAGCTTAACAAAGTTCCATTCCCAGGGAATAGTGAAAGGGTAAATGAGCTAAGACGTGAATATACAGATCAAATCATACAGTACTGCTCTGAATCTACAGTACATCTCAGCATGCTGATATAACTTTTCACACTATGGCATGCAGTTGTAGAGAATACTGTACTTAGAGTACATTACACTGTTATGTCAAATGGGATGCTATACTATTAGAGTTTTTCTCAGGCACTTAACTACATGGACCAAGCCATTAGTGCATGTTGTCAATTCCAAATACATATGAGCAAAACAGCAAACATTCTTGCATAACAGCAAAGACCTTAACATTGCTTGTACATCACTCTTCATTGCTGAGGGACTTTTTGTAAAACGCAGCTTAAGACTGAGGAGAAAATAATGATAGTAGTAATTGTGAAAAAAAATAAGCAAACAAGTAAATGAAGTCAAATAGTTTATTTCAAGACATATAGACACGTGGACTCACAAAGTGACCCCCAACCGGTCCTTGACTAGCTGCACATCTATGAAATGACACTTTATTGACTGTTGTACAGGTACTGTGCAAAGTCAAAGTCAATGTCTTTATTCGTCATGTGCACAGTATGGCAGAGACATACATGCAATCAAATGCTTGTGATGAGGCACAGATAATCGGACATACAAATACACATACAATACACATGTATGGCAAGATATAATAATGAGAAGGAGAAGATCAACAATAAGGTAATAAAAGGTGGAGGGAGGGTAACAGCATTCATGTAAGGTGCTATCGATGTAAATGTAATAAAGTGACAAGTGGAATTAACAAATACTGTATTGAGTGCAGAGTAAACAGGTACAAGTATAAATTGGTGACAGCAATGTCAGTGTTAAACAGACTGGAATTTAGTAGTCTTATGGCCTGCAGGTAGAAACTGTTCTGGAGCCTGGTAGTGCGTGACTGTATGCTCCTATAACGTGGACCAGATGAGCTTGGTGAGCGTGATTGTATTGAACCGCCAAGATCGTGACAAAACTCAACAATCCGGGGCTGAACATCCACCTGTGTAACTGAATTTTGGAGTTTCTGACAAGCAGACCACGGTCGGTAAAAATTAGAAAACACACCTTTTCCGTGCTTAGTGTGAACACTATACACAGAAATTCTTTAGCATTTACATCTCCTGTCTTTCTTTTTATGAGACATAAGTACATGAGTGAGAAGCTATGGGGAAGAGTACAGGGTCAGCCATTTATCCAGTGCCCTGGAGCAGTTTTTGGGGTTAAGGGCCTTGCTCAAGTGGTATTAAAGACACCTTGCTGGTGATGGGATTTGAACCGGTAAGCTTCTGGAAACAAACTCATAACCCATGGAGTCACAAACCACACCCACACACCACGGAGAGGAGAGTGGTGTTGAGTGATAACAGGAGAGCTTGTGTGTGTGTATCAGTGAGGGGTACAGCAAATTTTTTTCCCTTCAGAATCAGAATCGTTCATTTCTGCGCCAAGAACTTTTGAATACAAGGAATTTACTTTAAGGTGTCGTGCAAGTAGTAAAAAGACAATCAATCAGGGCATTCAAGACAATCAGTGCAAAATAATGTGCATACTAAAATAAAATATATGCAAAGGTGGTGTGTAGTGAGAAATGCTGTACTTTTTTATCTGCCGTGAAAGCAAAACAAAGGCTGCAGAATGGTGGAGGGCTGGAAGATATAATCAAACCACAGACATAGACATGGAATCGAACTATACATTTATACTGGTAGGTGGAATTTCTTTTTCTTTTTTTTTCTTTTTTTATTAACCAACAGAAATGGAAAAAAAGGCATGATACCACAATTTCCAACAGTCAGGGGACAAGGAGAATAATCAAGCTTTTAATTGCAGCCTGCATTCATTCAGGTTTGGTGTGATGGCATGTCTTAGCAGTGACTCACCAACATTGTTTAGTTTTTGCCATCACAGTTTTCTTTTATAGATGGAAATAAATATGTACTTTGCTTTTCTTCCAAGCTCAGACTCTGCAAGCTCTTTATGAAATCAAGCTATAAGCAGGTTTGGGTGAGAGTGGAAAATAAAGAATGACCAGAAGGTTGCTAGTTCAAACCCCATGATTGGCAAAGTTTCACTCTTGGGCCCTCAGTAAGGCCCTTAACCCTAAAACTGCTCCGGGGTGCAGGATAAATGGTTGACCCTGCTCTCTGACCCCAAGCTTTGCTCTTCCGTGTATGTGTACCAGTATATGTCTCATGGAGAGCAAGATGGGATATGTGAAAGCCATATTCCAATGTACTTCTATATGCCAAATGTAAGCTTTAATCAAAAGGCTCTGCATCAGTCAGTAATATTATATCTATTATCTGCAAGCTAAAATTTACTATGTAAAAGTGTTTGCCATGTTCTGCATTGCGTTCTTCAAATGTAAACAGAATACAAGCGGGTCATTCAATAGGAGAACATTAAATGTGCCTTATAGTTATATCACATTTTATGTCACTACACGTGGGTGATGTGTGTTTCTTTTTGCTATTCCATGGATTTGTATGTAGACTGTATCATCACAAGGACAAAATATACAGATCAGTGTTGCTTGTCTTTGCACAGGGCTTTATGTTCTTCGTGATCCTCTTAGCCAGTTTTCATGTTTGTCATGTATTATACTGTATTTTAGGTTTCTATAGATGAAAAGGTTTAGCTGGCCGTTCATCTTGGTGAACATCACGCTGTACCTCTTTGGGTGCTCACCACTGTGCCTTGATTGAACCACTCGTGCACAAGCACACACACACACACACACACACACACACACTATGCTGTATAAATGGACTTTCTGTTATTGCTGCTGTTATGACATCAGATGCTTTTTAGATATAAAAATCAGGAATGGTAGTGGAGGACCTCTTGGATGTGGTGTTGCTTTCACACCAGCACTGACTCATGAAAGTGTTTTTAGTGCGAGTGCTACCCACTGGGACCATGCACAGAAGTGTCTCGACAGTGTCCAAGCCATGGTTAAAAGCTGCCTTTTTTCTCAGAGAGGATTAATTATTTTATAGGTTGTAAAGAACTCCCAGAGTCCCACGTGAGGTCTGTGAGTCATTATGAAATAGAACAAAGGCCTTATACATTACGTAACACAGTAGACAGGGTGTCAAACACTTGACCTAAAGGTCTAAGGATCAAATCGGGCAGTACATAGCTTGGCAGGTTGGAAATCTTTCGCCATGTTGTGGGTTTTGAATATTGTGGCTAGCAAAGTAGTCATCATCACTGGACCCTTCAGCACAGCACTTAACCCCATTCACTATAGGGGTGTTGGGTGCTGGCTGACTCTGCAATCTAACCCTCCAACCTGCTCACACATGTACACAAATGTCTGTGTCTTTCAGGGAGAGCATGATGAGGCATGTGAAAACTGAAGAATTCCTTTGTAGCTGTATCTGTATTCGGACTTGTACAAACGGCAAATAAAGTATATATTGTGACATCCTTATGATGGTCATATTAGTACGGTGTGTTGGATGAGTCATCCCAGTGTCACATTTAGAGGGCTGTGATATGGACAGGACAGGAGCTGAACTCTGGACACACACATGCCTGAATGTCACAAAATGCTTTTTTACTATAGACTTTTTATTCCCTATAGACAGCGAAGAGCACTGTGCTTTTTTTTTTTTTATATCTGTAGTTTGCCGCTATGGAGCGGAATCCATGCCACCTTGAAATGCAAACACGCAATCGACGCGACGTATTGTTTTGCAGTGCACAGCACGCAGAAACCATGCCATGTGGAAATGCAATGCACAAGAGGCATTGCTTTTCAGTGAGTGACGTGAAGAGAACGTGACACAATGAAAAGCAAAACTATCATTTCATTGATTTTCATCTTGTTCAACTACCATCCAGAAAAACAATTAGAAGGGATTACATTGCACACAATTTAACGATGAAACTGTGACATATCACACCGAAATGCAATGGCCGTCTTTGCTCTGCTGCATCGGCTCGTTTTCATTTTATATGCTGAAATCGTGCCACCAGGAAATGTAATCACTGTCCAGTCATAGCTCTCTAGCAAGCATGGGGCATGGTCATGGAAAACGGACTGAGACAATCGCTCAAGATCTAATCGATGAGGCGGCAGCCACTACAGCCCAGCTGTGCCCCTGTTAATAGGCTACTTCCTCACTTCAGAATGTCTTTTAGAGCAATATTTAGGCAAGAAATATCCTCTCTGCTCCAGCAGGTAGAAAGTGGCCATCAGTGCCACTATGTATGATGATCTGCCACTTACACATTCAGTGGAAGTGTGCAGAAGTGTGGCTGAAATAAAATTATCTGAAATTTCCCTTTGGGAAATAAAAAAAAATTTAAAAATGAAGATTAAAATGTTCCATGGTTTACCTTAAAAGCTTGTGGTTCCTGTCAATATGTCACAGGCAAGTTGGTGCAGGAACATTGTGCACTCACCTACTCACAGTCTTGCAGATTGTTTCGATCCAGAGGCCGCAAAGGTACCACTGTCAGCATGTACAATAATGGTACAATTGTCAGTCTGACCCACTCAGGTTAAAACTCAGTTTGTATGACTGACCTAAATCAGAATCTATATGGCAGTTTTTTCTGTTATCACCTAGTCACTCACCGCCAGCTTATACATCCGAATCCCAACCAGGGACTGTGGAAACATCCTACATCTACTCATTCTAGATAGCCAGGAAATTATCCGAACATAATTTAGTTGCTGAGAAGGCACACATAAATTAGAATCCAATCAGAGTACAGAGATAAACATATTACACAACATGCATAAAGCAATACAAAGAATCAAGGTAATATATTCCTAGCAGTGAGTACAAGACCAGCCTGGCTAGAAACTATTCAGTAAAAGCACCTGTGCTAACTGCATGTCATTGTAACCCAGGTTGTGTGCCACTTCCCACTCAATGACCAATTGCACAGGTCAGTGTAGGCCCAGGTCCCCTGTCTTTTCACTCTGCATTATGTTTCTGCTGGTTGATGTGGCGTGGTGTAGGAAGGGGATGGAGACCCAGATACAGTGCAGGAAAGTGCAGGCAGTAGTCGCAGTGTCCACAGTGGCAGCCTGGCTTCAGGATATCCGATCCGGCGTTGTGATTTGGGTCTTACAGTGTGAAGGTGGGTAAGGGTGAACTGCAGTAACTGTCCCAAAGTGGAGCTGGCTTTAAAATTTACAAAAACCAAGTGCTTGCTATTGGCAGCACACACACACACACACACACACACACACACGCACACACCCACTTATGTATTTTCAAAAATGTTTCTTTTCTTTACTCAACAAAATAAGTGTTGAAATTTAACAATGTTTGTATTAAATGACAGGCTCTCCGTACTCCTTCTTCTCATATCACTCATCCTCCATAAACACAAAACTGGGATGTGATACTTCACACATGCAGGAAAATAAAGAGAGATGCAGTATGTGTTTTACAATACAGTCACATATTCTCAATTTGGATAAAATATTAGCAAATACTGCAAAAACATTTAATCACCAGTAATATTTATCCGCTTGTTTATTGCTTAATTATAATTCCTTCCCTAAACTGAAAACACTGTCCTTTAACTTCTGATATAAAAAAAAACATATATTTAACCTTATATTTAGGCACATTATTCAAAATGAACCAAAAATATTTCCATCCTGCTCATTATCAAACATGTTTTATCATTTAAACATATGGATGGCTTGATTTTATTAATTAACAAGGTGGGATTAAACACAAATCATGTCGTGACTTCTCACAAAAGGGAAAATTTGCTTTTGCGTACAACCACTTAAAGCCAAAACTGAGCACACAATAAAACACACGCCCTCTAGTGGTTCAGAACTTAATAATGTACAAAAAGAATAAACACACCCATTGTGTAATGGCCCCTATTTAAACAGTAAACTAAGTAAGGAATAAGAGGAGGTTTAAATGAAACAAAAATGACTTCTCCCACTATCCTGTTGTACCATGTCAAGGGTTCAGGCTACAGACCTTTCCCCAATATGGCTACGCATGGCAAGCATGTGGGGGTCCTGATTACAGCATTTTTCCCCCAGCTATCTTGCAACCTTTCCTTAAATCTCAAGTGATAGGTGTTACCTTTGAATTAGCCAATCATTGATGAGGGGTTTTCCTCAGGATGTGACCAGAAAACAAAGGACAGCCAGGTCCTGAGTCTAACAGCCCATCAGAATGTCAATGACAGGGCAGCTGTTCTTCATTGAGGGGAAACTTTCAGCAAGGCAAAGTTTCCCTAATTTCACATATTTTTGAAATGATATGCTTTAAGATTGAGACCATTGTACCAGTCAAATGAGACCATGAATATGTACAGATCTGCTAGGAGTTGAGATAGCATGGACCCACAGAAGCCCAGGAAACACAGGAACACAGGTAATTTGGCGGGGGGGGGGGTTCAGCTGTCTTACAATGTGAATGAATTCTAACACCTGAATCTATCAGAGACCACCCTTTACCAACTAAAATGTTTTAAAAAGGGTACTGCTGTGTTTTTATTAACTGATTGACAGCA
Organism: Gymnarchus niloticus; assembly: GCA_009936485.2. Lineage (NCBI taxonomy): Eukaryota > Metazoa > Chordata > Actinopteri > Osteoglossiformes > Gymnarchidae > Gymnarchus > Gymnarchus niloticus. The sequence continues at coordinate 6,814,254 of JAACJT020000016.1, read as the reverse complement.
TGTATGGTGTTACACAGAGGTCCATAGACAGGCAGGACAGAAGCACTATGGTTGAAGCATACAAATGACTTTACTGTGGGGAAACCAAATACAAAACACAATCAAAGTTAAACCATGATGAAATAACTCTAAAGCCCTCAAGTACAAAGAAGCAGTGCATACCCAAAACCAAAATGCACTGCATTTATTTGCTGACACTGAAGCCTGCATGCACAGCGCACCACCATTGCTATGTGTTGATTAAGATGCAGATACACATGACATACTGCAAAGCCCAGATGACGTAAGATTACTTCAGAATTTAAAAAACGCATTTCTACCACCTATCGTTTTTAGCTGTTAATTGAATTTTTCAACAAAACATTTCAAAGTGGTTTTATACTGAGCATAAATTGATATGAAACACTGTCTAAGCAGTGTCTAATATTCCCTACAAATAGCTTGCAAAGCATGTTGACCTGGATCCTTTGCTATAAGTTTGTGCATTGACATTGTTGGTATTGACACTCAACAGTGGTTAGGTAATTATGTTTGTTTAATCAATATCATAATACAAGATAATATAATTGGTCTCAGAACAACTAAGTCAAGTGTGTTGTATTTAATAAAAAAAAGTATAAATATGTTTCATATTTATTCTTCAAAGGAAGCAATTCATTAATTTGGAAAACACGGACTGAAATAAGAAATGGGCTTTATCATGCACTAATGCAGTCATACTAGAACCTTAGAGTCTCATTGAACTTTTCAAAATCGTGAATCCTATTATGCTGAACTTATTTTTCAAAAAAGAAAATGCACTTGGAAGGAGCTGAACATTTTCTACATAAATAAATAAGCAAAAAAAAAAAAAATGTGAAGGAAGGAAATATAATTTATATAACAATGGTAGTAGTAAGGCTATGTTGTATGTGCATGGTTTTGTGCCAAGCATCTAATATCTGATTTAAAGTGATAGGAAGCCTACAGTTTTCTCATTTTGGTAGCCTACAGGATTTTGATTACAAAAGGTTGGTAAGTATGAATTTATCTGTCTTTTCTAATTTATAAATCATCTATCTATACAACAGCATTTCACCAGTTCCATCTGTGACAGATCCAGACTGTACTAGACATAATTTACATAATTATATGTAGTCAGTTTAGTCACATACTTGTATAGTGTTGTCAGCTTTTTATTTGAAAGTCTAACTTAGGCCTAGGTCTCTGAAGTAGAACTTTGCTAGGTTTTTTGTGTTAATTATCTCCATAATATAACAACCTGCTGGTCAATATTCCAGACTTGACACACTGAACAGTATATACTGTATCTACATACACCTAGAGTGTCTTCAAAATACTGGCTGTATTTTCTTGACCCAGATGTGGGCTCATGGTTCTGCCTACAATTCCGGACCTGAATATCAGACAGTTTCCTGTATTTGTCTTTGTTAGGAAATTTAATGAATTCTACTGTTAACATGCTAACATGAACTTTCAAGTGATAAAAAGCAATGTGGGAATTCTTGTTTTGTATGGGACAAGGTAACATTTGCCAGCCATGATCATTTGAAGTAGAGTCTATTTATGAAAAGTAATGGCAGAACAGTGATTGTTACTTGTGGAAGGTGATGCCCTGCACTTCCATCTCTTCATTATGTGAGGTATAGCAGTTAATGGCCCAGCACTGAGTGCCAGTGGTGTTATTTTGGGGACACCATAGATGTGGTTAGCCATGATCAACATGTAGCAATGGCAGCACTCTGCGCACACCAAAAATCATGTCATGTCCAATCCAGTGATATAAATCACTGTCTCCACTATCCCTTGATTTCCCCTGATCTCAAATCCACTCAGCTGACCCTATGAAATTTCTAATAAGGCAGTTAATGTATGCATGGGCCAGCTGGGACTGATTACTCAGGATCACTCAGAGCCAGCCATCTACCACTGCAGTATCTCCTATGAGCTCACAATATTCTTGAGTCAGTTTAATTGCAGAAAATTATGACTAATTATTTAGAATTAAGCTGCTTTTCTGAAGTTAATGCTTAGTGCAAATACTCACATCACCACAAAAAAAATGATAAATATTAAAAATGATTATTCATTCTGTTTGACCAACCACTCTGTAAAAATACACCTGGGTGTACAGTGATCCTGATGTGTGTGGGTCAACTAAATTAGGATGCAGAAAGGACCCTAACACTGATATCACCCAACACATCCATCATCACTGATATCAATATTCCATCCATTCAACCTCAGTAACCACTTATCTGGTATGATGTCACAGTGAACGAATCCCTGGAAGCACAGGGAGTGAGGCACTATGAACTGGATGTTGGTCCATCACACAGCAGATACTCACACACTCAATTTAGAGACACCAATTCACCAAGCAGCATGTCTTTGGACTGTGGGAGGAAACCAGAGTACCTAGGGGAATCCCAAAGTGAACCCTGACTGGGAATTGAACCCACTGTCCCGGAGGTGTGAAAAGATGTACTATCCACTGAGCTTTCATGCTGCCCTGACAAACTTTTTTTTTTTTTTTGCTGTTCTGTTTAATATTATTAAACTTTATTAAACTTGTTTTTCCTTTCAATCGCATGTTCTTATATCATTACATGACTATTACAAAATATTATGCGTATAAATATTTCCAACTATCGCTAGACACTAAATTTCAGAAAACACCAAAGTGATGTTAATTCTGCACCATATCTACTGAGAAAGAACTTGAATAACATCAAAAATTTTACTTCTTTGTTTTCTTACACTCTTCAGGCAGTCTTGTGAATAGTCAAAAAATGTAATAAAACTGTGCACCTGAATTTGATCAGTGTAAATGCTAGAAGAGCTGCCCAACTCATAAAGAGTACATTAGGCTAAATGGCAACAGAAGAGATTTTGATTCTTAGCTATGACAATATAATTAGCTAGTTAATTGAAGCAATGAAGTGAGGCAAGAGGGCTCATATGGTGCAGCTTCCTCCTTATCTGAAGCTGCCACATTCCTCGGTTGTTGTTTAAGGTGGAGATGACTCACACACAGGCTAAGCTGCGGGCAGTCCTAGTTGTTTTGTTAAGCCTTCTTTCCTACACACTTGCCGAGCTGAATGACTGTATGGTAAAGCCAATGATTTGTTAAACCACAGAACCCCACATCGTTGCATAAAAACTTATGTGGTGTAATTTTATGTGACTAGCATCTGCAATTTTGTTATGCACACCTATGAAAATATTTTTCAGACTTGTCTTTGTACTAGATAAGAGGTTGGGAGATGGATGGATGGATGGAT
>JAACJT020000016.1:6781335-6810870 GCA_009936485.2 Gymnarchus niloticus | reverse complement strand
ATGCACACCTATGAAAATATTTTTCAGACTTGTCTTTGTACTAGATAAGAGGTTGGGAGATGGATGGATGGATGGATGGATGGATTATTGCAAATTTTACCCCACCTGCCAGAAGGGGCGTTAAACCATCAGCCTTAGAGGCCACTGTGCCACTCTTGATTACTATACACATTTTTCATACTTACTGTATTTATTTTATAGACTTTTTAACCATGTTGCATTGGCCACTGGCAAGACATACCTCGTGCATTTTCAACCACGTCAAATAAAATCGAGGAGGTGGATAGACAGTTATAGATTAGTAAACGCTTTGATAAAACACCACTTACGCAACAGAAGCCCCATTTCCTGTTGATAATAAACGCATGTCACATTGCACCCCCCCAGCAGACGCCCTCCACCTTTCTCCCTTTCATATCATGTGCCCTAAGCCACTGTACATCAGTCATCATTTATTACTAAGCAGAAGGTTTAAGCTGTTTCCTTGGCCTCAAAGCTGGCGGCATAATCATGATTTCTGAGCAGAGTGACCTTCTCAGACAAAGGCCGATAGAGATTACTCTTTATAAACGGATTCCAATAAAGACGATACCCTCGCCTGCAGTGCGGTTCACTGTCACCATACACATGCTAGTTTGGCTCTACCCCGTCTGTCGCCATGTTCAAAGGAGAATGTGCAGCGAAAAGCATGCTGCCCACAAAACACGGGGAAACCTGATGTCTCTTCAGCTTGAGGCATTTATGATTCTTGCCATTATTTGTTTATATGGTGGCCACGGATTTCATTTTTAGCCTATGTTAGAAAAGTTGAGCTTTCATTTCATGATGCACTTACATCAGTTAATATAAAAGTAATTCATCCTGTCAGGTAGTAACATCTGGGGATGTTCAAAAGGGACTTACCTTCTTATTTGTGATGCACTGTATTACTTTAAATTTGATGTAGGTAATCAGATTTGTGGGAATGAAATCATCTATTTAGTCACAAGGAGGTTTGGATTATTTAAGACACTGGATGGATGCTTCAAATATTCTCCATTTAAAATATCATCTATCCATCTCCACATTCTGTTGAAAGCTGCACAAAACATCCCTTTCGGTCATGACCACAGATAAAAATCCTTGTAGCTTGATGATGGTGGGGTCCTGAAGCTAAGCCAGCAGCTTTCTCATCCTAGGAGATCTCCCTTTGCATGGTTCCTGAAACGACTGGGTCACTTATACCTGAAGAGGCTATCCCTTTGTTGATCAAATTACACTTTTATGAATTCAGGTGATTCTACAGACAAAGCAGGCATGGAATTGCTGAAGCTTTATATTGGGGTGGTTAATAATGCACATAAAGGTTAGCTGTGAATTCAACACTCTCCAAAATGCAATTTTAAGCTTGAATCTCCACTAGAAATTATCTCCAACACACTCTCGGGAAATGGGGCTAGCTTTCTCTTCAAAGAAGCATGGTTTGATCAAGGTATCATCACTGAAATATGCTAAGTGTGTCCTTTCATCCCAAGTAGCAGGAGTCGGCATGCATCTGTCCCAGTTTGATTGCATAGGAGACAAGTGACTTGACAGCCTTTCAAAGTGTTTCCGGATGTCTGGTTTGATTAAATTCTCTCTCCTCTAAAAGGCAGTTAAAGCAAAATCAATACAGAAATTGCTACCAATTATCCATGTTTTCTTGCAAAACCACATGCAGTTAAACATAGTTTTATCTTTTCCTTTATTCAGAATAGCTAAACATTTTTTGCATTTAATTACTTTATATCTGGCCTTCACCGTTCATGCTTTTCCTTACTTAGGTGAGATTGGCTTTACTGTGTGGTGTGTGGTTTGGCTTTCCTGTCGTTCATGTGTTTACATAGATGTTCTCAGCTCCACGTGATTCACCTCTGTCCCATCCTGGCCCCCATATGCACCTCCCAGATGTGATACAAACTGCCTAAAGGTGCCTCATCACTGGCAATCATTAAGTTAAACCCGTATCCTCAGGCTGCTCTGACAGAGCAGTGTTCCGATAATCCACGAGGTACCAAAATCTTCATTCAACACTTACAACCATAGAGATTAAAACCATTGTGATGCTAAGGCAAATGAACAGTGCTCATAGTGGTTCAATACTGCTGAATTATTGTTTTGTGTTCACCCAGTGCTGCTCACCAGCTCAAAATTGAAAATAAAAAAAAAATACTGTGAAAGACAGAAAGAATCAGTACTGAGAAATAGTTAACCTGTAACGTCCCCCATTTGGCAATTTTGCATGTTTACTCTAAATACATGATGAAAGCTGATTGTGATCTGAAGGATGGAACTGGGATGAAACATGGATGCCTGGAAAGAGACTTATAAGGATCCAGGGGATGCTGGCATGTGCCAGCAGACAACCACAACACTCCTGAAAACTTCAGCAGAAAACACTGCTTCACTGGCTCAAATAAATTTTGAGAAATAGTTTTCTTTGATAAATCGTTTTCAATGAATATTAAAAAAACTGGCAATGGCATAGAACAAACTACTGAATAAAAAACAGTAAAATAGTGGATGAGTGAAATTTGTCATAATGAAAATGAATGCATAAATTCAAAATGAGTGCACAAATATATGAATATAGATTAGAAACGAAAGCTTGCCCTTTGACTGCTTTGGTGGCCAAATGAAATAACCCCAATGATTACAATATAAAAAACACAGCAGTGTTGCTTTTAATATAATTTATTTAATTATAATATAATATTCACCTTCTCTTAATATAATTTTATATTTTATATAATATGCAATTAAACAATATTACTTCAAACACCAGCATATGCAAAGGAAAAATTAACATCATAAACACCAATACCTAATTTTGGTATGCAGTTACTTAACATTTTTAAATGTTCTTTATTTTGCTTTGCACATTAGGGCATAAGAATACTTGTTCAAACAGTACAACATGAACATTCCATTGCTAACACAGTTACGTATGTAGAATTAATACAAGATATGAAGCGTTTTTACACACAAAGCAGAGCTGACAGCATGCATATTGTAGATGTGATGTGAGACTTTTCCGAATGGTCCTGATATCTTGAGTCGTTCTGGGATGGCGTCCACGGGAGACGAAGAGATGGAGGCTCTGCATGCTGCTGTCATTCATCATCACACGGCTTTTCTGTGTTCTCCCCCCCGCCATGTTTTATAGACACATGCCCCCCTTGTTGCCTCTGAAAACCCATGGACTTCAGAATCCATGGCAACCAAAGTGATGTTAGAATAAAACTACCTTCACACTTCAAAGTGTTTGTCCAGAGTGTGAAAGCAGGCTGAAACCTAGGGGACTGAAGGAAAGCTGGTATGACGGTTCCAGTTGGTCATGTGGTTTGTTCTCCTGCTCTGTCAGCTCACTAACAGCGCAACGAAAAAACGATCCTACCAGAAGACACCACAGTAACGTTTTACAGTTTCACAGTCTCCAGCTGTGAGTGTGCAGTAATTTCCCTGAGACTAAAACCACCTCACATGACAATGACTCAGATGAAGTGCTTCACCTCACTCACACTTCATAAGAGCTTCACAGACACAAATTTGACCCTCCTCTCTCATGTGTGCACTGTGTGAAGGACTATGCCCTGTGAAGTAAAGTGGACAAGTATTCTACATCATCTACTTTATATTTGTTATGTATGTTATAGTGCCGTTTTGTTTAAGAATAAGAATAATGCTCTTATTTTTAAGATGGGGAGGGCTTGGATGACCCAGGGTGGGACACATTCAAGTGACAATTCCTTCATTCACCTGCAGAAATGTTCTAATGACATAGGTGTATTTCATTTTCTCTTCCTTCCCACAGACAGACCCGCCCATGTTTTCACCTTCTGTCCTGATGCTGGTACCATCTCCCCCTGCCCTTTGTTCTATTTTGCCAAAGCCCAAGTGACTGTGTGCATGGCTCAACCCTGTTGTGTTAAACTCTCAGACTGCCAGGACCAATCATAGAGTTGATGGCTGACATGTTACAGGACGGAAAGTTTAATGGGGTATGGGGACCAGTGAGGACAGTAGGCACAAGGGTCAGGGTGGGGTGACGGAATGGTCTTATGGGTGGAAACAAGAAACAAGGATTCTGGGAACTAGGTAATGAGGAAAACTCATAAAATCAAAGCTGAGCTGTAAATAATTCAATGACTGAACACAGGCATAACTGTACAGGGAAAATAAATAGTGCAGGGGTATGATATGATTATATGCAGGATAGCTGGTAGTTCGAGGCTGGTACAGGGACGCCATCTGGTGACTCGTGAGGATCATTGATTGACAGGATGCCCTCCCCCAGTCCTCCAGAGGAAAGAACTAGACAGTTATGACAAATATATAGGTGGCTGCATTGGAAGTCCACAATGAGAGAGGAGTCGAGAATGTGTTGGCCTGGAACCCAGAGCTGCTCCACCTTACCATACCCTTCCCAATCAAAGAGGTACCAGAACCCTGGCCCTGGTGGAGGTTGTCTCTAATGTGCTTGACTATGTACACCAGATGCCTGATGACCAGTCAGTTCATGGGTTTGTTGACCACTAGGTGGCAATCTGAAAAGTGGAAGGTTGTGCTGCATTGGAGGGTAGGAGGGAGAAACAGCCGGTAAGTGACCGGGATTATGCAGTGAGTGATGCAGAATGAACCCAGGAACCAAGACGACAGTTTTCCACCATCCTTGCCGCACGGGCAAGTCTTTGGTGAAGAACCACAATTTCTCCCTGAGACAGAGTAGCAGTTCTAGGTGCCAATGATGGTTAACCAGTCAGGCGTAGTGATGGTTGGCGTGGTTAAGAAGCCCAGGTGCAACTCCTGGCCTGGCGGCAAAAACATATCATGGTTTGAGTGGGCAGAGTGTCTACACAATCCCCTAATGAAGTCCCTGTTCCATTCTCCATTGCCCTCTGATGTGCATTGGTTTAATATTCTGACACATGCAAATGTTTCAAGTGTGTAAAATGTAAAATCCTCCAGTTGAGCACAGAAAGACCAAATGTACATATACCACTTGGCTCCTAAACCTGCAGAAGGGACAGTGAAAGTCACTGAATTTCTTCCAGGATTACAACATTTCCATTAATACATTCAACCAAAGCTGAGTAGTCTGCACAGATGCACAAGCGCAGTCCCCTGTGAGACTGGACCAACCAAACTTGTGGTTCATGTCTAGTTTGTTAATCATCATTTCAACTAATGTCAACTCTAGACTGAACTTTGCGTTGTTTCACACAGGTGAGCTTGACTTGGTTCCCTCAGGTGCTGTGTCACTCATTGAGCTTCTCCTTTCCACCATGCACTGAGAAATAGCAGGCCTTCTCATTTTTTTTCTTTTTGGCTCTGGTTGCCCCCCAACCGAGAGTGGCTCATGGGGGTCCGTCTCTTCATTGGGAGGGAGGGCGAATGCCTGGCAGATCCTGTTACAGGGGATGGGACGCCCGAGCCAGCCATGACGGCAGCACCTCGACAGCAGTGCTTGAGGCCCTTGTGGAACTGGATGGTGAAGAGCCCATAAACAATGGGGTCTAGGCAGGCGTTGAAGAGCCCGAAAATAAAAAGCATGTGGGTCAGCGAGTGGGAGACAGTCTCCTCCAGGTCGTCAGGGGAGAACCAGTACCACAGGCCCAGCAGATAGTAAGGGGTCCAGCACACAATAAAGGTCATCACTATGACGATGCTCATTTTCAGAGTCTTCATCCGTGCTTTGGGGATGTTATTCTTTGAGCGGCGAAGACAAACCTCAGCAGAAGACACTGAAACATATAACATATATATCCTTATCTTTGTACATCTTGCAGGACCTTACAATGCTCACTTCAGTTGCATTTGTTTGACCAAGATAACCAGCAAGATCCAGCTGTAGTCATTCTGAGGATGTTCATATTTACCAGGCATTAGAACGGTGTTGCTTTTTTTTGTAAAAATTTCTATGGTCAACATGAAATTGTTCCTTAGTAGAGAAATTCAAGGAACGATGGTAAATTACAGTATAACAGTTAATCGCTGAAAAAAATGAGGGCATCATTCTGTTCAAAAACCATGCTCTTTTTTACCACTATGAATACCACTGAAAAAAAAAATCTCATTCTCAGAAGTGCTAGGATGTAGAGACAGAACACAAGCAACAGGTCAGTCAACAGCTGGAACAAAAATCCACTGTAAAAGGGGGTCCAGAAAGAGATTACGGAGAAATATTAATCTAGCATATACTACAAGTTTTTTTCCAACCACTAAAACACAAAACTAATACTTCAAACACAATTCCCCAAACCTTTACTTCAGTTACATAAGTGTTAACACTTTTTGCATAACCTTAAACAAAATTTCCCCTTATACACAGATTTGCAGATCTCCTAAACACTTTTGGTAACACTCCAAGCACAAACGTCAACGTAAAGCACACAGTTGCCATTATGTATGCTGTGATGCAGAAAGTGCTGCCGTTCAAAATGCACAAAACCGGCAACTACAAACAAACAGCACACAGCGGTCAGCATTTAAACACAACCAAGCTTAACTGTTAACACATTGGTCCAAAGCTGCGATCGACCAATGAGAAAACAGTAATGCCATTTCTAAACCACACAAAAAAGTGATACAGTTGAGGTAAAATGGAGCCTAACAATCCTCAAAGAAATCAAAAGCAAGTGGTGAAGGTGAAGGTGGTGGAATATGCAGAGGGGTCTACAGAAAAGGAACAAGACGTCAAATGTCAGATTTGATTAGGGCAATGGATATTGACCATGATCGTGTTCATTGTATGACCATGAGAGAAGATGGCCAATGAGTCCAGCCAAATCTGAGATACTTCTCAGTTGAAAAAGTAATCTGTACATTCAGAGATGAAAACAAGCAATTCGCCTTACTGTACTGTATATTTTTGTTTTGTTGGCTTAGTGTGTAATTGCATTGTCTGAGTAGGACATGGAAATGCACTTAGAAGTGCCTTCTATTTTTACAGAACTGAAAGGCGCCCAGGCAATTGTGGCCAACCTGTTTACTCATGAACAGCAGAATTCTCTTATAGACATAGTCTGTGCCAACAACTCTATGAGGTTAAATGAAATACAAGACATTCCAAGGAATTCAGAGAGTGAGCCTGAGTAATGCAAATTAAACAGCTGTATTGTGTTCCTTTCCAATTCATAAGTGACAGAGTAAAAGCACTGTGTGTGAATATGTTCCAGTAAGACCTTTTTTCCGAATATTCATCTATTCACAGTAAACTGAAACATTTATGTAAAGTGATGCAGCTAAGGACACATCCTATTCTAGAACATTTTTGAGCTGGAGTCCATGGAGACTCTCATGAATTCCTCTACATTGATGAAGCAGGCTCAAACCTTGCCAAGAGAAGGAAGAGCGGGTGGAACATCATCGGCCACTGTGCCAATGTCCATGTACCTGGCCTGCATGGGGGTGACGTCACTCACTGTGTAGCGATCAGTCATCATGGAACCCTAGGACCTTATAACATGTCACATCTTCTGACGTTTCTCTGGTCTTCAATATACTCTAATGGAACAAGACCATCAGCAGCAGGATCAACCTGAGCAGAATTATTATTATGATTTGGGGTAATGTCAGATTTTATCACGAAGTTTCAGTTTGTGAATGGTTCACCATCAATTCAAGATTCACAAATGCCTACCTCCCCCTCACTCCTCCTTATTCCCAACCCGATATGTCAACCTTAAAGGATTTTTCTCAGCATAGAGGTGGATGCCTTGGGGATGGCATGAGATGACATGGTTGTAGAGTCTTGCCAGGGTTAGATTCATCACAGCCGGAAATATTTCCCACACTTGCCATGGAGGACATGGCCTGTGATGTTGATGAAGCCCTTTGATCTGATGCAGCCCGGTGGCTGAATGCAGAGCGATTTTTTTTTTTGTAAATGTATAACCATTTTTGTTTTGTTGAATTTCAGTTCTGTATGTATTGAAGAACACTTGTATCAAATGAATAAAGTTAAACCAAATCTTGCTTTTTACTTGCCTTGTGTTCTTTCATTGTTCCAGTTTACATCTTTGTGATACTAAAAGATCAAGTTTCGGTGCCAATATACCATTAAGTTGGCAGCAGTGGTACTTTGGTGTAAACTGTGGTTTGCAAATTGCAGTTTTTGTGTATATACGGGTACATGTAATTTTTTTTATTCCCCTGTAACCTCTGTATAACTGCATATTTACTTCCTTTTAGATTGCCTGTCCATCTGCACCTACGGTGAGGGAAATAATTATTTGACCCCCTGCTGAAATCCTAAATTGACCCATTTATAAAGAAATGAGAAGTCTATAATGTCACTGGTAGGTTTATTTTAACATTAGAGGATAGATTGTCAACAAAACAAACAGGGAAAAGTCATTATGTAACAGTTACAAATCAATTTGTTATTTATCTTGTGAAATAAGTATTTGATCCTCTAAACACTTGCAAGAAATTAGTGCACATGTACTTGACCAATCACAACACAAGTAGTACTTAATTGAGTATTAACGGATACCAAGCCAGCTTGCACATTTAATGCCATTACTTCATTAAATGGTATTCTTGGGTCACTAACCTGTCTACATCTTCAACCTTATCACCATGGAAAAGACCAAAGAGCTGTCTAAGGACATCAGACGCAAGATTGTTGAACTTCACAAAGCTGGAATGGGCTACAAGACCATCAGCAAGCAGCTTGGTGAGAAAGTCACAACTGTTGGTACAACTATTTGCAAATGGAAGAAAGACAAAATAACTGTCAATCACCCTCGGTCTGGGGCCCCAAGGAAGATCTCGTCTCGTGCGGCATCAATAATCTTAAGAACGGTGAGGCCTAACCCCAGAATTACACGGGAGGAGCTAGTTACTGATCTCAAAGTAGCAGGGACCGCAGTCACCAAGAAAACCATTGGTAACAGAGTACACCGTTACAGTGTGAAATCTGTCACGATATCTGAATGATTGATTTGTAGCCATCCTGATGCATTGCGGGAGTCACGAGGCGGGGCCAATACGCGACCAGTTAAAGTAAAATAAACAGCATGGTTGAAATGCTGCTGACAGTTCTCATCTCTATTACATCTCTCTGCTCTATTACAAACATGCACACAAAACAAAATCCTGCAGTGCTCACAAAGTACCCCTGCTCAAAAAGGCCCATGTTCAGGCCCGTCTGAAGCATGCCAATGAACACCTGAATGATTCCAGTGAGGCTTGGGAGAATGTGATGTGGTTGGATGACACCAAAATTGAGCTGTTGGGCATCAACTCCACTCGCCATATTTGGAGGGAAAAGAATGCTGATTATAACCCCAGGAACACCATCCCTACTGTCAAACATGGAGGTGGAAACACTATGCTTTGGAGGTGTTTTTCTGCCAAGGGTACAGGACGGCTGCACCGTACCGAAGGAAAGATGGACGGGGCCATGTACCGTAAAATCTTGGATGAGAACCTCCTTCCTTCAGCCAGGGCACTGAAAATGCATCGCGGGTGGATCTTCCAGCAAGACAACGACCCTAAGCACACAGCCAAGGCAACAAAGGAGTGGTTCAAGAAGAAGCACATTAAGGTCATGGACTGGCCTAGCCAGTCTCCGGACCTTAATCCCATACAAAATCTATGGAGGCAACTCAAGCTTCATGTATACAAGTGACAGCCTAAAAACCTTAAAGATTTGGGGGAGATCTGCAAAGAGTGGATGAAAATTCCTGCTGAGCTGTTTGCAAGCCTGGTGACCAACTACAAGAAATGTCTGACAGCTGTGCTTGCCAACAATGGTTACTCCACCAAGTACTAAATCATGTGTTCCAAGGGATCAAATACTTATTTCCCTAGATAAATGACAAATTGATTTGTAACTGTTACATAATGACTTTTTCTTGTTTGTTTTGTTGACAGTCTATACTCTGACGTTAAAATAAACCTACCAGTGACATTATATATAGACTTCTCATTTCTTTATAAATGGGTCAGCTTAGCATTTCAGCAGCAGGTCAAATAATTATTTCCCTAACTGTATGTACCGAGTAAAATTCCTTGTGCATGTTTGTGCTTTGCAAATAAAACTCAATTCTGATCTACTTCTCCCTTGTTACAGCTGTTGTAAAGTCATTCTTTGCTGTAACAACATAGACTGCCCTAGTACCAAGCTGATAGAACTAATATCTGTATATTTAATGCATTGTGCTTGCTTTGACAAATGACTATTTTTCTGCTTTTGACACACAGTGACATTTTTGAGATTATAGCTTGATCTTCTAAATTTGTGTTTAGGGTTTGGGAAAAAAAATGTAGTTTCAGAACATATGTTTTAGGTGTGAAAAACTAAGTGAAGCTACCTGTTTGATTAGCACTTGTGTTTTAAGCAGTTGTATAGCTTCTTCTGTATATATTTTTTCTGAGGCCAGAGTGGTTCAATCTTGTTCTGAGATGTTAACATGCTACCTGTTGAAAGTCTTCAGCCATATTTCCTTACTACTTAATGCACACTTAAGCTCACCAATGACTTTTATATACCTACTAAACACCCAGAATATCTGTGGAATTTCATACCATTCTCTTTCGTCATTCCTTTGGAGATTTCCACAAGGATCCTGGTGTAGCAGCTGATCATAATGACCAGGGGCAGGAGGAAAAGGCAGGAGAAGGTGAACATGTTGTACACCGTTTCCTGCCAGTGTCTGTTGAAGCTGCCCCGCGTGGTGCACTGTGTGAACTTCTGAGGTACCGTGATGGTTACATTGTGGAAGATGAAGATCTGGAGAAACAGGAGCACAACAGAGGTCTTATCGCAGGCAGGCCCACTTGTCACAATTTTCTTCCCATCCATCCATCCATCCATCCAGCCAACCATCCATCCATCCATCCATCCATCCATCCAATACAACCCGTCTTTGAGAAATTAAATTTTAAGGTTATAGAAGATCAGGTTGTCATTCATGGTATAGAACAAATCAGCATTGAAACCATTGACCATGTCCTACAAGAAAAACATTTTTCGTGGCATAGATTCAACGTGGTGTTTGAAACGTTCCTCTGAGATTTTGGTCCATATTGATATGATAGCATTACATAGTTGCTGCAGATTTGTCAGCTGCACCTTCATGATGCAAATCTATCATTCAACCACATCCCAAATGTGCTCTATTGGATTGAGATTTGGTGACTGTGGAGGCCATTTCAGTACAGTGAAAACATTGTTGTGTTCAAGAAACCAGACTGAAATGAGCTTTGTGACATGGCACATTATGTTGCTGGAAGTAGCCATTAGAAGATGGGTACACTGTGGTCATAAAGGAATGTACATGGTCAGCAACAACAGGTAGGCTGTGGTGTTTAAACAATGCTCAATTGGTACTAAGGGGCCCAAAGTGTGCCAAGAAAATATCTCCCACACCATTACACCACCAGCAGTCACCTGAATCGTTGATACAAGGCAGGATGGATCCATGCTTTCATGTGGTTTACAGCAAATGACCTTTGACCTTGACCATCTGAATGTTACAGCAGAAATTGAGACTCATCAGACCAGAAAATGTTTTCCAATTTTCCATTGTCCAATTTTAGTGAACCCATGCTCACAGTAGCCTTAGTTTCCAATTCTTAGCTAACAGGAGTGGTATCTAGTGTGGTCTTCTACTGCTGTAGCCCATCTGCTTCAATATTCAACATGTTGTGCATTCAGAGATGCTCTACTGCATACCTTGGTTATTTCGAGTGGTTACTTGAGTTACTGTTTCTGTTCTATCAGCTCAAACCAGTCTGGCCATTCTTCTCTGACATCAACAAGGCATGTGAGTCCTCCACCACCATGCCATCCTAAGACCCATACAATATGGCACATCTTCTAGATTTCCTCAGCATCTTTGAACAGGAGTAGAGAAAGCTAGGGCTGCAAGAGCAGTCACCACAATTCGTTGTTATCTGGGACATCAGTTTTCACTGTACTGCTGTGGTGGTCACTAACAGGTTCATTGACAATCCCAGTTGCTCAGATCTATTTCTTCCACCCTATTCTGATTCGCCATTGAGGAGTTTTTCTTGGCTTGGCAGTGGAAGTTTTATGACAAGACCCCCTAAATGCAAGAAAACCTCCAGGTGCTAGAAGAGTCCTATGGGGATATCACAGTGGACTCTATGCAGGGGTGGATTCAGCACACCAGGGGTTATTTTCCCTGTTGCCTGGCCAAAGATAACCAGGCATGCAATGTTGACGAAATTCTGTGGCATGACCCAGCCCAAAGACATGACCAGAGGAAGAGGAGTACAGTAAAAATGCATGTTAATTTTTACCATTTTCATTGAACTTTTCTCTACGGTGTTTAGTTGTTTAGTTATCTTGAAATTCATTATTTCATCGCCTTATAAAGGTTTTATTATAAGTTTTTATGTCCAGCTGAGATTAATAGATATTATTTCTCAAAACTAAAAAATATGAATCAAAGTAGTAAGTCCTTTGTATTGTGCAAATCTCATTTTCATCTAAAAACAGCAGAAAATGAAGAGATCTCACCCCAAGTTCTCTGGGACAGGTAATTTTTTTCTACTAGCTCTATCATTCTGTCATGCTAACTATGTAGTGGTTGACTGCCACCACAGTTGTGGGCTATGAAATAAGCACCCGCCGTCCCTGCTGGACCCCAGCCTTACCTGTGGGATGGACAGGACACCACTCATCACCCAAGCAATGCCCAGCATGACCTTGCACTTCCTGCGAGCCTCATTGATGGCCAGTGGGTTGAGGATGGCTGCCTGGCGGTCCAAGCTGATGACCACGGTGATGAAGGCACTGGAGTACATGGCCAGCAGCTTGAGAAACATCAGCAATCGACATGTGGCATCCCCAGCCAGCCACTGCACGGTGATGTTCCATACAGCATCCAGCGGCATCACAATGAATGTCACCAGCAGGTCTGCTGCGCTCAGGTGCATGATCAGCATGCGCACATGGGATCTGCGCTTGTGGCCGGTGCCGGCGGCCCAGAGCACACCCAGGTTGCACGCTGCAGAGATGGTGCAGAGGATGAAGGTGAGGATGACACGCATCTTTGCCGCCATGGAGAATGTGGGCAACTGTAGCACATCACTCCCAATGCTCCTGTTGCACTGAGCACCAGCCATTTCACAGCTGCTGTTCTGCTGATACCCAGTCATCTGGAAGAACATGGTGATCTCAGGTTCACGGGAGGAGATATTCATGTCATAAGGAAAAACAATTTCTCTAGTCTTCCATCAGTGTCGCTCTCTGTAGACAGTCAAGACTTCAGTAGGTAAGTAATGCTGACATGCTGCTTGTTAGCTCTAGCGCTGATATGGACCTAAAAGGAAAACAATAAGAAAACGTTGGTAGTAGTGCTTTGTGATTCTGTAATTTTCGTTTAAATTTATAAATAAAAAATTAAGATGAAGCAAATGCCAGGATACGTTAAATCACTTAACAGTACAGTTGAAAGACAAGCATCTCAAAGAAAAATGAGCATTGCTAAAACAACAAAAACATGATCAAAGTTGAAATTAAAAGAAATGATCTTAAATGGTATTGTTCAAAAGAGACTTTTTGAGCTACATGTATTGAATGGTAAAATTGGAATTAATATAGTAGCAAAATCTGATGACCAATTATGTCATCAGAGAAACGAGGGGGAAAGGGGAGGCGTGCACTGAGGTAAAAGATTTCGCGTGGCACCTCAGATGCATGATTCGGGCACTCCCAGCCCACGACAAACCCCCAGCACGTGCTGATCCACCCAGTATCCATAATCCGCATAAATAAGATTCCGCATTGACACAGCATGCAAAACATCACAATTATGTTAATAAGTGCAAACAACATTTTACTACGTTGTTTGCACTTATGAACTAGACGCCAAATGATTATTATGGTTTTATTATGAATTTAAATTTAATCTATCTAGAAACTTCAATCATTAAAGATATCAGTTTCTTGAATACAGGTATACATTGCGCTCTGTCGTCACCATTTTTACTCCAAAATACACTTACGCATACTGTAAAAAGATACTTTGCAGGTCATACCGGCTGTTTCTTGGGAAATTAATTTTCTCGTTTTCTTACAATAACACTGGACATGATTTTAATATAAAAATTGGCAGTAGTAAACAAAACTAAATGCTGATATATTTAGTGACTCTAGTTTGAATTTCTGTACAAAGGCGTTTGTATGAGTATTTGAGGAAGTAGTGCGCGAATTAGCCCGTCAATTGTGACTCGTTCACTCATTCATAAAAAGCGTCAGACGCTAAACTTACTATTAATTTGACTAACCTTCAACCTTACCTGCAACCGAGCGTTGCTAGAAGACTTCAGCCGAAGGTTATTCAGATACATTTACTGTGACCTTGGACTATCCCAGCTATAAATTTCGGTATATGTCTGGATTTTGATAAATGAAGTCCTAAAGAATTTTATGTTACATTTCTTAGAAGCTGAGTTATGAAGACAGCTATTAAAAACTGCCAAAAATTTGTCACTTTAAAGCGTATTTCCGTCACCGTTTCCTTGAAGCGTAGAAACAAGGTTTTGATGAAAACCCCAGCAAGAGAAAAAAAGGAAAAGAATAATACTTCTTTAGGCATACTGTAATTATTTTCATTTGTCGAATTCTCGGTGCGGGTATATGCGGGTAAACCTGTTGTGAATATATTTGCTAAAAAGAACAAAAAAAAAACATATGGCATGTATAAAACAACTATAATAATAATTATTATAATAAATTAATTTGGAGTCCACTTGGGAATCCTGGTTATGTTTGAAAAAACAGCTGCTCCAGCGCAGAAACACATCTTCCCTCGATCTTTGTCTGTTCGCAGTCGCTCTTGTCTGTGTTCGACGCGACCGGTTTTCTGCGGTTAAGCCTCAAACGGCACCAGTTTCTCAGAGTTGCTACTGGCGACTACGAAGCGTCTCCCAGCGCCTCACTTCTAGCTCCCTGCCTCGGTCAGGTTCTCTGCCTGACGCACCTCGCTCGATTCACAAGCAATGGAGCAGCATCTCCCTCTCACCCTGCTTGCCTGGGTAATGAATTTCGGTTAATGTATGTATAATCATCGTTACCGTACGAATTATGAACTAACACAAATAAACAATAACAAACAAATTAGGAGACATAATAATCATTTTAAAATTGTATAATACGAAAAAGACATCTACAACCCGTTTGGCTTCAACACATGCAGTTAAAACGTAACAACTGAACATTGAAAATAACAGAATCATAAACATCTAACTTTGGATGAAACTGGGAGGTGGTGTATGGGGATATAAAATAAGACTGATATTGGAGATACATACAGACTGCTGGAAGAGTTTATTCTCTAAAGGCATGGGGTGGAGGTGATCACTCATTTTCCTTAACACGATAGTAAATAGAAGGACAAGGACTAAGGTCATGCTTAATCAAGTATGTTTAATAGCCTTGAACTATAAACTTTAATATAAACAAATAACACTGTGTGTAATTTCAGGAAACTACATTATATGGACATGTATATATGTACTGAAACACCAGTTAATGGGGGGGTTCATGTACTTTTGGACTTGGGTAATTAAGCCATACTCATTGTTGAGACAGGTGTATAATTAAACACACAGACATGCAATCTCCAGCAACAAACACTGGTGGTAGAATGGGTCATACCGAGGAGATTACAACCCTGTACACCGATGTTCTTCATTGCACAGCCTGTCAGCCACTGGCAGCCCCCAGAGGCCAATGTGTGTGTAATAAAATATCCAGATACTTTAGCTAAGCTTCATACATATTTTGTTAATTGCCTGTTAGCCTGCCACCTAGATATAGGCATGTTCATTTGACTTTCTGGGGTGTTTGGCCCTTCCACTAGCTCTCCAGGACCCCTGACAGCTGTGCCATTTTGCCTCCAATTCAACAATGTCATGGGAAAACAGATCTTCTGTAGAGGATCAGTCATCCAGATAGAACCTCAGCGCTGATTACAGCTCTGCTCTTCTTATCTGATGAGTACAATTATTGTCCAGAAACAAGCTATCAAAATTTATACTGCTTTTGAAAGTCCCTTCTCTGCAGCTGTTTTACTTTTTTATTGGTCAGAGTATTTGGGGGATGGAACAGCAGCTCTGTGAGCCACACTGTAGCCCAACACCTCTGGAATGCTGGTCGATTTCCATCCTGGCTCTGTGTTTGTGGAATAAGTATGTATAAGGGGATGTATGGTGGCGTGTTTTATTGTTTGGGGTTTTGTTGTGAAGATTTTTATTTGATGTTTTGGCTCCAGTATGAGGGGTTGGGAGGTTTTCCTCAGCACCCAATCGCGCTTTATTAGGGGATCCCTGTATAAATAGCACAGAAATGTAATTGACGGGATTTCGGCTGAGCTATCTGTCAATAGAGACGGGAGCTGGTAAGACATGATCCCATATTGTGTTGTAGAAATCTTTATTTGTTATTGGTTGGCTCTTAAAGGAGAACTAAAACAAATGGGCAGTATTATTTTGATTGTGATTGGGTGGGTGTTTTTCCAGCTCTCACCTTTATCTGTGTTGAATGCTGTTTGAAATGTTGTAATGGAGAATTGCATTTACTGAGCTGAGGAAATATTGTGACTGTTAATTGAACACCATTGTATGGTATCGCCGCTGTTATTAACTAACCTTATGGGTGTGTTTATGATGTTGAATGTGTTGTGCTGTTTAACAGAATTACACGTTTGTCATGAAGTAGTTTGCTAGATATTAGTTAATTGGTCGTTTTTATTTTGTGTGTACTAATGGTGGCGACGTCACGTGTGAGTGTGGATTTTTTGATAGTCGAAATAAACGTGGTTATATGTTATGTTTCTGTTGTGTTCTTCCTAACCATGTCCGTATTTTCTCCCAGTTTGGTAGAGTATATCTAGTGGGGGTACGCACTTTGGATTTGTAGTAATTAGAAATAGGTGTAGAGAAGGCCCTCAGTCTTCTAGAATCTTCTAGAATTTAGTTAGGATGTTGGGTTCTATTGCCCTCATTAAGTACCATAAACCTTAATTGTTCCTAACAATGATCTCCTGGGTTACAGAGAACCATAGTCATTATAGTACCCTCATCACCTCGGCGATGAGATCCTAAGATTATGTAGTTCAAGTTCAGGAGAGTTAGAGTACACAGTAGTGCGAGAGCGATAGTTAGAGCTAGCGTTAGAGGTAGCGCTAGAGGTACAGTAAGAGTTGGAGTTAGTCTAGGTTGGAAAGCCTTCGTTCGTGTTCAGTGTTCACGTGGACGTGTCACTTGCTTGAACCATAATAAAGATCAACCAGGATCCTAGCGGTGGTGTTCTGAAGTACGGACGGCTGAAATCTACGAGCAGCGCCGGGACAGTATTCCTGACAGTGATCTACACTGTACTTACAGTCCTTTGAGCTATCAGCGGTTCCCGCAGAATGGGAAGGAAGAGCGGTCTCCGCTACATTTGGTCCTTTGAGCCGGATCTACGAGCGGTCTCCGCTACAATAGGGTTTTTTAAAATCTTTTAGTGGATAATTACTTCTGTAGCATGCTTTACAACTGGGCGTAGTCGGCAGGATCTACTGTGATTTTAATTGGTAGAACAAGGATTGGTGGAGTTACACATAATGGAAGGTGAAGCTTGCTTTACGCCTGTACTTATGCCGCCATATATGGGACGCGTTTTGGGTCAAAAATTTTGTGGTAGAGATTCTACCATATTGTTTTCTGAATTGAAAACAATATGCAGTGTATGCATAAATTGTATAAATAGTCTCAGGAGCGGCAGGTTGCTTTGGTGTTAAATTGTTTAGAAGGGGAAGCTCTAGCTTTAGGTAACACAAATTTTAATTCTGCCAGAAAAGTTAAGGAATAGTGTTGATTGTATTTTTGTTACCTTGGAATGCCTTTATGGTGATAAGCCAACTACTGCTGTTCTTCAGTCTCTTTGTTTTAATTGCCGTCAGGAACCTTGAGAAGATGTTGGTGAATTTGCTTTACGGTTTCAAGAATTGTTTAAAAAGTTGCAGCAAAAGGATGCTAGGTATTTGGGTGATGTGGATTTCCTGCTGTGTGATCAGTTTATGGAGGGCTTGGCTGATGACGCAGCGAAAAGGGAATTTAAATTTCATATTGCTTTACAGTCTTCTTTATCCTTTGTGGATGTAAAGGAGGAAGCTTTACTTTGCACTGAGGTGGCTCACAGGAGTTCAGATTTGGTGTGCTATCAGGTGTGGGGGCCTAGGTTGAACTGAGGGAATGTGGAAAGCTTGAGGGAGGATCTCAGCAATGAGATGGTTATGGAAATAACGCAGCAAATGGCAAGTCTATCTAAGGAGTTGGTATCACAGTTGAGGGCAGAATGGATGCCTAGAGGATGTCTTCCTTTTGCCAACTGCTGTGCACCATGGTCCCTCACGTTATTCAGGGCAAGAGCCTCCTCGGCCATACTTTAGTTGGAAGGCTCAGTCACAAAGACACCGACGTGGCACGGCTGATCAATATAGTGCAGATGGTAGACCTATATGTAGACAGTGCCATCGCGCGAATGCTGCAAAATTGTGGGGCCCAAAGATCCACAGAGACTACTCAGCAGCAGCCTTTAAACTAGAGGGCCAACCTGTCCGTGGTCAGGCAGTGGGGCGAGTTGTGACAAGGCCCAATGATGAGGGCGCGTTAAAGGAGCTTCTGGTAGGAGAGAGTCCAGTTGTCTGCATTTTCATGGAAGGTGAGCCGGTTCCATGCCTTGTAGATACAGGGTCCCAGGTGACAATGATTCGTCCTTGAAGTGAGGCCATGGAGGCTGGCAAGAGTAGTAGTGATGGTGGAGGATCAAAAGGTTCCTGTTCACATTTTGAACACCAGTGGGTCCCCAGTGCAGTTGTGCCATTATCAGCAACTTGGTCAGATAACAGCCCTACAACCAGGGGATGTTGATACTTGGTGTGTCAATTTGTCCCATGTAGGAGTGGGAGTCATGATTCATTGGTTAATTTGGAGCAGGTAACTGAAATGGATTCTGATGGAACTCCCCCTAGTTGGGTAGATCTTTCTGGGGCTGATCTGACAGATGCACAAAGTGCCCAGGCAATGGAAGTTGAGGTCCTTTCTTGGGTTAGTGGTGTACTATTGGCATTTTGTTAAAGGTTTTGCCCAAATTGCAGCTCCATTACATGCTCTTCTGGTAGGTGTGCCTAAAGATTAGCCAAAACACTAAGTACTTCTTTGAAATCTTGGACTCTGGCATGTAGTCAGGCTTTTCAGCAATTGAAGCAGGCATTGATTCAGGCCCCAGTGCTGGCCTTTGCTGATTTTGCATTGCCTTTTTTTCTTTATACTGATGCCAGTAGTCATGGGTTGGGGGCTGTGTTGGCTCTAACACAAGAAGGTGTGGAACGAGTGATAGCTTATGCCAGTTGGAGTTTACACCCGACTGAAAAGAACGATCTTAATTATACTCGTAGTCTGTTCAAGTTAGAATTTCCTGCTTTGAAGTGGGCGATTACTGAGAAATTTCATGATTACTTGTTGGGATCACCTTTTACAGTATATACAAACAATAATCCTTTGGCACATTTATAAACTGCTAACTTGGGCAGTGTAGAGCAGCACTGGGCAGCCCGTTTAAGTTCTTTTTCTTACACAGGAAGTACACTATTGAATGCCACTAAACCCCAAAAAGTACCAAAGTGAGTCAAAGTGAGTCTGCAAGCTTCAGTTCAAAGGTGTCTTGAATAGCATGCTGCATACAGGCAGGATGAGTTAAAGGTTTTATTTTATGAAGGTTCAGGGCATTTTAAGAAGACACGTAGACTTTGGGTACCCATTAATGTTCTAACGTCAGTGAAATGCAGCCTTTCATCTGTTGCAATAAACTCTGGCAGCAAAAATATAAATTATGAAATGTTGCCATCCCACAAGTACATTAATGTGCAGAGACCAGGGAAAACAAGCATGGACGTGATTGTGCTGACCTGGACATGATTGTGCTGTAATCACTTAATGTGTGGTTTATGCAGACTGCTTATGAGGCCAGTTTGGATATACCTTCTGCACACTTTGCCCATTACTTGGTACTACGTTTTATCACTGATAGTATGAGAGTCACATGATCATTCCTGCTTTGATTACTTATTAATGCTTTATCACATTTGGAGATAGTCTGTTTTATCTGAGCCACCGAACCTGCTCTGCTTACTGGACTGCAACCGGCAAGACCACGCTGTCCCCCAGACGGATACAAGACTTGTCCTTTTACCTATTGTTCTACTCGGACTCATTAATTTGTCCTGCCTGATGCTAGCCTGAGGAGGACGGGCTTCCCCTTTGAGTCTGGCTCCTCCCAAGGTTTCTTCCTTCTGAGGGAGTTTTTCCTTGTCACTGTCGCCTTTGCCTTACTCTCTGGGGACTCTGAAAAGCGCTTTGTGACAGTGCTTCTTGCTAAAGGCGCTATATAAATGAAATTGAATTGAATTGACTTGAATGTCCAGGAGCGTACAGAGCTCTTCCTGGACAGCATCTGTACGTGTAAGGGCTGGAATGAACCAAAACGGTGGAATGAACCAAAAACAATTTGAAATACAGGGTGTTCCTGTGGCCATACCATTAAAGAATTAAAATGACTATTTGCACAAATAGAGCACATTGTATAAATTTCTTTACATTAAATACATTTCCATTCTCCAAACCTCTTAATCATATTCAGCTTCATGCAGGGGCCTGGAGCCTACCACAGACAGCCTTAGGGCACAAGGCAGCGACATTAAATACATCCATAATAAATTTTAATCTTTCCATAGTTTTCTAATTATGGCTCTTACAGTGTTACGAGTCTTTAAGTTTTAATTTGCTTGAAACCCACCTTTGGTGGAACAAAATTAGACACGTAACCAGGGTAAGAGCTCATGACATGGATTCGTAACCTCAAGGCTGTTAGCTCAGATTCTGTGAGGTAGCATGCTGTTGTATCCTTGAAAGGGTACTGTAACTAAAACCAGTATTATTTGAAAACAATAGCCAACAGAACACATCAGAAATGTTAAACTGCCTTGGATAAAATCATCTGCAACCCGATAATAAGAATTCTTTCCGCACTGTGGTTTTGGATTAGTCTGTGGTGGCCACATATAAGGACAGAAACAGAATTAATATTACTAAAGGGAAAGGCAAGGATCGGCTACCTGTAAAACTTTAGCTTTCCTCCAGTAAGCCCTTCCCACTTGACCCTCTGACATCTGAGTGCATGTAGGCCCAGCCAGTCCTCTCCTTTAAAATTAGCATGAAAATGACCTTCCCTGTGGTTTCCCACTGGAAAGGAGCCGAATGAAACAGCTGTCCACTTTGCAGGGTGCAGGAGAAGAAGAAATGAGTAGCAAGACAGAAATCTCTGGGGCAACAGGCTCATCTGTGGCCTCGTTAAGAGAAAACATATGTGACAATAATGACGTAAAATTTTTTTCACGGGTCACTTTACTGTGAACTGCTTCCTGTCACATGCTCCAAGTCTGCCGCCTCTCTCCTTGGTGCTGACACTGAACGGCCCATGACAACCTGACCTCCATGGTACTACAGCCAGGGTGACGTCCATCGGTGAGAGATAAGAACATGGTGTGCCTACTGGAATTGTGTTGCCCCTTCAAAGTAACCCAAGCCTGCTGTCCGACCTACAGTGCTGTTATATATTACTGTATACCTGATACCTGATAGTTCTCGTCACGCTCGCTCACTTGCTGGCTTTTCCTTTTCAAGCAATAGGCATTGTATATATGTTTTTACTCTACTACAGGGAGATATATCTAGCAACCAGCAGGTGGTGTTATAGTTAGGAACTTGGCCTTTCACCCATAAACTCCAAAAGGGGATTTGTTATGTAGTTACCCTAAAATATTTATTTTTGTAAATTGATGGAAACCTCCATTTCATAAAAGCACCATCTATGAATGGTTGTATAATGTGTTTTACATAACTACTTAACAAGTATAACATTGAGGTGAGCTTGAAGCCTATCCCAGGGATCACAAAGCAGGGTACACCCTGGATGGGATGAAGTCCATCACTGAGCATACACTTACATAATCACACATACAGCAGTTAACCTAATTGCATGTTTTTGTTTTATATAAAAAAGAACACAATGAGAGATATCTATATATTTATTTATTTAAATTAAATGTTTCTTTGAGCTAAGTAATGCTGGAACAACAACTGTCAGAGAATTCAAATCAACAGGGGTGTTTATTTCTGTGTAAACTAAAAAGCTTTTCTCTAAAGAATAATTTATGTACAAATATAGTAAGTAGTTTGTAATGCACATCCATCTTCTAAAACCCTGGTGGGGCCTAGCACCTCTCACAGGCAGCAGAGCACACAAGGCTGAGGTACATACTGGCTAGTATGCCAGTCCATCACAGGTCATAGACAATCATGCATTACACACACATTAAATCCACTCATCAGCCTAATTGCATGTCTTTACACATCAGTGTGAGATGACACTGAAGTACCCAAAGGGGATGCCACATATAGACACAGAGCAGAGGTAAGAGTCAAACCCCCCTCCCTGAAGGTGTGAGGCAACAGTCCTACCATACCACTCTATAGCATATGCATATTAATCTTAGATCCAATGGTCATGAAAAGTATTTTTTATTGATGTTCCACAAAACTTGGGGGGTGGGGGGGGGCGCAAATCCCTGTTTTGTGGCACAGGATGAAATATTTTTCAGCCAACCAAGGCTCAACTCAGGTGTTCTGTATTTTTTATAGCTTATTAACCTTTTAAAGTTTTATAAAAGGTTCACATGTGCAAAACGCACATTTCACATTTACAAGAAAACATTTAAGTATTGTGCTATTGTTTATGAATGCTTCATCCAGTTCATCCATTTGCGTCCCAAAAGTCCAACCTCTACACCCCTGTTGTGGGAGGTGGGCAGCCATGGAGGGAACTATTTGACAGGGTGAAATACAGCGGTTCCCCTTGACCACTACAGTACCTGTGAAAGCTGGTCACAAAACTCGAAACAGCTAGCTAATAAGGCCCCGGTGAGGACCGGGCAGCAGTGGAGGGCTTAATACCATGAATACCAAGGGAAAACAGGCCTTGACTACTGCACTTCATCCCTGTCCCAAGATGACCGTGTATTCAGAGGCATCCGATCAAACACGGCCAGCATGACAGCAAACCACAGGGTTAGAGCCATTGACAATCCTAGTTCCAGCAGTCAATCTGAACAGAAAGGCACAATTATGAAGGTCAGTGCCTCAAGCTCATCTCAGGATGCTCCTTTTCAGATAATGGTCAACAGTTGGATTTCGAAAGCTGACCTGCAAACAGCAACCAGATTTACAACCAGGAATGTTCTTACCCTGAACAGAAGGGGATACCAGGTTGCATTCATTAACAAACTCAGTAAGTACAACATCGCTGTAGTGGGCTTCACAGAGGACCACCTGCCACACCATGATCAGTGTGTGGTTAATGGCACTGTCATAATGCACTCAGCTTGCAGACACCACATGAAGGGACTGGCACTGGTTCTTCGCCAACCCGTTAGTTCCTTGCTGGTAATGTGGCATCTGATTTTGCAAAGGCTCCAGTATGCCAGATATACTCACTGCTGGGGACATATGTCACTTAAGGTAGCTTATGCCCCCACTGACAAGAGTAAAGATGCAGAGAAGGAGGCATTCTATGATAAACTTGCAGCCACCATTCAGTCTGCTCCACCCCACAACAATCTGCTCATCCTTAGATACCTAAATGCCAACCCCAAAGTTTTCGCCCATGTTCTTTTCAGAAGACTCCAGCCACTTCTGATGGAGAAGCACCATCCTCAGCAGTCGGGCTTCACAGCAGGCTGCTCTACAATGGATGTTATTCTCGCTCTCAGGCTGCTTTCACAGACACACAAGTTTAATTGTCAGGTCCACATTGCATACATTAATCTGAAAGCGGCTTTCGACTCAGTAGAGACCCTTTGGAAAGCTTTGTGAGGAGTTGGTATTCCCATTTTCCTCTTCAACCTCATCACAGATCTCCACAAAAGAATCACTGTTAAAGTGAGGATCAACAGCTACCTTTCTCAGAATTTTGCAACCTTCTCTGGAGTTCAACAGGGATGAGTCCTGGCTTCTGCACTGTTTTGTTTGGCCATGGGCAGTATCCTAGAAAGTATAACCCAGAAAAACTATATTACTTTCTCAGAACATCATTTCACCAATCTTGACTATGCAGACGAGGTCACTTTACTAGAAACATCTAATACTAACCTGTGGACCTTGCTAAGGCAACTTGAGGCATTTTGTCTGTGTCACACCTACACCAAGCCAGTCTGCCTCTAGGGCATCTGTGCCTTTCTAGACTCTTGGTGCCGGAGGGGTCGTCTCCAGTACCTGGTTGACGGGGAGGGCTACGGCCCAGAGGAACAATCATGAGTCCTCGCCCTGGACATTTTGGACCTGTCATTGATTGACAATTTCCACCGGTTACACCCAGACTGCCTAGCACCCCGTCCATGTGGTTGGCCTCAGCGCCAGCCACCTGTGGAGGGGGGGATTCTGTCCCACCCACACCAAGCCAGTCTGCCTCTAACCTGCCATGCCCAACCTACTCCCCTTCATCATCCCCATAAGTACTGACTAACTGTGCCTTATTTATTATCAGCAAGCAGTTTCCAGCTGTACCTTGTTCAGTCTCCAGCTTTAGGCCTGCAGTTCAGATGGCTCCTTGTAAGGTATTAAATTTCTGTGACCCTTACTGAGTATTTCTTTGTTCTTGAGTATTTGCCAGTGTATGACCCTGATTGTTATTGACTTCTCTTTCTGCCTCCTGTTTTGGTTTTGTTTGCTGTGCTTGTTGCTCTACCCTGGAATTGACCTATTGCCTGTGATTATGGCTATGTTTTTGATGCTCCACTGGCTTTCGGACATCTCACCTGTTCTGGTTTTGATCCTACCTGCATTAACTACAATCAAATCTTGTTATTCTGCAGTTGGATCCTACCATGTTCTGAATCATTACAGTCTGGGCCTGCATGTGATATTGTTTATTAATGCTTCATCAACGTTATCCATTTGTCTTTCAAAAGCCCAACCTCTACATAAAACAAAACTGCAGAACTCAAGGAATGAGAATATTACCAGTGAGACCATTGTCAAGAGCCAAAATATGGAGCAAGTTTCAGAGTTTACATATCTGGGGAGTATACAGAGCTCAGATGGCAGGTTCTCTCTTGAAATTGTATGCAGAATCGGCTTTGCAGCCTCAGTCATTAGGTTGCTATGAAAACTATGGCACCAGCAGAACACTCAAGGTTATCACCAAGACCAGAATACACCAAAGCCGCATCCTGCCAATTCGGCTCGGAGACCTGGATAATGCTGGACTCTGACATACAAAGGCAAAACACCAGATCCTCCAGTTTCTCTGGTAACATGGATGTCAGAATCATTGACTATGGAACTTGAAACCCCTTTCACAGCTTCACAAGCCCAGTCCATCTCTGCTTCTTTATCTGTGTCCAACTTCCAAAAGCCCCTCGCACTCAACGGGAGACCATTGCTTATTTATTAACTTGTTTTATTCTTTGGTCACCAAGTTAAATTTTACTTTTAGCTGCCTTGGAAAACATCTGTCTTCCAATGACTTATCTTAAACAGGGTCATAAATGGCCTGAAGTCTGTACTGGATAGCCCAGGGCATGAGGCTGTGGTACACCCAGGACGATATGAAAGTCCATTGTAAGACATACATAAGGAAACAATTATTCACTTTTGGAAATATTAGAAATAACAATTAGCCTGTTTTTTTTTATTGCAGAGGAAACCTGTGTGACACAAGGAAAACATGCAAATGCCACACACACAGAGCAGAAATAGGATTCAAACCCCCTACCTCTGGAAGTATGAAGTAAGAATACTACCCCCAGAGCCACAGTACCCCCTCCTTAGAAGTCAGCATGTGGTGGTTTCATCAGCCAACACAGGACACACGAGACCTTCTAGGCAACTGGAAGCCTTCCTCCAAAACCAAATGAGCTCTGTCAAGATGAGAATGAAGCTTGGCTTTTATTTGGTGAAGTGCCAGCAGGGGTACCATTACTGAGACTGTGATATTGTTGCATGCCTGCCTTCTTGGCTTCCTTTAATTAATACCTATTTCCTTTGTCAGTTAAAATAGAAGTTCCTCTGGCATGAGGAGAAATGATCCATGTGATGATGATTCAGAATGGAAATGAATACTGTGCCACAGACAGGTAGGGTGAATGAACATCAGCTAATTACTGCTGAAAATGTTCCTTATCCACAGAATGGCAATTAGGGCAGAAGGTTTGAGGTTTTGTGCTGTTCATTCAAAAGAGTAGAAAATAATTGCACCTGCATAGCTGTGTTCAAACAGTAAAATCTAATATGTATCTAGCCATACACCATGTATGTACAAGTTTACTTTCAGCATAGGTTCAACATGGTAGTTCAATGCTTTTTGTAATATTAAGTTGTATGGAGTTTGCATCCCCTTCCCTTGCAGTGCCATTTTCCTACATGGTTTCCAAAAACATGTTTAGGTGAATAAGTGCTTCCCATCCAATGCCTCCCCAATCTTTGCTGCCTGGGATATGCTCCAGGCTCTTATCCAGTGTGAGGTGGCTAAGTAGTCAGAAGATAGATGGATAAAAAATTGTTTTCTACATATATTTTCATTGTTTGATATAACAGCACTGCTGAGCATCCTATTGATGAACAGTGCAGAGCTACCCAGGCAGTGTGGCCTTACAATCACATGACCACAAGCTGGAAACTCAGCTGCCTCCTGCCTTCATGTCTGCTATGACAGATACAAAGGCCAAGATCAACAGATAAGTCAGATTTTAACCATGAGTCTTTGATTTAACACTGAGTACTACTTCAAATGTGTGAAGCAGTGAGGTAGTGTAACCAAAAGGCCGTCAGATGAAGCCCCTGGTAAGTCCTTTATTTAAAATCCAAGTACTGCTGCAGTACTTAACATCCAAGTAATGTTGCAGTAATTTTTAACAGTCAAGTGCTGCTGTGATACTTTTTAACATTTAAATATTTCTATCGTACTTCTCACATTTAAGTACTCTTGTACTCCTCAGCAGCAGTTTTCCCCATATGTAAAATTGAAAATTTTAAGTCGGTCTGGGTAAAATTATCACCTAAATAACTGAAGCCTGGTTCGGGTCATTAGCAAACATACGTCGCAACCCATTAAATAAAATCAACATTGAGTTGTGAGATAATAGTGATTCCTGCTCCAATCCTTACTAGAATTTACAATAGAAGGACTAAACTAGAAAATATAACTTTGGATATTACACACATACCTCATAGCTGCTATCAAGCGGACTGGATGCCGATGAAGGGTAACACAGACGTTTATTTCCAAACGGCATATCAAACTCCACAGTGACACACCAAGGGTAACTTGAAGGTTACTTCAGGGGCAGGAGCGGGCAGGAACACGCAGGTAGAGGCAACATCAATGACCAGCCAAACCAATAGGACAGGGAAGCTCTCAGAGAGCTAACGAAGGGGAAAACGCAAAACAGGTGTCCCATTTAGGACACACCAAGGAAACAGAGGGTTAGGGAGGTGGGATGTAACAGTATCCCCTTCAAAGGTGTGACCCCTGGGCATACCAGACAACCGGGGGGGGGACACCAGGACAGACAACACAAGAGCACAGGAAATGACCCAGGCAAAACGAGACCCACAACCAACGGACCAAACAGGACACTGAACCGACCAGGGCCAAACCAGGGACAGCCAGAAAGAGACATGACAACCACCCAGACACAGAAAACCGAGAACCACAGTGGGCATAGGCTAAGGGGTGGCAAAAACGGGACAGAACCAGGGGGCCAAAATTGGGGCGCCACAAAAGCGACTGAGCGGGAGGGTCCCCTAGATTCTGGGCCGCGAGTCCATCGATGGGCCGACGGCCTGTGTGGCTCCGGTGGCCTTGAAGGACCCATAGAGCTGGGGCCGGAAGGTGCCGCAGGGACTGCAGGGCAGGAACCAGAGCTGGAGAGCACTGTGGGGCCCACAGAGCAGGGACTGGAGCTGGAGAGCACCACAGGGCCCGGTCCCAAGCGGTTGCGTCGCACCACGTGTCCTTGCCTCCCCCTCCCTGAGACGGACACACAACCTTCCCACCTCTTAACTCCTCCCTTGACCCCGTCGACCATACCGAGGTCTCCTCCCAGATGGGGTCCTAGGTTGAGCCCTAGCAGGGACCAAAGGAGCGGGGCTCAGGGCAAGGCCCACTGGGTCCCACTCCATATCCTCTGGAGGGGCATCCCAAGAGTCGACCCAACTTGACCAGACTGCAGCCATGGACTTCAGGGGCCGGCTGGGCTTGAGGGTCCAAGTGAGACCAGGTGGCAGGCGCGAGGGTGAGGCAGCCCTCTCTGGGTCAGGGACCGGGAGCTCGGGCATAGCAGCGGGCCTCCCAGCAGCCTGCAGCTAGGGCAAGACACAAATTGCCCAGGCTGCAGCACACAGCACCTCTCCGAGGTTTGCGTCTCCTGCCTCGAGGGAACCAGAGCTTTTGCACCGGCAGGTAGATCATCACCCAGGTCCGGGTTCCCCTCCGGTGGATCGGTACTCTCCTGGGTCACGATCTTTGTCACCCTGGTCAGGAGGCACAGGATCTCCTCCACTTCGTGGGGGATCTACATCAGGGGTGAGTAGAATGAGCCTCTGGTGCACCTCATTGAGCAAGGCGCTGGCCTTGGGATTCCTCTAGACCATGGGGGTCTTTCACAGTTCACAGGTGATGTCCAGAAGGGCATGAAAGTCCACCAGGAGAACACAAGGCCGCTCCTGGTACACAGGCCTCTCTCTGGACCTCAGAGGCCAGGGTATTCACAGAAATCAATCCACTGGGTGTATGCCCCCACACAGAAGGGGGGAAACCCCATTTGGTTGGGATTTCAGGTGGGGCTGGTCATTCTGTTATCAAGCAGACCAGACACCAATGAAGAGTAACACAGACATTTATTTCAAAAGGCCATCTCCAACAACACACCAAGGGTAACTTGAGGATTATAGAACACAGGATCAATAACCAGCCAAACCAACAGCACAGGGAAGCTCTCTTAAAGAGAGCTAACAAAGGGGAAAACACAAAACAGGTGTGTCCCATTTAGGACACACTGAGGAAACAGAGGGTTAGGGAGGCGGGATGTAACAATAGCTAATACTGTCCTTTACCTTCAGGCAGGAGATACAAATCACTCACCTTCAGCTCTAAGAGAGCTATGCCAAGTTTTGTGCCTACATCCATTAGACTCATAAATGGGTGAATCATTCTTTTATCGTATTTTAACATTTTGAATTATTGATTTTGTTTTTATAATTTATTGTGGTATTTGTTGTGCTTTGCAAGTTTTATTTACCACTGATAACTGCTCATGATGTATGTGGAACATGGTATGTGTGTGTGGGTGGGTGGGTGGGTAAATTGGATTGGATATCATCTTTACATTGGCTACCAGTTTAAGCTCACACTGACTTTAAAATACTTTTACT
>JAACJT020000016.1:6729483-6781235 GCA_009936485.2 Gymnarchus niloticus | reverse complement strand
TATATATATATGAATACAAAGTGCAGAGTGCAACTCCGTGCAAGAAATGCCAAAAAAAAGTATTAACAATATATAAACAGTACTGCAAGACCCTGTGAGGCCTGTGGGGAGGGGGAGCCCAGCCTGATTAAGCTGAATACCATTTCTGAGTTTGATGGCCTGTGGGAAAAAACTGTTCTTATATCTGCTTGTTTTGGCATATATTAATCTATAATGCCTGGCAGATGAAAGAAGTTCAAAAAGGTTGCGGCCTGGATGTGATGGGTCGGTGATGATTTTCGCTGCCCGTTTCATGACTCTGGAATAGTACAGGTCCTGTAAGGTGGGCACACTGGCACCAATGGTATTTTCGGCAGACCTGACTATTCATTGTAGCCTGTTTTTGTCATGTTTAGGCACTGAACCAAACCATACTGTTATGGATGAGCTGAGTACAGATTCAGCGACTGCTGCTCCTGTGAGAGGTTGAACTTCCTCAGCTGTCGCAGGAAGTACACTTGTTGTTGTGTCTTTTTTATGATGGATCCCACATTCGTCTCCCATTGCAGGTCCCTTGAGATTATGGATCCCAGAGGCGTGAAGGTGTCCACAACTGGCACAGTATTATGGAGAGGGGGGACAATATTGTGGGCCTCTCCTGAAGTCCACTGTCATCTTCACAGTTTTAAGGGTTCTCAACTCCAGATTGTTCTGACCACACCAAAGGGCCAGATGCTCAACTTCTCCTCTGTATTCGTACTCATCACCATTCCTGATGAGCCCATTGATGGTTGTATCATCAGCATATATGAGAAGTTTGACAGAGGGGTCCTTAGAGGTGCAGCCATTAGTATGCTGTAGATGCAAAAGAGCAGTGGGAAGCACACACATCCTTGGGGGACGCTCGTGTTGATCGTACGATAGCTAGATGTGAGTTTCCCTAGTTTCACCTGCTGTTTCCTGTTGGTCAGGAAATTGATGATCCATTGACGGGTGGAAGCAGGGACAGAAAACTGGGTGAGTTTTGAGTTCCGGAATTATTATATTAAAAGTAGAGCTGAAGTCCACAAACAAAATCCTTGCATATGTTCCTGGGTTGTTAAGATGTTGCAGGATGTAATGCAGACCTGTATTGACTGTATCATCCACTGACCGGTTCTCTCGATAAGCAAACTGAAGGGGATCCAGCAAGGGAGCTGTGATGTCCTGCAGGTGAGCTAACGCCAATCTTTCAAAGATCTTCATGATCACAGTTAAGGCAAACTTTCAGTACTCGTGGTCTTCCTGAGTGCATCATCAATGGCAATGGTCCCAGTTTCACCAGTGGGGAGTTTAAGAGTATTTTACAGATGAATGGCATTCACAATGTCACATCAGTGTGATATCATCCCTCCTCAATTGGTTTGGCATTAAAGGGCTCTGCAAACTTTGAAGTCAAGATTGAAGAAAAACTCCATTGGAGATTGTGGAAAGCAAATTGTCTAGATTCTTGTTTAACTACAGAACCACACCCCACACCACAACTGGATGTTTTCCAGCAGAAGTTACTAATGTCTCAGCAATTACGAACAACCTTTGACCTTCTGATACCTGACCTAAAAGGGAAAGTGCAGGCAAAGGAAAAACGTCAAAAGGAAAACCATGATGGAGCACCAAGATGAGGAACTTCAAACCAGGTGTTGAGGTGTACATTAGAAACTACAGCTGGGGTTCTAAGTGGGTTCCAAGTGTCATTCAGTATTGCACTGGTCCTATATCATACACCGTGGCCATAGGGAATAATCAAAGACTACACCGACATGTATATCAGATAAGGGTACGGTATGCTCCAGAATCGGATTGAGCATCTGATGAAGCAGCCATCAGCTCTGAGGGTTCAACGGTCATTCTACTACATTCACCTGCAGTGGCTCAAGATTTTCCCCAGGAGACGTCCACCCCTGCACCTGAACCAGAAGAACCAGAACCTGCAACCCCTATCAGTTATGAGAGCCAGTAGCGAGAACCAGGGACTGTTCTGAAACTATCAACAAGAGAGAGACCTGCTCATCTTAAATACTTTGTAAGATAGTTGAGAACAAGTATGGCAGGTGATGTTAATTGCTTAAAATTGAGTACCAGAATGGAACACGTCTTAAAGTTTGTTTCTGAAGTAGGTTAACCTTTCTTTCAGCTCCCTAGTGGAAATGTGGTATGCTGGGTTGCACTTTGTTCAGTGAAATTCAAGACGGCCTGTTTGAGGAGTTTAGTTAGTTCACTCTAAATAGGAGGGGAGATGTAGTTTTCTGAGATATGTTTCATTATTTCTTGTAACGGGTGCTGGGGTTAGTTCGCCAGAGAGGACACTAGTATTAATCTGAGTTTTGTGTGTGACTACCAGAGAGAGAATACTGCGAGTGTCCAACAATCAATGCTAGCTCCTATTGTTAGTGTAATTGGTAGCACAGAAAAAAACCTGTAAAGTCATACTGGTCTCGGACGTCTATGTCAGGATATAACAAAAAGGATAACTATGGCATAAGATCTAGCAATTTACAGGTCACATGTGGTTCACAGGTTGTAGTCTTGACAATGGCAGGGGATCACTTAACTTTCTCCCCTCTTCTCCAGTTCACAGTATTCTTGTCGCCAGGACATACATTTTTGTTTTCAATACATTGAATAGGTACAATATCATATAGGCCCTCTTCAAAAAAGTCACACTGGGTGTACATCGCTGTAGTAACATCGCTGACTCAGTCTGTTGAAATCGGCATGCACTCTTGCACCAGTTCACACTACCGGAAAACAGATGTTCACCTGTAATCTGTATTCTGCACTATATGCTGCTGTTTAAATTCAGGTTACAAGATCACGTGAATGTTTAGGTGAATGGAACCCGACTGTACACACCTACTTGCAGTTTTGTAGAGTAGCCTTTCTTATGTTAATTGAAACACTATTGGCTGAAAAAGGTCAAGCAAACTAACAAAGCAGTCAAACATTGTGAATAAGTTTTAATTAAGTTTCATCTTCATGTGCATACAGAGAACAAAATGAAATTCATGCAAAATTCTTGAATTTCTCTCCTACCCTGTTTTCTCCCTTCCTGCTTTTACACTGAGTAACGTTATAAAGAGAATAATCAACACTTTGAAAACTTTTAGACTTTAAGTCATTATTGAGTCTATGAAATTGAATCCTTAAGACAGCCTTTAGCTCCAGTTCTGAACACATTCAGTCTAAATTCGGCAGTTTAGAGTTTATTCAAATTATTTTACCTACACTGGGTAGTACTTCTGCTGTGTTGACTATAATAATCAAATTTAAAATGATACAAAAAACTATGTTGGGGCAAAATTTGGAGTTTATTCATAATTGACTGATTTAAAATTATGGAATTATAGTGATTTTTCCAGAATCCCCATTTCAACTATTTCAATCCCCATTTTAACTTTAGATTTGTGAAGTGTTTGGATTTGAATGATCCTCACTGTGAGAAATGTAATACATTAATTAATAAAGAAATTTCATCGTACGTCATTAATTATTTAATTTTTTAATTTAACTTTCATTAGGCAGAATTTATGGAATCATCCAGTAGTCTTCTGATTTAGTGTGATAGCTTTGATGAGGTAAGTGAAAGAACATATTGTAATATTATACAAATCAACTGCATTATTTAGCTCATGACTATGCAAATGAAAAGAGTTTGCTCAGCTGCTCAAACCAAAATACTTGCATTTTGTCTTGTTTGAATTCAAAGACTGCACTGATCAAAAATCATCTGACAATAAAGTAAATGAAAATATGGTCAATAATATTCTACTACTACTATTATTTTTATTACTTGTATGTTTTTACTGAAACTATTTACTATTTACATTATAATAAGTATTTAAATTGTTTAGTAATTTAAGGAGCACTTTGGTTTTACTGATTTGTTGGCGGGAACTGAAAATTGAGATTTTAACAAGGTGCTTTTTAGTGCTAAAAAAATACCTTGGCACCCATGAGCTTTAACTATGTTTCTTGTGCGTTTTAGGTCTACCAAGCCAGCTCTCCAGAACCAGTTATTTTTCCTGTAATGTAATGTGAACATTGTCTCCTGGCATTGATTCACTTGCTTAGCTTTTATGTTTTCTGCACCTGCTGACTGAAATGGTCTGCAAAAGGAACTTAAACTCACAGATTTGGAAATTTTAATGAATTTAAAACTACAGTATAGTAAGATCCATGGAACTGAAATGTTTTTTCATGTAATTCTTGTAACTGAGTTACCTTTATAAACTGGTTATGGTATTTTTAGCTTAGTAGTTTTGACGTGGTCTTTTCAATTAATGCTGCATTTGAAGTGTTTTATTTTTATTTCTAAAACTTATTATTGCTGCCTATCTTGGCTAGGTTTCAATTATAAAAGAGATGTTAAATCTCGATGGGACTAACCTGGTTAAGCAAAGGTTTAATTATAATAAAAATAATAAGCTTGGTCATTCCTGATTTGGTCCCACTTTTAGTTTTTTGTGAAACAAGCTCTTTCCTCTCTAACACACTTTTATTGCTGTCATGCCTGTCCCGGGCCAGTATGGCCTCACGTGGAATAAGTGCCTGGAATAAGTTTTCTGTCAGATTTAGTATTTTCTGATTTGCTGTGTTGCAGACATCCCATTGATCCCATTATGTTGTACTTCCTACCCTCGGCAGCATTTTCTAACCGTGGCAGCCTTTTGTAGCGGCTTTTTCTGGCAGGCGTGCAGTGTTTTTGCTACTCGTCGAGGACTATACACATTACTGGTAGCGTTTTATATAGAACTAAGTTATTTACACCTTGTATATAGCTATGTATATTTTGATGTTTGTGATGTATTTATTTATTTGAGTTTTATAATCTATATGTGTTTAATAAAATTTGCATCGCGTTTGCAGTATGTAACATGCAATTAGGAAACTGTCTTCTATAACAATTGTTTTTTTTATATAAACTGCTGCTTGCCTCGTTCTGAGTTCCCAGTTTTATTTTTTTATGCATGGAAAATAGGTGGATGATGTCATCGACTTTTTTTCCCATGGTGTCTATCCAGATGCATTTTTGCCTTCACTCAATGTCAATAACAATATAATACATGGTGAAGCAAACAGCGATGAGGTCAAGCCATCACCAAATGTATTAGTTCTTTTTCCCTAGTATTTTTCAAATTAATTCTTTCAATAATTTCAAACACATCCCCAGTATTTGAGTTTTCATAATTATCTTGTCTACATAAATGAGCTATGCTGTCAGCATTGTCCATCAGATTTTTCTAAGGGTGGCTTTACATAGTAATCAAATCATCATGTTTCTGAAAACTTCTTTTAGTTCAATCGCATTTAATTAATGATGAATAACTTCTGCAGTCTATATGCTTTTAAATTTTTGCTGTGTGCCTATTACAGATACTCAATTTCCAGGTCACTGACAAAATAAAACTGGACAGAAATTATTTTAAACTATCATTAAAAACCATAAAAATAAAAAGTTTATCTTCAAGATTTCATGTCATTGTAATGTAACACTTTTCTTGGTTTGAATAAATTTCACTTCAGGCAAAGGCAACAAAATCTGACAAAGCAGCATTTCTTGATAGATTGTGTGTAAATTAAAGCAGCAGTTTTTGATAAATCATTATTTAACAAATCCATATTTTCTGATAGATCGTGTGCAACCTTTCTGCTTGTTCCTGTACCCCACCTTTGAGATAACGATTTGGATTGCTTCTCTGCCTCCCTGGTGCCAAGTTTCAATATTGTTTCAGGATTTCTGCTGAGTTCTGCTGGCCTTCAGTGTTCACTTTTTGTTGCAACAATCAATTTCTCCATAATCAATAAGTCTTGACTTTGTTCATAATATGGTGGCACTGAATGGTAAAGAAAATGTGTAATTCAACATTCAAAAACTTACCACTTCTCTACACAACTTGGGGGCCTCTTTGGGTATCCTCTGCCTTTTACTTTGAAAGTAACAATGGTATCACACACCATTCTCTGGTTATCTCACTACTGCATACCTGGTGTCAGTCATCCCATTACCCTAACATTTTTAGTTCCCTCAGCCATACAGTCCACATTCTAGCAGTGTACCAGGGTTCCCTGTTTTGGACCTTATTCTGTCTCTGCAAGTTGGTCATGGATTCTTAAACACTCCGTATGGGATGTGCTATGAATCAAGTTTACTGGCTTAGCAAAGTTTGCCGAGGCTTACTTCCGAGCTTTGGGTA
The DNA here is from genome assembly GCA_009936485.2 of Gymnarchus niloticus. Classification (NCBI taxonomy): domain Eukaryota; kingdom Metazoa; phylum Chordata; class Actinopteri; order Osteoglossiformes; family Gymnarchidae; genus Gymnarchus; species Gymnarchus niloticus. Next base: position 6,775,023 of record JAACJT020000016.1, on the reverse strand, counting down.
CTATGAACCATAGCTCACAGTATTAATGCTGTTTACCACTCATTCCAGCAATCAGAGATAGTTAAGCCCGCTTAATGAAATTAATTCTGGGTATGTAACATTCACTTTGTAGTGCACCCCACTGGTGTGTTCCTCAGCAGGCATTGCTGCCAAAACATTCCTAAGTGTCATTTTGGGTTGAACTTTTAACCTCAGTCTGCTTTTGAATCCCGGGACTATGTAAAGCGCTTTGTGACCGCGCTCCATGTTAAAAGCGCTATACAAATAAAATTGAATTGAAAATTGAATTGAATTGAATAGCATCTTAAAAGCTAATTCATTTTAAGGGCATTCTCATGTGACGTGTCTCTCTAAATCTTAAATGTTTCTCATTTTTTCTTTATCATATGCACCATGTATACTCTTTTGTAAATGTGGTGTCACAAAACATCATTAGAAGCATCAGTGACTTTAAGAAACTTCTGAAATTTATCCAGAATGGCAACACTATCTAATGAACTCTCCTGATGCAAGTAAATTCTATTGTCTATTATTACATCACACCAATGGTCTATATTGCTCATCTAAAAGGACTGCTGATACATGACTTACATTTGCATAATGTGGTATGTAGTGTCACATGTATAAATAAAATAGCACAATTGAATACCATAATGAATATTAAAATTCCTACTGTAAAACTATCAAAAATATCATAGAAGTTTTATTAACATTAAATGCTATAGTAGTAATACAATATTCTATAGGATACCACACAAATATTGTAGAATATTGCAAGGCAGTTCTATGGGAATATTATACAGAAGTTAACGTATTATGTGATCACTATACTGTAAAAGTAATATACACTCACTGGCCACTTCATTGGGTACACCTGTTCAACTAACCATGTCAATCCTTTTATGACCACAGTGTACCCATATTCTAATAGCTACTTCCAGCAGAATAATGTGCCATGTCACAAAGCTCATATCATCTCAGACTGGTTTCTTGAACATGACAATGAGTTTATGTACCCAAACGGCCTCCACAGTCATCAGATCTCAGTCCAACAGAGCATCTCTTGGACATGGTGGAACAGGAGATTTGCATCATGAAGGTGCTGTCAACAAATCTGCAGCAACTGCATGATGCTGTCATGTCAAAATGAACCAAAATCTCTGAGGAATGTTTCAAGCACTTTGTTGAACCTATGCCACAAAGAATTAAGGCAATTCTGAAGGCCAAAGGGGGTCCAACCCAGTACTAGTCAGGTGTACTTAATGAAGTGGCCCATGAGCGTACAACACTATCAAAATGTTATTTCTGCTTATGGGATTCCATTTTCTTTCTTTCTTTCTTTCTTTCTTTCTTTCTTTCTTTCTTTTATGGGCAGGCAGTGAAGTGACATCATGTGCAACAGTAATGAGAATGATAGCAGATGCTGCAGTACTTAGGGACATGGGCTGGTCGTTCCTGGGTCGGTTGCCCAAAGAGGTATGTAGCACACTAGTACAGTTGACAAAGAAGCATAACTTGAATTATTCTGTAAAATACCTCACAATCATAAATTTTTTTGAGTAAAAGCATTAGTTCTGGACTGCGCAACACAATGCTACTGCGAATAAAGTGAGTCTCCAATCTATAAATACCTTGTCTACTTAAAGTATGTTTTTTTGGATTCCATTAATGTATGTTACATTAAAAAGTTTTTGTTGTTGTGTTTTACATCAGACTAAATTTTGGCTTTTAGCACGTGTGCAGACTAACACTGAACTTCTAGTAAGTGTTCTGTGGACATGAATTAAGGATGGCAGTTGATAGGTAAGAAATGGCTAAAAGCCTGTGATCATAGCAGGACAATGGTGAATTCAGTACTGTTAAGTATCATTGATGTCTTTGCACAATGAAGAAAAATATCTTAACGTGCATATGATCACAAAATATTATTATTTTCTGACCAAAGAAGTGCCAGTCATACCTACAACTCAGAGTTAAGTAAAATGTACTCATTTTACAGAACTGTAGACTGACTGAATTTTAAGTAGTAAAACAGCAGAGCATTAACTACTAATCAGCAAAAGACATCACATAAATGGATTTCATATAATTTGTTTTAACTGTTATTTACGTAAGCACGTGGTTGCTTATAGAGTTTGGATGTTGGCAAAGCCACATGATAGTTCCTGTGGAAACTGGAAGCTCATTTCTCATATACGGGCATGCAGGTTTATAAACAATCAGAGCAAGATAGGTTATGTGTAACCCTATTTATATCAATTGATATTTTATTGAAGCAATTTAATTTACAGGAGCAGTTGCTCAATAATAATCTTGTTTTATTTGGCACATAATTCTGAAGATTCTGTCCATCCATCAGATTCTTGTCTATCCAGTGAACATGGGACCTACCCCAGGAGGTGCAGGGTACAAAGCATACAAACTCAGTCTGGGATGGCAGTCCAAAAACAAAGCACATATCCACACTCTATAAACAATTTAGAAACAACAATCAGCAGTACCAGAACATATTTTGAGGTCAGAGGAAACCACTGCAAACACAAGTAGAACATACGAACTTCACACACTGAGAATTGGGACTCATAATCAAATGCACAACCATGCAGGTTAGAGACCACTGTGCTTTCATATGTTCACACCTGCAGCGCTTTAATAAAATCAGAAGATAGAGCTGTTTCTTTCCCTTTCTTTTACTTTGTTTTCATTTGTTTGTCTGATGTGACACTGAGCGACAGTCCCGTCACCATAGACTTCAGGTACAAGTCTGGCTCCTGCCATCTTCAGAAATTCTTTGGTGATTCTGCAATAGTAGGATGTAGCAGTGAATTAAGAAAAATACAGATGTCTAGTGGAGGATTTTGTTGGGTGGTGTAAGGACACCCATGTGCAGCTCAGTGTCAGAAAGACAATGGAGCTGGTGGTGAACTTCAGGAAGAGCTGGAAGATGCTGCCCTGTCACCATCCAAGGAAAGTGTGTCAGAATGGTACAGTACTGGCAGGACCTTTGTGATTACATCAGTGTCAAGCTAGACTGGTGTGATAATATAAAGGAAGTCTACAAGAATGTTCAGAGTAGGCTGCTTTTTAAGGAGACTGTAGTCTTTTAGGGTCTGCAGCCTACTGCCACACGTTTTAGCAGACTGTCATAGCCTGCGATGTCATGTTCTTCCCTGCTGTTTGCTGATGGGGAACATATAGGTGAATGCAGCTGGTAGACTGAACAAATTTTAGAGGAAAGCTAACATAGGACTAAGTCTGGATTCCTTGGATGTGGTGGGGGAGGAAAGAATGGTGTCCAAATTGTGCTTCATTCTGTGTGATGAGGCCCAACCTCTAAACAGGCAGTCGCTAGAGCTGAGGAGCACCTTCATTCACTTTGTCATCATCTAGTGCCGACTTCGACTTGCTTGTTCGATGCTTTGAGTCTCCATGAAATTTCTCCCTTGGCAGATCAATAAAGTTTCCTTGGTTCCTCAAATATGAATCATTTTGGGTAGCAGTACAAGTGTCAGTGTTGAGCCAGGAGAAGGTAGAGTGATAGACTGGATTTTGAAGACTTTGTGTTCCCATAGTGATTGATTACTAGTCCTGTGCTAGTTAATGAAGCGCATGTTAATGAATCCCATCTGGGTCTAATAATAGGGCTAGTTGGGTAGGTTAAGGGGATAACTGCATTTGTCTCTAGTAGCCGTTGGGACTTTGCTATTCTGGGGACTTTAAAAGTATGCCATGGTTATTTGATACTTTATCTATCTTTTGTGTAGTGATGTTATGCATACTTTCTTTTAAAGGGCACTGATACCATTTTCTGTGTTTTTTGCTCGCTGTACGGCTTCTATTGGTTTTATGTAGCCTGCAGCCCAGTGCCTCCCAACACATAATGAAGGTCCATAAAGTGACTGCATTTGGTTCCAAGGTAAGACCACAGGATATATGGTTATGCTGGCTGATCCTCTGTTGCCCTCAAGGAAAGGAACATCTTCACCACAGGAAGACATGGGATTATGGGCTGTATTTTGATGATCTAATGCAAAGTGTAAAGCGCAAGGCGCAAGTAACATTTATGGGCGTGTCCAAATCCATTTCACTATTTTGACGGAAGAAAAAACAGACTTCGCGCCAGCGTAAGATGCAGAAAGGTTGTCCTAACTCTGTTAGGACATTCAGAGGTCTGTTTTGGGCGTAACATGCAACAAACCAATCAGAATGGCACGTCACCTCACCTTTAAAAGGCAGGGGCGCATGAGCTATAGCGGATTGCTATAATGGCGTGTTTACATAGCGAACCAGATTGGTTTTCGGCCGAGGAAACGGACGTGCTCATCATTTACGCAAGCACCACTGGTCCACCTAAGCCTATCGAGGGGAAGCAGGCTTGGGACTGTGGAGAGAAATTTGTCTCAAAATGAATCATTCTGAGACAAATTTCTCTGCATAAGTTGTACTCTATAATAAAATGTATATGAATAAAATAAAATAATAAAAAAACGATTAGTGCACTTCGAGCATGTACCTGTGTCTGTAACAAGCGTTGTGCAACCTCACGTTTCTAAAACGCGCCGCTTAAATATCATTTAATAATACGCCACTGACTTTAGACGTGGTTTTTGTTGTCAAAAGCGCAATGTCATTTTGCTACCTTAAAATAGCAATGGGCCGACAATGCCCCAGCCACACCTCATTTTAAAAAGACCACTCCTACGAGCGGGAAAAGCGCACAAAATCGTTTCTTATTTTGAAAACGCCCGCACTTGGCATGAAAATGAGGAATGCGCTAGTACGAAACTACCAAGACCACTTCGCGTTGCGCTTTCCGCCGGTGCAAAATAGGGCCTTATGACTGTCTTGTGAAAGTTTGGTTGGATTATGTTTTCTCTCTCCTTAAACATCAGTAAATAAGTGTGTCTCATTTTTTGTGGCCTGAGTGACACAATGAGCAAATAACTTCTGTGATACTCTTTTTTTCTGTCATTCATATCTCAAGTTAAAATAGACAGATAGGATGACAAGCACATAGAGCACATGACATGTTTACATTCCTTCTCCTTTCTGACCATGTGAAATTAGGTCAGCAGATGGAAAGAAATGAGCCAGGAGACAGCCGCGGCATGAGTGATCACTTTCAGGGAACAAAGCTTCATATGATGTACGACTTCTTTTTCAGGGCTTTAAACTTCATGTTGGTTAAAAAACCGTTCTTGAATAATTCAGTCATTGTGATGTTTTGGATGTTTTTTACTGGTATTTTGCTAGCATTTTGAAATTTTTTGCATGAAGAATTGCTTTTGGAAATATCTTCACATTGAAATAAAAATTTTCCCTGTCTTATTAAAACACAATGCAGGCATGTATCCCAAACACTTAAGGTTAAATGATCTTGAATTCAACTCATTTTGTTTCTAGGATTGGGCTGCATAAGGCGCTAGTAAAAATCCTATCTTGCCATACTTTATCCATAGTGTTTTGATTGCAAGAACTTTCTCTTGCTGTGAGACCAGTCGAAGTTGATTGAAACATTATGCTAGGTTTTTTGCCTTCCTTGTAGGTTACTTCACACAAAAGCACCCACTAAGTAAATAAATGTAAATCTATGGCTTGTAGTTGAGTGACCCACAGGGGCATAAATGAAATGATTGGTCTAAATCAACCATTAAGCCTTGACAGGCCATGAAAATCGGTCGCTTAGTGCCATTCTGCTGCAGTGAAATGCCTGTAGAGCCCCCCCCAAAAGCTTACTAGCAAAAACAAAAGGAAAGCTAACATTAAGCAAAATCATTGTTGATCCTCTCAATCCATGAGGAAATATGCCCCTTGTTTGCCAACAGCCTGGTAGGTTGTCTTCTAGCTGCTCCCACTGTGACACATGATACATTGTTAATGTCTCCAGCGTTGTGATATTGCGCCTCTTTTATTAACTTTGTGCTTTTAAAGTAAGCAGCCAAATACAAAGAAAATGCTGCTTATCTTTTGAGTGCAGCAATTCTGGAAGTTAATCTTAAACAGAGTCTGCCAGATGTAAAGCCTGCCAAAACGTGACAGTCTTATGTTCTTATTACCAGAAACTACTTAAGACTGCTGTGTCTCAAGTTCCTAAAAATTCCATTCCATCCAACATGAAGTACAGTCTATAAGACCCCCTAGAGAACAATCCTCTTTGCAGAAAAAGATCTAATTTGCACGCTGGTTCACTTTACACACACTAATTCAGTTCACAGATACTGATCTATTATGCAGATAATGATTTGTTTTCTGAATTTTGACACATTCTTGCCTGTAGTTATTACGGATACTACTACTGATTAAAGAAAAAAACACAAAGAAAACAGGAATTTAGATTTTGAAGGAAAACAGATGTGTGTGTACTAATGTGTGTGTCTTATTTATCCCTGTACGTGAATTCTAGGTAATTTGAAAAATCTAGAAAAACAGAAGGTGTGCTGTATGTCTTTCAGAGGGTGATGCAAAAGTACTTTGCTTAAATTTCAGTGTTAAAGTGGTGTGTGGCTCTGAGGGTTTGGTGTCTACCCATGACCCAAAGGTTACTGCTTCAAGTCCCACCACCAACAAAAAAGCTTACCATTGTGCCCTTGAACAAGGCCCTTAACCCAAAAAACAAATGGCAATGTATGTGTACTCTGGTGTATCTCTCTCAGTGTATGTCACTTTTGAGCAAAGCATCTGCTAAATAAATATATGTGAAATATATAAATATATGCAACATGGTGAAAACTATTTGTCTCCATATTTTGATGAGATGCAGCTTTACGTTTTCATCAACTTTATCTTGGTGTCACAGGAACCAGTTTTACATGGAACATTATCTACCCAACATGCTGCATCTCCTTCTGAAGGAGACAGAATCATACCATCTCTGTCACATGTGTGAAAAGACCTTTGTATGCTGTCCACCTCTGCAGTCACCATGGCGTGTGGCTGAAGCCGTAAGCACTGACAGCTATATAACATGGCACATTTGTGCTTTGAGCTGGCCGCTACAATCTGTGTGCTTTAGATTGAAGTGCAGTTTAAGGACATGCCTAAGTCTACCAGCATACCCTTTTTACTATTCCAGGTGCACACATTCATTAAAAATTTAAAGATTCGGTTAAAGTGGCTAAACTTTTACCTTAAATATACATAGTAAAAATGAAGCTTCGGAGTGGGCCTAATCTTTCTCTCCAGTTTTCCAGTAAATATGTAATGATCGTGGTTCATTGGATCAACCATTTTTAGGTCTTAAAATAGAAAGCTTTGATTCCTGTGCTAGGTTCCACCCCCACCCCATGACCTTAACTAGATTAAGCAGTTGGAAGATGAGTGGGTGGACGGTCAGATGGTTATTTATTGTAAGTGTTCTCAGCCATTTGGTAACTGGTGTTTGTTCTTCAGTATGGTGTGGAGGGGCTCTGTCTCTTTAAGGAAAATGGAAGAAAAAGAAACGGGTAGCACTTGGCAGCTTGATTTACAACTGGCATCACCGTGCTGAATTGCTTAATTTTTGCACACAGCCACATAAACTCATCTGGAATGCAGGAGATGACCTTTGTTCAATCTGCACCTAAAGTCCTTAACCAGACTTCAGTGTGGTTCTCAAAGCTGAACCTGTGTTTCTGTCCACTGCAAGACACACAGACAGGCAGGAACTGCCTCAATATAATCACACTGGCCACTTTAGACCCACAGAGGCAGAATGTGCTGAAGCCATGATGGTTGCCACAGTCGACAGACAGAAAAATCCACACTAGCCATCGCGCCAGTTTGAAGAGGAATTCCAACTGAATTCAGTTGTTTATTGAGCATGTCGAACTGTAGTTACAATTTCACAACAAAATATGTAGTTTTTGTTTGGCTAAGCTGTAATTTTTTTTTTCCCCTGAGCTGTTAGCAGCTTCCCAGTGATGATCAAAGATTAGGTCACGATGTGCAACACTCTACCTTTACACAGCACAATGGAATCATGGGAAACATTAGAAACATTACAAACCAAGAAGTGGCACTGAAGCCCTCTTATGCAGATGGGTCGGTTATGGTACAGGAATACTGTCTTAAAAGGATAAGCTCTTGAAGTGTGTAATTTTTCCTAAAGTGCAGAATGAGCTTCTTATGTGGTGCTCACTGTCCCCTCGAAGAACACGTTGGATGTAGTTTGATAACACAAAGAACACCATTTGTGCATGCGATTCCCTCAAACAAGGGTCAGCAAGGTGCCAGTGTGCTGGAAGCCTTTAGCCCAGGTCCCGATCCCCTGTAGTATGGCTTCCGCTGGGCCAGTCGTATTCACGCCGCCCACACATCCCCCCTAGCGTCAGTCCAGCTGATCGGCATAATGCCTCCATCTGGTGGCGCCAGGCACGGCATATCTAGAGAGTGCTGGGGTACGGCGGCCCAGTGCCATTCCACATATGGTGGTACTATTTGAGTGAGTTCAGGCTCTCAGAGGAAGTCGAGCATTTCAAGGTGGAGTGATGGCCTTTTCATTGAGTCGGTGCTGGCTGATTACCCACGAGCAGATTAAATCAGCAGGAGGGTTGACTGCAGTGGTTTGTCTGTGTGTGTGTGTGGGGGGGTTGTTGTTGCACATACCCTGCGCGTTAAGCAATCCGCATTGTCAGCCTGTCTGTGCACTTGCGATATTATGTTCACGTAAATTAACAAATATGTTCATTACTGAGAAATAACAAATAAAGAAGGTACTGGACTCCTGTATATTTTCTTCAGCTACTTGTCAATCTTGGCATCTTGTTTAACATTTACAGTGTGTTGCTTACTCAGTAGGCTTTTCTTTTCTGTTAAAGAAGTACACCATTGATCACAGATAAATCCATAAACAATTCTTGTAATTATTTATTTCCATCCGGTTAGAAATTAATACTGCATTTGATTTTTTTCCGATATGTTAAGAGCACCTTCCATCATCAAATGGCAGCACCCAAGAAAATTTAAAATAGTTCACACTGTACCACTTTCGGTCTTTGTTGCCCATTAAGCTGACATGGAAAATGTGGTTTTTCTACAAATCGACTGTAACTACTTTTCTGTTAATGGGAAGCCTCATCCAAAAATAAATAAATTAAGTGGTGAGACAAATCATCGCCTTTTATCCAATACTTTACAAATAGACACTAATTAAATTCTTTATGAGTCATTATATTTATATAATGGCCAGCTTGTGCACAAAATCGTTAGTTTAACAGCTGCAGGCAGAGAATTAATGGAGGATACAGACATTATTTTATCATGAAATGCAGGAAGGAAGCACTCACAGGGACATCAGGATTAGGGGTGGCAGAGGAAATGCCAAGCTGGGCCACCTGCTTCTTCACACGCAGCTGTCATATCTCTCACAATGCACTTGCCATCGATGGGTGGGGATTCTCAAAGTCTGTGTCCAGCTCAATTATGACAGTACTCAATGAAGGACGCCAGAGCCATTGACTACATTGAGAATGATAACACGCGAGGTTCCTGCCTTGAAGAAGATGGAAAGTGTACTCAGAGCAGCCAACGAAGGGACTAGCTGTAAAGAGGCTGCCAGAGGCCTTCAGCACAGCCCTCTGTATGCAACACTTCCATAAATATTCACCTGTGAACTGGGTGAAACAGAATATTGTAAGGATGGCCTAGTGAGCAGCACTGCTACTGCACACCACTGGGGGGCGGAGTGTGGCTCAGTCTGTGTCAGTGTCTGGAAGGTTCTGGGTTCAAATGTCATGACCAACAGAGTAATCATATCAGGACTTTAACCCCCGTTGCTCCAGGGCTACTGGATTCTGATTCCAAAACTGTCTGCCTATGTTTCTCATAGAGGACACAATAGGATATGTAAGAACTACCAATTTTACCCATAGGGATGAATAAAATACTACAATTCTATTGTATATTTTCTAGAGCTGAGGATTCAAATCCTTGCCCTGCTCTGTACTGAATGAGTTTTCTTGTCACATGAGCAGTTAGGTGAAACCGCTGCTGTCGATCGACATGGCCCAGAGCAGGCCGAGAAAACATTTATGTCGGACATCACGTCACACGCAGTGTCAACACTGCCCTTCATATAGAAAAATGGCTTCTCTCACTGCTGAATCCACACCTTACTTGACCATCGAGTTTTATTCTTTAATGAGTCCTGAAATCCATCTTGCTGACACTGACTGACAACACTCCCCATGCATGCTGTCTGTCCTCCCTAAAATGTGGCTTTTAGTACAGCTAGCTTCAGATGCCAGCAGTGGGAATTTTTGACCTATTCTGGAATATTCCACGAGCCAGTAGACTAAATATCATCTATGACACACCCAATTATTCAACTGTCTGTCTATATATATATATCTTTGATTTTTTCTAGCCATGTATAATTGGGGAGTCAATATATGTCCATATAAATTTGTACTCACACCCATAAAGTGACATTTGAAGGTAAAACAACCAAGGATTATTTTGGGAATAAAGTAAAGAAAATGAAGAAATATGATGTCTTACCCATAACCCACCTGCTGTTTGTTCTTTATGAGTGAACACTAGAGAGAGTAGATGCTATTAAATCCTCTGATTCCTGTTCCCAGTACCTGGTGGCCATTTTGTGGTGGCTGGGGACTCCCCCCCCCACCACCACCACCACCACCACCACCACCACAGTGGTGGATGTTTTTCAAAAAGAGCAGGCAAATTGGGAACTTATTTTAATGTTCAAAATTTCCCAGAACTGGCCCAATCTAGCTTTCAGATAAAGTTGCATTTGGAATAATTAGGTTTATAACCCATATGAAAAAAATGATAGTATCCCATGTAAATGGGATACTATCGTACAACATACTATAGTACACAGGTACTAAGATAAAACATTTCACTACACTACATTACATGTATGTAATCTGCATGTGACAAATAAAGGACCTTGAACCTTGAACCTTGAACATGTTACACATAGGAAGATACTTTGCCTATCTATGTGCCTGTCTGTCTATTGCTATTTTCCTAAGATGAATGTTGCGCTCAGCTAATGCTCTAATTTCCACACATCCTCTTTCCCGTTGCCATAGTAAAGTCTTTAGCGTGTCATCAGATCACTGTGATTCACCATGCATTGGCACCAGTATGCATCTATGCCTTGGAAATGCGACAAAGGACTGAACCCAAAATGCTCTGCGTTGTACTACATTTCAAAGAGTGGTAAGGGTTAAGGCCAGTGTCTGACACTTAGAATAGAATGATGATGTCATAATGCTTAATGGGGCATTTCCCCTCCACAGAGAAAGGTTTGTGGTCTGAGTCATTGTGGGTATTAAGCCCTTTGTGAATGCTTTGTACGTGAGGAGGGGAAATAACTGACATGGATACAGCCACAGGTGTGTTTTCCAGTAAACCCTAATCCTTAATCTATATTTCCAGAGTTAACCTCCTCAAAGGTCAGCCACTTATGTGTCATCTGTAAATTGTCATATCCTTGACTGCATTGAGGTTTTCTGAAAAGCCACTCAGCATTTTAATGTGTGATTTTGCTGAAAAATCCAAAAACATTTATTATCGTGTATGACTGCCAGTTTTGATGCACCAGGTAGAAAATGTCTGATTGGTTATGTAGCTTATGAAAGATTAATTATCTATGTTTTATTCTTTAGTTTCTTTGTTTATTTAGGTTGTGGTTTGCGTGTGCTTATGTAAAGGGTGAGGAGAAGGGAGTTATTGATTGGGTCTTATTGTTAAAATTTTAGACGCCTAAGATTTTTGTAGGACTCATCGAGACATTTAATACAAATCCTCAATGACTGAAATTTGTTCATGGATCTTTGTAAACAGCAGACCAACAGCACATTGCAAGAAACTGTTAATTACATTCATTTTTTGGTTCCAGCACATTTTCTGTTTTCACACTTTGCTTTTCAGTTTGCGTGAAGTATTCCTCTTGGGCTTAGTCTTTAGCCATGTAACCTAAATTCCTGCAGGATAATCTGCACTTCATTACTGGCCAAACGGTATCAGTGCTGGAGTGTAATGAGTAGTCTATCGCCTAATTGCCACATCCGTTTCATGTGAGGATTATGCATATTTTGTGAATTACTTCCATAATGTGGACAAGGCCACAATGTTAGCATTCATCATGGAGATTCCAGCCTACTTTAAAACACATCAAAATACACCAATGCAAGATAACAACTAGCATGGATGATCAAACAACTCAGAGAATGTTGCTTACAGTCTTAGTGGTTGGACATTGAATATATTTATGAATCCAAATGAAATTGGAATTGAATGAAATTGGAATTTAAATAGCAAACACTGTAGCCAGACAGCTCCCACCTGATACTGCGCAGCAAGTTCGAGAGGAAAGTGTACAAACAAAGGCACATACTGTTAAAAAAATGGAAGGAAGCTGTGCACAAAGAAAAAATGAATGAAGTAGAATAAGTTAAAACGTGTTATTAGTTTATATGCAGGACTACATCACAATGCACTTCCTGTTCAAAGAGATATACAAGTCTGAACTGTATGCTCACTATTAAACAGCGAAATATCTCATTTCATTGTCCTCACAACAAAAAGTACTTTGGTACCAGCAGAAGAAAAACCAATGTTTAAATTAGGTTGTGAGGGAGAAATAGTTGTGAAAAATTAAATTAATTTTATGTCCTGTTTTCTTCCCACATGCTAAAAAATGTGTTGTGCAAAACACAAAACATGAAGCCTGGAGTACTTTGGCAGGATGATGAATGAAAGAGGAAAATGTTAACTTTATGTTTTCCTGAATGATTTTGTAAAGTGGCATACTTCACAAAGCCTGAAGGATAGAAGGACGAATGATAGAAGGTTACTCTGAACAGCTATGCTAAAGATTTTATTTCTAATGACCAGGTAAATGACAAATCAGAAAATGTTTCTGTCTCCATCACATGAAATAAAAAACAGGATCTTAAATAGAAGTCTTTGTCTTCAGTTCAGATGCATTGAAATGGTTTCAAGAGCTGTTTAGAATCATTGAAACACTCATCCCTGTCTGTCTGACTCTGTCACCATGGAGACAGGGTAAATACTGGGAGTAGGCTCTAGGGCACCTCTCGGGAAATATGAGTGTTTTTTTCCCATGCTGGAGGGAGACATCTAATTTTTGGAAATATCCTCAGGATCATCTGTTTGTCTGCTCTGTGAGGAGTGGTGAAGGATGTTCCTGTGGTCAGAAGGGTCTACTTTGGCAGCACCTGGGAGCTAAACCTTAATACACCAAGTCTCCACAATGTTTCCAAGTTGACTCTTGCAATCAATATACATTACTCACCCATAGATGATCTAGAACATGTACTCATACCTGCTGTACATACCCACAAATGATCTAGAACAGTAGTTTTCAACCAATGGGGGAGGTACTGCAATGGGGCCAAAATGATTATTAGTATTAAAAATGCAGAGTACTAATATCATTTCAACAACATTTTAAGTTGTTGCCCAAAAGCCCTGGCCGAGGGGCGTTATCGGTGGTGCCACGACCAGGTGCTGAGGGTTATCGCAGAGGCCATCAGTGCAGAGATCTCTCTTAGTATGCAGCAACAACCTGCAAAGCACTGTATTGCTTTTATCAAGGCTGGAGAGAAGCCGCACCAGTGCACTAATCCAACAGGGGGGCTTCTGGCAACAGCCCAGGACTGGCAGCTGAAGGTTGACCTGAGGAGACAGCTGAAGTTCCCAGACACCATTGTCGTGACCACGCTTAGGCCCAACATGGTTCTGGTGTCACAATCATCAAGGCAGGTGGTTCTGCTGGAATTGACTGTGCCCTGGGAAGACCGGATGGGAGAGGAGGACGAGAGGAAGAGGGCCAAGTATGAGGGGCTCATAGGTGAATGCCGAAGCAGGGGATGGAAGACTCAGTGTTACCCTATCGAAGTCGGCTGCCCAGGATTTGCCGGCCAGTCGCTCTATAGGGCCCTCAAGGAGCTGGAGATTAAGGGACTGCACAATAAGAGAGCCATCAGGAACATCACAGATGCCGCTGAGAAAGCATCTAGATGGCTGTGGATCAAAAGGGGTGACCCGTGGGCCATATAAGCTACCTAGACACAGGTTGGGGACTGATCACCCCTGGCTGGGTCGCCTGGGTGAGGGTGTATGATGTTGAAAGACCCAAAACACCCGATGACCCCAGGTTACATCACTGATGATGTGTCTAGGCTGCACTGCAAGGTGTGTGTTAAAATCGCTGCAGTTTTAATACTATCAGGTAGGTCTGTGATGGGCCGCAAAGGCCTTTGTGCTTGCATGGGTAGGCCGTGACATGGTAAAGTTGGGTACCACTGATATAGAATATATACTAGGAACTGATGTAAACAGCTACAAACAATCTAGCACATATACTCAGAGCAGATGTGCACAGCTACAATCTAGAAGATATATTCAAAGCTGAAGTATATAGCTACAATCTGGAAGATACACTCAGAGCTGAAGTACACACCCACAGATGATATACACCACCTACCAAAACTGTGGGACTACTTCCCTTAGTTCAATGGTTCTCAACTCAGTCCTGAGGGACCCCAACCAGTCCACATTTTTGTTATGTTCTACCATCTACATATCTGAACTTACTTGTCATTTGCTGGTAGTGTCCTGACTTGTCCTTGATTACCTGTCTTAGATGTGCAGGTGCCTTAGTTATACAGTCGCAACACATTGACATTGATTTATTTAGCAGATGCATTTGTCTGTACTGTCAGGCAAATACAACATAAGCATACAGCTATCAAAGTACCGACTTGTATAAGTCCAGTCAGGCTGAAAATCCAATGAGGAACCAGGAACAAATGCAGGTTAGCATTGAAGAAATCAATGGTCAGATGACCTAGGTGACATGTTTTTGAGATGTTTCTTGAAGATTGAGAAGTACTCTGTTGACCTGATGTGGATGGGGAGCTCGTTTCACCATTGAGGAACCACCCACAAGAAGCATCTAGAGTGAGACTTCACATGTGGTGGGGCCATCGCCATGCAGCTTTGATTTGCTGATAAAAGATAACAAGAAAAAATAATTTGGGGGATGGTAGTGTTACATTTTTTGTGAAGACGGACATACACTTGGCAGCCACAGGTATTACCATAAATAAATCTCCTTCTAAAGCACCCCAATAGTATCAAAATGTAGAAGGATATTAAACCACATATGGTAGGCCAGTGATGAAGACCCACACCTTGACTGCCCACATAAACACAAGTAAGCCTTATAGAGGCAATTTAAACATCAAGAGGACACAGACAATTTGGTGCTTTCTATCACTGTGCAGGAATACACAATTAGTACATGTTGTACCTCTTTGGGTGACATTACAATAGAAACAGTCAATTTTCCATCCCAAGCAGGACATTTAATGGAGCACGTTACACCACAATTAAGGATGTCAGAGTCTTGTTTAATTTTAACATCTTTGTTTCCAAAAACAGCACATATCGTATACACAATTTACCAGGAAAATGCAACAATGACCAAAGAGGAATGTGGTGAGGAATTTCATTGGGCAAAATGATTTCCATACTGCACCCTTTCCAGTGGATAACTGCATAAAGGCGAAGAGGATTCCAGCTTCACACTCCCACTGTCTCACTTTGGGAGGAAATGCAGCTCCGGCCCATGAGAAGTATGCCAAGCCTCCTGGTTAATTTGGCCTCCGCCGGCGGTATCTGTGAGCGTCTGTGCCGGCTGCCCTCGCTGCACAGGAACACCGCAGGACCCCTAATCTAACAGTGCCGCGTAAATCGGATCTGTTTCCACAAACATGCCGGCAGCTCTCTCGGTGCTGATTTATATACAGCACAGGGATTGATGTCAACCACAGACATGCACCCGCGTTTATTAATCTTGTTCATATTATTTGGTTAGCTGTATTTTCTCTCTTGAAAGAAAAATGGCTTAAGTTACCATTTGGCAGTCTTATCTGTTTTATTCAGCTGGTTGTTTCTTGAAATACGTCTTCGTGGTTCAAAATGCTGGTCCCTCCCTGACATTCTAGCCATGTGCTTTATGGTTACTTCTAGTTGTGTTCTGTTTGTTCCATGTTCCTCCCTTTATAAATATAGACCAACATCTGTTAAGCATTAATGTTGCTAAGTGGCCTGTGTAACAGAGGGCCCTCTGCATGCTACTTAGAGATCTTAAGCGGATCTTACTGCAGCCCCCATCCCCAAACAGTTCTTGCGCTGTTTAAGGTTTGTTGCCCCCTTTGCATTCTCCACTGAGGGGCTGACATTGGCCAGCTGCAGGGTGTCAACAGGCAGAAGAACGGTGGAGTGTGGCTGACATTTAGCTCACCTCTGTGTCTCCTTTTATTTTCGCTTTGTGCCAAGTATAAATGATGCCCATTGCCACCGGCTCTGGGTCTGCACTCTGCAGTTTATCCACAGATGTGAAAAGAATAAAAGATACAAACGCACACCTTCAGCATGAGTCAGTCCGTCTTTGTCTTCTCCGTGTGGTGACAAAAGGGGGTACCTGCAAAAGGAAACCCCCTGGCATGGGTTCAAACACACACCAAAAACACACCTGACAAGCCCTGCAACCCGACGCCTGCCAACCCATATCACGACTACAGGACAGCAAGAAAATAAACAAGGTGGGTGGTGAAATCCATCTCTAACCACTCATCTTGGCTGGGTGCCGATCAAAAACAGCGCACAGCATAAGGCTGGGGTACACCCTGAATGAGATGTCAATTTATCACAGGGCATATACATTCTTACAAGCAATCGTACACTATGGGAATTTTAGAGACACCACCCAGCCTAAACAGCATATCTTTGGAACGTGGGAGGAAACTGGTATATGTTGAGGATTGGTTTAACTTTACAAAGTTTCCTTCCATTTTTCAGCATATGGTTTTGTTTTTCTGTTTACGGTTTTGACTGTACATTTTCCTTTAGCATCTTGCTGCACACTCTCTGAGACCCTGAGAATCTCAAATTCTATCCTTTTGACTTAAAATTGTAACAAAATACTTCCTCTGTGACTGGAGATGTATGTCCTTCCCTGGGCATATCCTGGCAAACTTTGGGCAATTTAGGTACCATGTCACCTAATTGCACCTGTTTGGACTGCAGGTGGAAATGCACAGAAACTCAGGGAGAAAATGTAAACTCAACACACCTAGAATGGAGGTAGGATTCAAACCCCCAGTCCTGAGGGTGTGAGGCAGCATCTCTGGTGAAGACCAGTGAAACATGAATTGTCCATGCTATACGGGCATTCTGCCACGTCGCACTGTTACACACGCCTGCATTTTGGGCCCTCAGCCCTAATCCCTGGCAGTTGAGAACCTTCTTCAGCTGTTCTGCTGTGATAGAGGCACATTTGGGTACATGCCAGCTCCGAGGGACCCAGTAATTCTAATGAAATGCTCCGTTGATTCACTATTGCCAGGAAGGGAGGGGGCATCATCAAAGAGCTTACTGGACTGCTTAAATGAAATGCTTTGAACGTGTCCAAGTGCACAGCCTGTATTAAAATCCTAATACTTCATGAATAATTCTTTATTTTATTAATCACTGAACCCAACAGACAACTTGGTGTGAGGTAGAACCTCCAAAACGCTAATTTTATATGTCACCCATATTTGTGGTTTCATTAAATATACATCTTTTCAATTTCCCTTATTGTGTAAGGTCACAGTGGTCCTGGAGCCTGTCCCAGAAAGCACAGGGCATGAGGCAGGGAACACCCTGGAGAGGATGGCAGGCCATGCAGGACACGCGCTCACATTCCCAAGCGTGTACTCACACCGTTACGGTTTAGAGACTCCTCTCCATCTGCCTGTGTCAAGATCCGTTACAAATGACAAAGCGTCATGCTGACAATCACAGCTAGTGTCACAATATGCCAGAAATATCAAGACCTTCTTTCAAGCAGACATTTAGAGTCCTTTAAAATGTTTCTGTGCTGTTTATAAAGTGGTCAGAGAGCCACGTTCACAGACTGCGACTAAAACATGCACTACAGCTAGATTTTGACTGTGTGATGGAATTTTCATTTATCAAGGGGAGTTTAATTGCTCTCTGCCTTCATGTTAATACATGATCATAACTAATATTTTAATTATGTTTATCTTTGTTTATTAAAAAATAGATGTGCAGACAATGCTGGCTTATGGATAGTACGTGCTTCCCAGGGAGCCTGTCCTTCTGGATTTTCCATGATCAATGTGCATCGTGCTCTGGCCAGTGACTCCATTGTACAAGACCTTGAGTTGAGCGTCCACCCAGTAACAAAGCCTTCAACTCAGGGGCACGTTCAGTTTAGACAATAATGCTGCCAACATGTAATAATTAGACACAAGATTAATTACCCATAAGGGTTTAAACTATAATTGGTGCTGTAGAAGGGTCCATGTTTCTGTACCATTTCCCTTTAGTCATACTATTAAAATTCACAAATAAATTTTTTTTTTTCATTGTGAGAGCAGCTATGTACGAGTAGCTCAATGATCATGTGTATTTGATCATGTGATCATCATCAAAAATTCACATCAGTCCAATCCATATTTTAATGTATATCTCAGCAAAAGGTAGTTCCCCATCCTGGGGCATGTTAGCACAGCAAACACTGGTTGTACCTAAAAGTGGCCATATTGCTTAGTTGACAGGTGACCAGATTCCTACTTAGATCAATGTACCACCAAAAGAATTGCTGCACTAGGCAGTATTCAAAATGAATGTCTGTGCATATCCGTTCATCTTCCACTTATCCAGTACAGGGTCAAGGAAAGAATGTCGGTGCCCATTATTTCTAGATCCATTCAAAATTTTCAAACCTAATAAATTATGTAAAATTATCTATGTTGAGATTTTAATTCATTTAGAGACTTTCCCATTTGACCTCTGTCATTTTAAAAGTACCAGGCACCAACAAAATAGAAATAGTGATCACTAATTATTCAAGCATGTTTGCTAATGAATATCGTTTTTGTTGCAGACTGAAGGAGCTTGCATTTGAAAGTTAAGTAAAAAATCATGCATCTGACAAGCACATGCCAGCTAATGCTGTTTTCTTTGCAGTTCAGTTTTCAGCATTATTGTGTCACTTTGAGCATTAAAAGCAACACTGATTTCTGACCTCTTGCACATTATTCCTGGAAACTTATCCTTAGCCATAATTACTAATTATAAAGTGGTAGAACTCATACTGGGCATACTAAGGGTGTAATTAGGGAATTGGGTTAAATCTCAGGCCCTGAATGTATATTTTCCCAAATATATACATCTGAGTGTATTACACTGTGTGCCATATACATTGTATATCTGTGGGCTCCTAGGATCATCACCACCTTTCACCCCAATAGCTTCAGGCCTGGCTAGTGGTGGGATGACACTTACAATTAATGTGGATGGTGGGGCAGACTGTCATTAGGATGATATAGACTGCCCATCTGGGGCTGATGAGCTCCTCCTGTGGCTGGATTTTCCTCAGACCCTTTTCAGCACGCTAGTGGTTTTAGTTTTGATGTTCCTTCAGCAGAACTTCAGAACCTGCTCTGCAATCTGAAGAAGGTGTCCTGGCCCACAAGCCTGTTCAGCATATTCAGATTGCATTTTGGCTGCACTGATGGCATCCATATAACCCCTCCCCCCCGTGACAGTTTAACACACATACTACTTCTCTTCTGCCTCTGTGCCATGGAACAGTTCAGTTAAAGGTCCACACCGAGGTAAGAACTGCGATGGGAGAAGGGGCAGTCCAATCTGCATCCACCAAGCTGCCCAGATCCATTATGAATAATTAAATTTATCGCAATGTAACCTAATCTAAATAATGTAATGCAATCTAATTAATGTAACCCTCACAAGGTGTCTACGCAGCAGAGCAAACTGATTTTCTCACAGAAAATTCTAACCCTCCTTTAAAAGCCGTCCGTACACTGCGTGATCCTAATGAAAGTCAGCAGGGACTGTGACTGGCTTCTGGCTGAGCCATGGGGGTGGGGCTGTGACTGGCCTGGCAGCCTGTTGGCCTCTGGCTGAGCTGCAGGGGGGGGACTGTTTTCTGAGCCCCCCCAGCAGTGCAGCTGATTGAAGTTTTACGGCTCCAGTGCTAGCTATAAATAGAGCGGTGTGCCTGGGCTGGGCTGCAGAAGAGACACTGAGAAATGTTTTTAAAATAAACCACCATCATGGTGAAAAAAGACCATCCTGATGATTGTAGACTGACCCTTGGCACATAGGAGTGTCTTTTGGCTAACTCACAACATGATGTTCGGGGTACCTGTAAGTCCATGGAGGGAAAAGCTATTACATCCTGGGGTTGCAGGTTATTGTCAAACGGGGCATCTCAACTTTCTTGCCACCGTTCTCTGATCGTGGGACCGCAATTGCCATTGCGGTTTCTCCCCTGGGACATGTGGCTTACAGCACTACCTTCTGAAATTTCCCTTGAATGAACATTATATGAAGTGGTGTCATGGTAGCCGTGTGAAACTGGATTTTATGGATGGCCAGTGTTATGAGCATGCGCCTCCTAATGCCCGCTGGGGTGAATTACAATAGTGTTTTAGTCTGGGGAGGATCAAAACCATATCGTTTGCCAGGCATATTTGGAGGGGCTCGTAGCAGGGATGATGAAGGCTGTGAGACCACTCGGACAGCCCGGTCTCAGGTCTTTTCTCTCTTGGTAAGTGCCAGCACATTCACAGACACCCTTCCCCATTTCAGGTCCTAGCCTCCCCACATTGTGCCGTGCACCACCTGAGGTCACATCCCCGCTGCAGCTTCCCAGATGAGACTGCCTGGAGGCTAAGTGTGTTGACCATGGGATTTGGTACGAGCTCATACCTCCAGCTCTGGTGAGCTCATAAGAAGTTAGGCTTCATTTAATCACACGCTGCTCCAAACAGATGGTACCATGGACTCAAAAGCATTTACATTATGGTATCTCTTCAACTGATTGTGGATAATCATACGTGTAGGTTAAATTAGCACAATAATTAGGCTAGTTTAATAAAGCTGTTTTTAACCCAGAGCACTTAGCGAACCAGCTTAATGCTGAACACTACAGCCCATCACTGCTTATTGCACACTACTGGCTCGTTTATGTCCTTTGAATCAGAGTTCTTTCCTTAAATTTTTTTTCTTCGGAAAAATCTAGCTGATCCGTTATTCAGAGCCTGTCGAGTATTCTCCATCTAGTATTAGTGCTCAACCCCTTCAGCTGTTTGCTTTCCGGTCACCATACGTGGTTATCCCCGCTGACAGTATGATCAAACACTTGCCGATTCCCGTCTTTTGACGGCCTGTTTCTGTGTCAGGGCCTCCACGCATCCGACTTGCGTAGACACCATTCGATTAGTTAGGACAGGGATGCATCAGAGTGATGTGTGACTAAACTCCACTTTAAGGAGTCATTGGCACAGGCGAGTCAGTCCTGCATGTTTGTCCTCATTTGCATAAGCGCATGCCAGTGCCTGTCGGAAGCGTTAATGACTCCACAGCGGGGCTAATGCGACAGGCAACCCAGAGAAAGCAGCTTCTCATGTCTTTTAGCATTTTTTTTAAATTACGTTCATTTTGTTGCTCAAAAAGACAGGAGGCAGAGCTGGAGGTGGCAGAGTTAAAGATGTTAAGATTTGCACTGGGTGTGACGAGGATAGACAGGATTAGGAATGAGTATATTAGAGGGTCAGCTCAGGTTGGATGGTTTGGAGACAAAGCCAGAGAGGTGAGATTGCGTTGGTTTGGATATGTGAGAGAGGAGAGATTCTGGGTATATTGGGAGAAGGATGCTGAGGATGGAGCTGCCAGGCAAGAGGAAAAGAGGAAGGCCAAAGAGGGGGTTTATGGGTGTGGTCAGAGAGGACATGCAGGTGTTTGGTGTGACAGAGCGAGATGCGGTGGACAGGAGGAGATGGAGACTGCTGGTCCGCTGTGGTGACCCCCTGACGGGAGCACCCAAAAGCGAACGATGACGTTCATTTTGTTGCTGCGTATATCTCCCTCAGCCATGCAGTGAAGGGAGGGGATATTAATTGGGACTAACCAAACAACTTTTTTCGATCAAGGTGTTAGTATCCCATCTCCTGAGATCAGGTGTTAAAACATCATCTCTGTCGCGGTCTTTGAATCAAGTTCCCACACTAATCAAAAGACATTAATGTCTCCTGACATTTTCTCCCGATGTTACCCAGGATTTGTGCTCCTCATTTCCAAAACAGTTACCGTTCCCTGGCAGGCAGTCTACTAATATGCTTGATAACCTTTATAAGGTTTTTTTAGGGGCGCTAAGCAAATAGTACTTTGAAGCCTCTTCTTAATGCAGGATTCCTCTGAAAGATTTTTTTTTCCCATGCAATTTGCACTAACGCTGCATGAAAATGTTGGATGAGTAAGAAAGCGTAACTTTGTTTGGAAACGTATTATGCTGTTGATGCCTTTTCACAGCAGCCATAACACTATCCTTAGCAGCTAGTGGGTGTATTTAGCCTTCATTCCCAGGCTAAAAGCAGAAAACATTCTGTTCACTGTCACCACATGGTCTGTCAAAGTCGTTCCATTTGCTGCATGTTCTCAAAGGAACTTAATGAATACAAAATTATGAGAAAACATAGAGCTGCGTCACTCCTAAATTTTAATTTCAATTCAGGAACAGCTTCAGCTGGTACAAATCATGTAATTTAAGACTTCATGATACCACATGTGAAACTCAGGTCTATAAAACCATGGGATGCTAAGATGCAGGCAGTTAATTGTGCATAGTTAGTGTTTAAATATAGTACAAGGCACAGATGTCACATTCGGCGAGCGCTGATTAGGTTCCACACAGATGACATCATCGCCAAGCCAAATGCGAACCGCTCCACGCTGGAGAACCGGAGCTTCTTATGTCCTGAGAGCTCACAGCTGATGGATTGGTTCTGCTGGCACAAACAGTGGGGAGCTTCAGAAACTGGGGAGATTTGTTCATCCGGCTTGTTCCCCGGGAGGCATGGAAGCTCGTTTAACATCAACGTATCTCTTCCCAGACAGAGGTGTAACATGCTTGCAGAAAGTGTATTTAAAAAAACAGAATTTTCAGGTTCTGGTTGATGTATAATTGCTCAGGCTCGGGCCCATGCAGTGGGGTCTCCACACGGGTTTGACATCACACAAATTTCTGGCAGGTCTGGGACAGCCTTTGTCTCCGAGCCTAAGTATTCCTGTCTGTCTTTCTGCTTTCCTTTTGGGTGGGATGAGGGCAAAGGGACTGTGAGGCATGAATAGAACTTCAGTTGCATATTTCATTGAATGTCTTTCTTCATACATGGCTCAATGACTAGCACTTCTAGACTTGGGGGTTCAAGTCCCACCTTGGTTCTCTGTTTAGCTTGCCTGTTCTTCCCAGTTTATAAGGGTTTCCATTGGGTGTTCTGCTGTTAAAAAAAAAAAAAAAATATATACTTGTGATTATGTGAATTCTGGCCTCTTTGAGTTGCCAGTAGTGTGGCGAATGGCTAATCCAGCTTATTTCCTTGCCATGTACTTCCTGAGATGGGCTTCAGGCTCACTGCCTCCCTGACAGGCAGCATCGAAAATATGTGGATGAATGGATATTTCTGTGGGAAGGCATGGCGGTTACTTTGTTTGTATCACTCAGATATGCCAAGTCAGTGTAAGGAGAATGTTTTTGGCTCCTTGACAGATATTTTATGTTACATCAGCCTGTGATGTAGCAGTGAATTCATCTTCATTGAGAACTTCACTGATTAAGATTAAAGCACAAGTCTAGTCTGAATTCCAGCACTGATTACACGTATTGTATTAATTTTGCCCAAACTGCTTATCTGGTAGAAGGAAGCTCAGAGTATGAGACAGGAGACAACGACCAGGACGCTGGTCCCTCACATGACAGACACGCCAAAATGAAGCATTCTGGAGACCAGCAGAACCAGAATAAACCTATACGAACAGAAGGAGAACACAGGAACTCCACAAGCATAAGCAGCAGAGACAGCACAGCATTGTTTCCTGAAAGTGTGAAGCCACAGTTCTGCTGCCTAAGCCACTATACCACCTGGACCACTGTACCACATTATGGCCATTGTGTTGCATCCATTGTGTGGCTGAAGTTAAGCTGTAACTGCTAGAGATACAGGCCTTGGGTCAGTATATAGTCAAGGTAGTAAGACTTTTAAAGTACTACCTTTTTTTTGCAGTATTGCTGCCAGCCTGACAAGCTTTCACAATAATTCACTCAGTTACTCACCATTCACCAGAATCATTCTTCACAGCTTGACCGAAAGAATCTTTTATAACATTTTATTCTGCTCCTCTTGCTTCGTTTTGCTCTATTTTCTGTTAGCTCTTGACATGCTACACGGTAAATTGCTTGTTTGTAGCTCTGAAGGTTTGGCATCTGTGTCTAAAATGTGAGTGGTTCAAATCCCTTCAGTGGCTTGGTAATTGTATCACTGTTGTGCCATTGACCAAGGCCCTTAACCCAAAAACTATTCCAGTGCCACTGGATAAATGGCTGGCCCTGTACTCAGGCACCTAGCTTCACCTTCACTACTATTTGTGTCTAATTTAGAGCAGATTTAGACATTTGAAAACTAAAAAAAATTCCTAAAGAACTGGCGGTAACGGGCAATAAAAGTATCACTATTTTTCCTATATCCACAACATTTTTCTCATTTCCCGTTTCTTTCTGCCCCGTGTCTTATGACACCTGAGTGATACAGTACAGTAACCTAGGTCTCAATGACTTTTAGAGCCTTCTAAACCATTCTGAGTAACTTCTTCTATATGACGACCTGTCACAGCACTGGGGTGCACGGGGCAGGGGGAATGCCTACAGAAGGCAAACTTAGGAAAGTCATAGACAGAGACAAACCAGGAAGAGCTCGGGGAGTACGCTATACAGCAGTGCAGCGTCAGGAATGACAACTCAAAGAGAGGCACCATGGAAGTACGACTCAATGAGGACGGCACCTGGAAGGACGCCGCATGGAAAGACATCCACAGGAAACAACAGAGCAGAACAGACAGAAATGACAGGCCAGAGAGACAGACCAGCACTCCAGGGAGCACTCTGGAGAGGCAGACCAGAACTCTGGGGAGTATACGAGGAACCAGGACTTGACTTCAAGGAGCACAGGCACAGGGTTGCTGTGGGGTGCAGATGCACTGGAACAAGGAAACCTGGAACAGGGAAAGGTGTCTATCCACAAGCATCAAGTAACCATAGATTGGAATGACTCTTGGCTACCCACTAGTGTGCAACAATACCAGCCACTCAGACAGGCAGGCATACTGTGGTGGGGCCTAAACATCTAAGAGAACCAAACAAGGGTGTGCAAAGCAGAATATTAGAGCAGGACCTACCAGGCACCTTCCAGATGAGGAAAACCTATCTGACAGGGCTCACTGGAAGACACAGGCCAGAGTCACCAGGCAACCATGTGCTTAACGAGACAACAGACACCAGGTGCAGAACGAAGCAATCAGGGTCGCCACAACAACCAGGTGCAGCACAAAGAAACCAAGTAGCAGAGGGAGAGGTTAAGGAATGAGGTAGTGAGGGTATGACACTAAGGCAGCTTTGGAAAACATTTAACGACTAGCTTAATAGTTGTCCATTGTTGATGACATTAGCCATTATTTTCCATTACTTACATTTTCCACATTTCCCCATTTGATTTTCACTCACACCTTAATCACCTACATGAGCAAAGTGTAGATTCTTATTAACCAAATTTTCAACAATGGTGTG
Organism: Gymnarchus niloticus; assembly: GCA_009936485.2. Taxonomy (NCBI): domain Eukaryota; kingdom Metazoa; phylum Chordata; class Actinopteri; order Osteoglossiformes; family Gymnarchidae; genus Gymnarchus; species Gymnarchus niloticus. The sequence goes on along the minus strand of JAACJT020000016.1, from coordinate 6,749,324 downwards.
AATTGTTATTTAGTTCACTTGGCTGGTGAAGTAGAAAGTCTGAACCAGCTAACATAAAATCATAAAAGATTCATAAGTGTATACACTGCACACATTCATGCACACAGACTTAAGCGCACATTAATCAGCCATTAGCAGAATTTTCTATCACTCATTATTTAGCACATCAAACAACATTTTTAGGCTTCACTGTGCTCTTCTCATCTCTCACAGTATGATTATAGGGCAGCCTGAACCATGCAGTAGTTAAAGGAAGCCTTCACCATGCTCTTCTCATCTCTCACAGTATGAAGATGGGGAAGTCTGAACTATGTAGTAGTTAAAGGAAGCCTTCACCATGCTCTGCTCATCTCTCACAGTATGAATACAGGCCAGTCTGAACTATGCAGTAGCTAAAGGAAGCCTTCACCTTGCCTTCCTCATCTCTCACAGTATGAACCTTGGGCAGTCTGAACTGTGTAGTAGTTAAAGGAAGCCTTCACCATGCTCTGCTCATCTCTCACAGTATGAATACAGGCCAGTCTGAACTATGCAGTAGCTAAAGGAAGCCTTCACCTTGCCTTCCTCATCTCTCACAGTATGAACCTTGGGCAGTCTGAACTATGTAGTAGCTAAAGGAAGCCTTCCCCATGCCATTCTCATCTCTCACAGCATCCTCTTCTTAAACCATTGGCTCCGCACTAACACTGCAGCTGTTGCTATGGAGACCATCTGAATAGTTTTCGGTCATTGTCATGAGCCCCCTCCAGTATGATAGAAATGGTGTTCTGTTCTATAATTTGAATGTTAATTCAGCTAACATTAACGTGAGTCAGGTCGTTCCAGGTTATTTATTTACTGTAACATCTAACCTCAAGAAACCTGAACATCACTTTTCAATGTTTGGACCACAGGTTTTAGGCTTTGTGTTCCAATTACTCATTAAATTCCCACAGGTTAATATTGGAAAAAGTCTGTCATTAAAACCATGCAGATAAATATTACAGTGACTGAAAGTTAGAATGATGCCATTTGGGTATCATTGCGATTGAGAAAATGTGCTGCGTTTCTGACTTTATTTGGTCACGTTCTGCATTAAAAAATGCATTATCCTTCTGAAGACTGTTAAACGCTGTTGAAGAAGTTATTTCAAATGACCGTAATGTTCTGAACACCTGCAGGGCTGATTAAATATACATATATTATCTGATTATTGAAATATCTTTTTATTTTAAGCATCACTTGATACCCACTAATCTACTAAACTTTGTCTCTTTAAAAACACTTACCAATTGTAGCAAGACCATAAAAGAATTTTGCTGCTTGTTTCATAACAAAAATATTTCCCTGCTTCCCAACCAACTGTTCAAATTTACCCCCTACACAGGCAAATGAATGTTTCACATTAAAACAATGATATTACTTGTCATTCAGTGCTAAATGAAACTGAAAGAAGTGTACTGAACATTTCCACTTTGGTAAAAAACAATGTCTTCTCTCAAGACGTATGTCGACCAGTGAAGACTGAAGTAAGTACAATAAGATGGAATTATTTATTAAAATGAATGTTTTAATTTAAAAAGTGTTGTTTCCCATTGCTTTGGCTAATAAGTTACTGTTCTCTCAAAAACATGCCTCTAGAGTTGCATGTCTGTGTTTGCTGTAATAACTCATTTCTCTGAGTCAAATTGCCGGTGGTCATTAAACATTTAAAGCCCCACCCATGCCAAGATAAATGCCCCCTGGTAGAAAGGCCTCACCCCCACCAGGAAGGCCCAACCTGCATCATAGTGCATCAACCTGTAATACATGAAATATTATAATATAAATAATTTATAATATTCTATAATATATTCAAGGAAAATGGAATTCTCTCCTAACATGACTTCCAGTTTTGTGGATTCGGTCACATTTCAGTTTTATCACATGTTAAGCTTGCTTTTGTACTGTCATTTTTCTTTTTTTCTTACACTTTGACATATAAGTGGGTTGGGCATCTTTTGTAACTTAAGTTAGTTTCAAACAAGACAAAAGGAATTGTTTTGCTTTGTTTTTTTTTCATTCATGCATTCTTGGCTCCATCCACCCTGCATGAGCTGAAGCCTGACTCATTTTCCTGCTCACAGGGAAAAGGACAGGGTGTGGAGTTCTGGAACCGGTCACACCGCACACACGCGCACACATGCACACAATCCCTCAAACTGTCAAATAAGCACAGGAGCAGACAAACACTGTTCTGTGCCATCAATAATACAATACCACCATTTGGCTCTGGTATCTACTCAATTACATTAAAACACCAAGGACTGTGTTTGTCAGTTTATTCAATTTGTTGTAGTCCATCCATCTTCCAACTGCTTATCCTGGTCACTGGGATTTATAAGTAGCATTTCAATTTTAATTTCTATGATTATTGCTTTATTTAAAGATTATTTTATTGAAACAGTTAATGCTTATATTAATTCAGTTAAATTTGATTTCTGCTTCTCGTTGTGAAAAAATTTCATCAGCATCAGGTCTGATGTCCGCATTACCTATTAACTCAGGATCGGTGGCACTTCTTGACGACTTTAAATAAGGGGGCCACAGTGGGGCCAGTTGTTCTGTTGGTTAACAAAACAAGCTCTCACCTAGTAGGAACAGTAGGGGGATCCAGGACTATTGATGGGGCTGCACATTCCCACCTGTCCCCCTTCCCCTCCAAACTATCCTTGCTCATGGGACAAAATAGGTGCTGAAACTGTGTATGTATAGATGACACAGATCTCTCACGCAGTACGCTCATAATGCTAGCATTTACGTCGTCATTGTCCCAGCCCATCCCAGCATGATGTCGTGCAAGGTAATTGCACATCTGGAAGGTTTGACATTAAGCTGGAGTTTAGTGTCTTTGTTCTCTGCCTCCTTTTTCATATATGGCACTATAGGAGGTCATGTTATTGCAGCCACCCCAGCACACTGACTCATCACATCTCCTGCTCATCAACAAGCACATGCTGTCAAATCAGCCAATAGCTTCTTGAGTTTCAGCTCTCAAACACGCCACCAAGGTTCATTAAACGTAATGAATACCGCAGTGTCATCAGTCACCCTGTAACACACTTCAGCAGTCAAAGTCATGCATATTTGTCATAGTGTTCCTTTTGCCAGTTGCTTGGAAAGTTTTCACAATATGCTTTCATGTCCACCTTTTCTCTTATGACCATCTCTGTCATAATACTGCCTTTTAAAACTCTCTTTTGTTCAGGCTTATATTTAAACTCCGTAGCTGGCTCTGTGTCTCGCAGTACAGGAACTGTGTAACTCGTAGATGATCATCATGCACGACTTCCCTACTTTACCAAGCTGTAAATGACACTGAAATACAGTATGTCATCATCATCTTCATCTTCGCTCCTCTTTGAGGAGGTCAGACCAGATGTCTCTTTCCATGATATGTGTATGCTGATTAAATAATAATGTATGTTTGAACAAAAGAAAAATTCACTAGAGAAACTTGGACATAAGTCCAGCAGAAATATTTTCTCGTCTTTTCTGAATCACTTGTGGGACATTAATCCATCCATCCATCCATCCATCCAACTTCTAACTGCTTATCCTGGTCCTGGTCATGGGGGGGTGGGGCTGAGGCACAAGGCTGGAGTACACCCAGAATGAGATGCCAGGCCATAACAGGGCACACACACACATTCCTACACTGTGTCATTTACGGATGCCTATCACCATAACTGCATGTCTTTGGACTGTGGGAGCGACCCCACAAGACCCTACAATGACAGTGCTTCTCAATGAGCCACCACACCCCCTGTTTGTGTTACACTTGGGCTTTTTTTAATTTATCTTATACTATCATTTTCTCTTAGTAGTGTCATGTTTTGGCTCCACTTAAGGCTATGAATAAATAATAAGATCAGTGTACTGTACACACATTACTAGAATGTTCTTAATGTCAGTAATAACCCATGTTTATTTAAGAAAAATAGCTATCACATATCTTTTGAAGCCCCTCCCTTTTTCAGCCGTGCTGGCCTGCTATAACAGGAGAATGATAGCTTGGACTCTAATTATAACTACCTAAAACTACTTTGCTTTCAGTCTAATAATACCCACGCATGCACTGAAAGCTCCTGGAACGCCATTGAATTACACCGACAGGCTCCTGAATGAACAGTGTGCCAGTTTGTGCCATTCTCTCCGTCAGGAGTGTGCCCTTGTGTGTGGCTTTGGTGGCTCTTCCTGCACGCACACACATACGTGTACCCCGCACTGTCAACTGTTCTCAGTGTGGTTCCAGTGTCTGTTAGTCCCGTGTTTCGTTTTGAAATTCAGTAGCCGCAAGTTAAAACGGGGTCAGTTTTGAAGCATCTACTACACAGTGACGCAGCCAGTGGCTGGATGTACAATTACATTTTTAACCCCCACCCCCCCAAAAACTTTTTTCTGAGGCTTAACAGGGTGTCACGCACACGGAACATCTATCATAGCTCCTAGCATTGCCTTAAGAAGTGGGAAGGATGAAGATGTTTCAGGGGAATGGCGAGGCTGGGGAAAAGCTCCTCTACACACCTGTAATCTGTTGGAAATTGTGTATAGTGACTATGATCTGTGTGTGTGAGAAAAAGTGACTGGCAACGAGGGTTTGCAATGAGCCACTTTCTGTAGCAGCAACTGAGCTATCTCTGTAATAAAACATCGGTTTGTTTTAAATTTAGTTAGACTATGTATGTTGGATTACTTTTATTTTTTAATTTATGTATAATTTTTCTCTTGGGGTTTGGTAATCCCATGTATAGTCCTATTTCCTGCTATCTTCCAACCGTAGTCCAGTTCTTCCTCTGAATGTCCTCAGGCTACTGTTCTAACATACCCTCTCCACCATAGAACAGCTGTCATGGTGACTGGCAATCCTGCAATCTCTCCTCCCTCCAATCATCTTACAACTTGTATCTCATTTTGAATTGCTTAGTGTCATGCTGGTGACCTATCCGCTGATTGGAGGACTGGGGTGACCCAATGAATCACATGTGCTTTAGCAGACCAATGAAATATCTTTCATAGAGGGAGATGTAAATAAGGACAGTGAGCAGCAGCGTGCTAATGATATGCTTCTCTGTTGGCTCACTCTTCAGACCGCTTGCGTGTAATGACTCATAGTTTGTGTGTTACTACCACACACTCTACTCAGTGCTCAGCTTAAAAAGTAGGTACACAGCAACACTAGCAGACCGTTCAAACACTGAGGCTGTCCATTTAGCAGTGTGTTTATATAATTTTACAATGTTTATATACTCATATAATGCTGAACACTCTAAATGTAAAGCCACCAGTTGTGTTCTGCATGCAGCCTTGACAGTGTTTGTATATTCAGGAGGTTTTTGACCATAAACTAATTTATCGACTGTAAAAGTATTTAGTCTATGTGTGACTACTGGCTGCATGTGTATTTAATCTTCTCAAAATTACATGGAACAGGCAGCAGTAATTCACACACACACACACACACACACACACACACACACACACACACACACACACATATGAATTGCTGTATTATTTTTGTGCTGAATGCAGCCAGAATGACATACAATGTGTTTCTTGCTAATTCCTGTCATTCGCCTCTTCAGCAAGTGTTTAAAACACCTTCTCAAAATGAGTAAACATGAAAACATACTGAGCTTTTCCATTCTATCCATCCATTCATCCATCCATCTCCCAAATACTGCATGTCCATACTCAGGAAAAATTCCTACACTGACAAAGTTGGACAGTTACATTTTTTTAAACTGGTAAAAATTTAAGGAATTAAAATGCGAAAAGTATTTAATTATATATTTCGAGAATCATTGTATTGTAACACCTATATTTCACTGGCATGACAATACTTCAAGAAGCTTGTGTCTAATTTCTAGATAACTTCCTTTTGTTTGTTAATTTTCTCACCAACTCACACCCAACCGCATGACTACTTCTAGAGTTTCTCCATTCTGCACAGGGGTACATCGGGTGTGTATGTGTACATCGTGTACGTCAACTACATGGAAGACGACTCAGAGCACCAGTCCGGGATGATCACACGCAGATCCTGACTAACCAGCATTCCTGGCAGATAGATTCCTTTTGTGGTTTTGGACACCTTTGTTCTAGTTAACTGGCTACCATGTGAACCAGTTTAACTCATTTATACTGTGTATTAATTCTCAGTTCTTACCGGGCTCCGCTTTACAGCTGTCATAAAGCACATAAACGTGTGTGACATATAAAACAGCTGCAACATTCTCGCCAAAATTCAGAGATACACAGGCAGACATTATATGATACCTCATACAAGGCAGAAAAATAATTTTGGGAAAAAATTGTGATTGTTTTGTAAAATTATCACATTATATGGACATTTTTCAATATGCATTTAATGTATTAATTACTTTCAGGTAATATGTTCATATCTAAATAACAATAATAATGTGATGAAAATTACCAATTATGGCACTAAAAGAATTGAGCAAGTTGACACTAGTGTGCATTTGCTCTATTTCAGACAAATATTATTTTTAACTTCTGCCTCCAGTATCTGGTTCACACCAACAATACCGGCTGTAACAAAATAAATTTTGAATCAATAAAATCCCAAACGATCACTGCATGAATTCACAGTGCTGAGAGCATATTGCCAGTCTAAGGTGATTTGAGTTGCTGATCAACAGAATATATATATATATTTTTTACTACACAAATGAAAATGTGTACTTTAATTCTTTCAGACTACAACATTTATGAAGTAAGAGATTAATTAGACAAGTTAGTTTTTTATGTCTGGCAAGCCATACAGTTTACCCAAGACTTGAGTGAATACGAAATTTCTGGTCAATGACTTGACCCAGCATCAGTAAAAACTCTGAAATTTTTATTCCATATCACAGAAGGATGTAGGATGAAAGGAAATGAAAATGCAATACTTTATGCTGGGGGTTTTCTATAAGCAGCCTGCAGGCCTGGCTTTTATTCTAAAACCCAGGATTTCTTCTCCAAATCTCATCATCCTCTGGATGTACAGGAAGTGCTTAAGGATCTTAGCTTTCTATAATGGTCGTTCAATTATATATAAAAACACTGCAAGTCCCAGCAAAAGCAGCACATCAACCCCAGTCGATGACATGCTGTTGTATGGAATGAAGTGTACTGAATGTGAATCTTTTTAATGTATCCATATAAGCGAAGGGTTGACACACAATAGACAGGGCCCTAGAGAAAACCTGTAAAATCTGTAACTGTGAAATGTACCCAGTGGAGAATTGTATCACTTAGACAATTTTTATCATTAGTGTTTTAATTTCTGTATGGATGTAATCTCCACAAACTAAAACTGAGTAAAGGAAAGTAATGTTTTCGTCTGTAACACTTTAAGGATCCACACTACACAGCCAACAACAGGTTTTAGGTTGAAGGTGATTGAGAACCTATCCCAATGGCAGAACAGGCAAATAAACGCTCACACAGCTGTGGGCGGGTGCAAAAGCACTGCGGCTTTGGGTCGACAAAATGAACTGCTGAACTCCTTTGCCTTGTGACCACTCGCAGACCTACTAGTACACCATAATGACACCAGTAAACTGTCACAAAGCGTTGCTTTTCAAAGTCAAGCACATAACTCGTTTTACCAGCCCAGGCATATTCTGAAATGCACAGTATAAACGACGAGATTGTTAAGCGGATCAAAACGTTTTCCTAACCAGCTGATCGCCTCGAATTCGTTTGACAGGACTCCTGTTCTGAAGTATGGGAATTGATCTCGACACATTGCGTTCGCCAGCTTCCAAGTTTACGTTAATATTTATCCTTTTCACGTTAAAAAGCCGAGCGTGTTCGAAGCCGTATGTTTGCCTACACGTCGGGGTAGAAACTATCATTATTTCGTGTGCTTGAAAAACTTAAGACTGCTTTACAGGCGAAGTACGAGCGGCTTTCGTGTGGAAAGAGTGCTGCTGAAGACGACACGGCGCCACCGCAAGGTCCTGCGGCGCAGCAGAAGACACCTAAGAACATAAGCGCGCCGGGGGACATGTCACGTCAAAGCCATGGCTACCGGCACGGTGGCAACAAGCTCCTCGGGTCGCTCGGAATCTGAAACGCCTTAGCGCTTCTGGAAATCATTGATTTTTCTTTTTTTCTGGAGAAATGCGATTTGTCAGAAAAAGCGGCGTCCTCCGCTCTCTGCTTCCTCCGAGAAAGCCTTCGGGGAGTGCATGTGTTCCTGCGTGTCTTCCCATTCATCGTCGAGTTGGCGATGCGTAGGACCTGCTGTTTTGGGCACTGGTTGTGAATGTAGGTTACGGTAATCGGCTGGAGACCTATGCACGGTTCAAGCTACGGGGGGGGGGAGTGTCAAATAAACGGACACGTTGGACGGCGAACCATCTAGGCGTAGGAAACACTGCACCCGTTTCATTTCTCTCCGAAGCGGGGACTCGGCGTCTCTTTCGTTTCTTCGGCCGGTAGAAAGTAGCCGGAGGGGGCTCCAGACGTCAGAGAAGGATGCAGGTGAAAAAGCCGAGGTGTTCCGATGTGACCACGGAGGACGACCGGCGAGATGACAGCCAGAAAAAGTCTTCGTGTTTCTCCAGCATAAAGATTTTCTTGGTTTCGGAATGTGCCCTCATGTTGGCGCAGGGAACGGTTGGAGCCTATCTGGTGAGTGGCTGTCTCTTTCTATGGACCACATCGGTGTTCCTAGCAGTGCGTAAAGGTCCCCCTTCGCATCTACAGGATGATTTTTGTTTGTGTTTCTTGTTTTCTTATTTCATGTTGCATTGCGGATACCTTTTATATATTAAGCGGTCACGTTATGTGAAATGATGATGTAAACACTGAAGGCGAATGCCTGTGATCGCCACTTGTGTTGGATAATGTCTCAGACATGCGTCTGCAAACTGTTATGTTGTTTTTTTTAAAAAAAAAAATTTTTTTGAAATACTTATGTAGTTAGGGATTCTCTCCCACAGATATACCGCTTCTGACTAACAGACGCAGACACCGGACTTGGTGTAAGAGTTCGCTGCGGAGATGCGAATGTCACATTGGTATTTCAGTTTCACCCTGTCTGCTACAAGTATTATTCTGCGCAAAATCTGACCCCCTGTTATTACCCCGAAAAATCTATGACTGCATCCAGACACTGCATACAGCGAAGCCTACTACGGACCAGTGAATGGAGAGGTGACTGCCGGTTTATGCAGCTCCTGTAATTAATAACATTTTCGCGAGAGGCATTAACCCAATTTTAATAAAACGTAAAATAAGAAACATTTTCCATATCTGTGAACCTTCTGTACTACGTGTTAACAACTTGTGTACAGGCTAGAAAAGGAAAAAAAAAAAAAAACGTTGAATGTTTACATTCGTACATGTATAACACATACAACATTTGTCCATGAAATATTTCCAGCAGTTAAAAAAGTTAGTCCGGGTACAGATACAAACTGCTGTTGTGGAGAAGAACTTCTGAAAAATGAAATGCTCCTGAAATTTGTTAGTGGTTTAACTTCCTCATGTGTAAAGACCAGTGTTGCTGGCAAGTCCATAACCGTAATCATTTTACAGCACATCTACACAATGCCTGATGGGCCTGAGTATAATTATTTACTCAACTGTTTTTAAATGTTGACATCAGTACAAAGTGTCTAGCAGAAGATGTTAGCTGTGAGTGTTTGTCTAGTGGATAATAAAAGAGGGATTGAAGGAATGTTTATCTGCATCGTGTGTCTGATGACAAATAGGTACGCCAGGCTGGTTGTGGGCTTTCCTCTAGGGAAATCAGAGATGCAAACACAATTTTTCTAGCCATATTTGGAGTGGAAAGAGTAATCCATTGGACAGCCATCAGATTACAGACCTTCTGCTCATGAGAACAGAGATGCAGGGTCAAAGGTCTTTAGATAAGCCTCAGAATATGAAACTGAGATGCCGGCCTTTCTTTTTGTTTGCTCAGATTTTTTCTTATTGTAAACAGTGAGATTTATACATACGTTCACCTTTATATTGCCTTATTAGTAGTAACTTTTGTCCAGAAGGTGGACATTTTTCCCCTTGTCTGTTATTAATGAAATGCCTGAGCTGTTGGCCAATAGAGATGGAGAGATGGCATGTGAGTTGAGAGACATTCACCTGGTCACCTGTTAGAAGGACAGCCTTCCTGATATGGTTAACGCCTGGTCAGAGCGCTCCATTCGACCTTCCAGGGTCCCCTCTCGTCTGCCCAGGTGGAGGCCGCTCTTGACCCAGCAGCACCCGCTTCCAGCAAACACCGTGATGTCATTGCCATAACCTTGACGCATATCCATAAAATTTCAGCTCGTTCAGAAATCGCGGCTGCAGCGTTCGTGTTCCTCCTAATGCGTCGGCTGACTAAAGTGACTTTCATTTACAGGTTTGCTTAGGGTCATGTGGTCAGCACTGAAGAAAATTAACTTATGAGTTATATGCAAGGATTTTACAACTGGCAGTTCTCTTACGTTTTTAAAATGTTTTTGTGTTTTCTCCTTGTTTTATTACTACTGTGAATGTCAAGTGAAGTAAACATTTCAGTTCTGACATGTTACATGTGAACTTCCCCTGACCTTTTAATATAACTTTTCTTTTTCTGTTTTTGTCCATGGAGATCATGCAAAAAGATCATTTCCCCAAATATGTGCATATTTTGCTGGGGGCCGAGACATTTAACAGCACTGTCGAATGCAGGCCCCCGCCCAAACTCCAGCCCTGACTCACTCCAAAAGTAAATGGCTGCCAGCCAAACATTGCATTCATTCTTGGGTGATGTGTCACTTCACTAAGCACAGTCCACAGAAGAAATTGGTCTGTCTCACTTCCCCTTTATGGCTTGCCAAAAAAACACAAAGATCAAGCAGAAACTTCTGCTAATTATGAGTAATCAATGATCACCTCTAAGTCTCCTGTTCTTAACATTCCAGAGAGTTTTTGGTTATACAGCAATGTACACCTGCCTAAATATGGTGACGGCTCTGACTGTTTCAAACAAGGGGGGAGTGGCCTGGATATTTCTGTCTCCTCCTTAAGATTTTCCTAAGCCAACCGAATGCGCTTGGGTTGTCTGGTCTCATTGTGCCTGCCATTCAAATTGCCTCTGCTCATTTTGCATGTTTCTGAGACCAAGCTCTGCTTGCAGGTACCTTGGTGATCCCACAGTGCATTAGAATGGTCTTCCCATGCCTATATCTGCACACAGACAAGCTAGGGGATGAAAGGACTGCAGAGAGACAGCATAACCACACATCCTGATGGACTGAAGGACAGCATAACTGGCTGTCCCGATAGGCTGAGAGATAGTATATCCTGATATACCCATCAGCTGAGGGATAGCATAAACAACTGTCCTGACAGGATGAGAGATAGTATAGGCAGATGTCCCCGTTGACTGAGGGACAGCTTAAACGACTGTCCTGATTGGTTGAGAGATAGTAGAGCCAGATGTTCCTATTCGCTGAGGGGTAACAGTTTTTGCCCAGGGAGAGGTCTAATAAATTGCCCTGAAACATTTACATGGAGCTGTAATTGACAACCTGAGCAATGGAGAGTTCCTCCGAGGTAAAGAGTATAATAAATGATCGGGTTAATGCCACACGGCAACAGCTAACCGCAGACGGACTGTGGTCACTTGTTCATCAAGAAATGTTTCCTACTCAGCATAGACAAGTTTCTGTTGAAAAAGAATGGTGAGGAAGAAGGTGTGAGATACAGATTCTTAATGTGTTTAGAAATTTTACAGCCTGTATTGCTTCTGCTGAAGAGTTTGGTTGATCTCCAGAATGTCTGTGAAGTTCTGGTGAAGGACCTTGACAGGAGGTGCACTCAGGAGCTGTATTTTGACTTGGATGATGTAGCATTGAAGTAGGGTGTTGCTCTGCAGGTTAGCTGTCTGTGTGTGCGCACCTGGAAGGTCACTGGTTCAAATCCCCCAACCAGCTAAAAGCACATATACTTCTATTGGGCCCTTGAGCAAGGCCCTTAACCTAAAAAAAACTGTACCAAGAGCACCAGATAAATGTCTGAGCCTGTACTCTGACCCCAAACTTGCTCTCACCTGTGTTCTTGTGTCTCAATGACAGCAAGATGGGATATGCAAAAAACACATTCCTATTTACTGTGCAAATGACAGGTAAAGATTTAATCAAAAAACATGCACAAAAACACATTTGCATAACTCCAAATGCACAAGAACATATGCATATAACTCTGAGTACATATTTGACACTAAAGGCACATATGCAGGCAGATGACTCTAAGGACTGCTACAAAGGACATGTGCGGATACAGGCATCTACACATACATACATTGTCCGGTGACTGAATGATTAGTCAAATTTATTTACTGCAATCCATCTTCAGTACTGTGAGTGACAGTAAAGTGATGTGAAAATCACTGAAATGCAGGATTTACATAGCTAATTTATAATCCTGAAACTGGCGGCTTTGTAGCAGAGCCTTGTATAGGAACTGCATAGCAAACACGGTGTTTCTCAGTAGTCACGTTCATTTACAGAGTCCTTCATTGAGTCACTAGCTTAAGTGATCAAGGAAGTTAACCCATAACCTAACCCAAGTGCTGTTTATGTGACAATGCACTGCAAGTGACGTCAAGTCACGTTACGTGGGCTTTATTGTCATTGCATCCATAAGCAAATACACGGTGACCAGTTTTAGGGGTGACGCGTTAAATGAGCGAGTAACATAATGTAATACGCATTTTATTGAGGTAAAAATACAAAATACCTCCGTTACATAAAAACACATACATGTGTTACTGCGTTACGCCTTTTTAACGAAAAAAAAAACTTTACATGCTTTCTATAGTGATCTACCTATCCGATTTGGACTCGGTATTGGAGCCGATAAAGCACATTTAAATTGATTGCTATCGGCTCCGTTAAGCCCGCGATAATCCAAGTCTTTCTTTAACGCTATATTTGACCCAACTACAATATTTTTTACACTAGGCGCTATATAGTAGACATAAACGAAAATCATGCACAACTTGCAGCAGAGCAGCACATTTTAACAATGTAGTTAAATGTCCGCAATCTGGAACTATTGTAAAGTAAAAATATATGTAATGCCAATTTTTCGTGAAGAGGTATTAGCAGAGTAGCTTTCAATATGACCAATATGATACAACACCTAGGAGGAAAACACTCGGAAAAAAACAGCTTTACTGGAGTATATACAGTACAATATGTTCTGTGTTACCCAATACTATAATTAAGGAACAACAATTAAGAAGGACCACTTAAAGTTGTGTAATAAAATGAATAGCATGGAATACTGCTGTATGTTATCATCCTGACCTCGAATGGAGTATAGTAATCAAGGTTGCAATATATTCATTTTCTTCTTGTTTAAGGAAATGGATATGTTTTGATTACAAGTGTGGGTTTCATATCTCTGTTTTATGTTGAAAAAACAAGTCAAAAACAAGGTAATTACACACAGGGAAATTGTCAAATTTGGTTATGTTTCTGCAGTTTTATGAAGGTTCATATATGGGCTTAGGATTTAATAATAAATGCTAGCCAGTGCAGTGTACTGTTTTTTATCCAAAAGAAGAAAAAATAATGTAAAGGTAATTCACTGTTTGTAACATTTTATAATATGTAACTATTTAGCATATAGTTATTTTTTTTGTGGCAAACAAGTAATGTAACCAAGTCGTTTTTGAAAGTGACATTCCCCAACACTGATAGTGACACGAGATAACATTCCCCAAGGATGTTAGCGGAACAGGCAATGTCATTGTCCATGCCATTTTCATTGGTTTTATTATTTAAAATAATATCTTGTGTCATAAATCAAAACAATGTATCGGCTATATGGAATATGGAATTAAGAACTGGATGGATGCCAATTACTTTTGTCAGTTTCAACTTATTTCACAGAAAATTGATTATTTTTTAAAAAAGTGGGTGAGTTTTGGAGATGTAGTGAAGCCATTTTTCCATAATGACAGAAACATAACAGTCCCTCGTCTCATGTTGGGTAGTCCACTGTACTCTGAGGTTGTCTACTTTATTGTCCAAGGAGAGAATGTTTCAGAGTAGGATGGATGGGAGGGCCTGTCTGGTCTGGTTGGTCAGCAGCCTGTTACAAGTGCCTGCTCACTTACTGAACTTCCACCTGTGGTGACTCCTCATTTGGGCAGCTCTTGGACGTGGGAGCCTTCTGTTTGATGATCGCACGGAATGTGTCCTAACCATTGGTATATCCCCTTTGGAAAGGTGCTTGTATTCTTGGTGTCACAGTATCAGCAGGTCTGCCATAGCATGCATACCATATGCTGGGAACCCCTCACTATGATTCACAGGCCCAAACACATGTGAAAAGGAATCATGGGTAGAAAAATGCAGAGGCCTTAGGCATGCATATCCTGGACAATGGATCAGATCCAGTCCTCCAGCACTAAGGAACAGGGTGGGACTCCAGCTCACCTTCCAGAGAGTGCATTTGAATGCTAATTTAGTTGTTCCTGCCTGTTTCACTGGGGTAATCCCTCTGATTTGTATCAAGTAATCCACATTAGATACACCTGTGATTTTCTCCATAACACCTGTATTTATTGAATGAAGGAAATAAAAGGGTTGCAGTATTTAGACAGTATTATTTGGGCAGAAATAAAACATCTGTACTGCATTTAATGGTTTCAGGGGTGTAATTAGGAGGTGTGTGTGAAGTGCTACAGGGGAGCCTTAAGGAATGCTGTCTTACGATGGCCCCCTCAAGCAGGGCAGCTGGTGGGGGGAGCTTCGTCTCCACGACTGCGTCCAAATTGAATCCCAAAGGATCCATTTCATCCTCCGCGGAGCCATTGTGGCTCTGAGGGCTGAGGTCATTTTAGAAGTTTGACCTTTTAACACAGTGGAGATCATTTTCATTGTGTATTCATATTTTTACACATAATACCTGCAAGTCCGAAGCCAGCTGTGGTAGTCGAAACCTATTGTTACTGAGACATGGCGTGCTGATGGACTGCTTTAAAATTTGTTCAAATGAAGAAGAAAAATCCCCAAAAAATGAAGCCCAAAAAAAGTGACTCAGTGTATATTGGCATATCTGGTACCATTCTTATGTCTAAATGCTGTTTAATGTCTCAGAGCCTGAATATGTTCAGTTCATATTCAGAGTATTTCAAATTATTAAACATATAGTATGTGGAGTCAATTCTGTACACCTTGGGTTGGAATGACTAAAGGAAACGTCTTTTAATTTCTTATTAAAATGCACATCAGAGCATACTATAAGGTTAATTGTATGTGCATCGTCCATCTTGGGTTTTGTTATTAAACGCAAAATGGTAATGGTACCACTGTGGTTTTAAAGTTCACGTGACCATGAGGTCCCCCTGCTCTGTATAATTTGACTCCCCGCCCACTGAGTGTGTCATTCCGATTTTCCTCATTCCTGCATCACAGAGAGCCAAACGGAGTTCATCTTCAAGGTTATCATTGACATCTATGCATCCCTTTGGCGGATTACAGTCATTTTGCAGGTTATGGTCAGTGAATTATGGTGGAAAACCATTCTTCTGTTCATGCCAGGCCACTGTCTGTTAATGTAGAAAGGTCAGCCTTCATTTCTGCCGGAACTTCAACGTGACGTGGATCTTGCTATCACATATCCTCTCTGGGTTTGTCTGTCTTCAGGTTATTAGTCATTTTTTATTTGTGAATATTTCAGTTTGGGGGGTACAGTGATTTTGTTTTTACCACTGTTGCCTCCCTCATCCAGGGTTGGGGGTCAATTCCTGCCAATGCTGTGTGTGTGTGGGGTTTGCATGTTCTCCCTGTGCTTTACGGGTTTCCTCCGGGTTCTCTGGTTTCCTCCCATAGTCCAAAGACATATGATGTAGGCTAATTGGCCTGTCTAAATTTCCCATAGTGTGTGCGTGCATGTGTGATTGTGCCCTGTAATAGATTGGAACCCCCTCCAAGGTTTCCCCCGCAGCTCTAAGCTGCTTGAGGAAAGCTCCAGGCCCCCCCACGACCCTGCTGGAGGATGCATGGAATATTTCAGTTTGCCAAAATTAAATTTTGACTGTACCCTCATTATATTTATTTGTGTTCGGTTTATTGGGGGGGGCGCATGACGGCTGAAATCCCAACCCCCATTCCATGTGTTATTCTCCACCACATTCACCTGGGGGTCCACCAGGTGCTCCACTTTACTTCTATAGTCCAAAAAATGCAGTTTAGGTGAACCGACATGTCTAAACTACCCATAGAGTGAGTGTGAGAATGAGAGTGTGTCCAATGACGTCCTAGCATCCCATCCAATGTGCCTCTTGCTCTGTGCTACCTAGGATAGGCTGCAAGCTATTAACCCTGTGCTGGATCCATAAGCTGTTGAAAGATGATTTGTTTGTATCCTCTGTCATTGTTTACCTATGTTTGTCGCGGTTTATTACTGTTATTTAGGGATTGCTTCTTCCATCGCACTCCCCTTGTTTTCTTTTTAGAATCACTTCATCACAATTGGTCCTGTTGACTACGGTTGAGCTGCTTACACTGACCGTCTTCACACCTCTCCACAGGTGAGCGTCTTGACCACTTTGGAGCGGCGGTTCAACCTGCAGAGTGCCGACGTAGGCGTGATCGCCAGCAGCTTTGAGATCGGGAACCTGGCGCTCATTCTGTTTGTCAGCTACTTCGGCGCCCGTGCCCATCGGCCACGGCTGATTGGCTGTGGTGGCATCGTCATGGCACTGGGTGCCCTGCTGTCCGCTCTGCCTGAGTTCCTCACCCACCAATACAGGTACGAGGTGGGTGAGTCTTGGAGGGCCAAAGACAACCGGGACGTCTGCTCCAACGCCTCAAGCCGGGCCGAGGACCGAGATCCTGTGGGCGTGGCCTGCGGGAACCGAGCGAACACCAACATGATGTACCTGCTCCTAATCGGAGCCCAGGTGCTGCTGGGAATCGGGGCCACTCCAGTGCAGCCACTGGGCGTGTCCTACATTGACGACCATGTCCGGAGGAAGGACTCTTCCCTGTATATAGGTGAGTCTCAGCAGGGTTATGAAGTGTCACAGCGTGTCTGACTCATGGGGGCGCTAATGGGGCCGTCACACGTTATACTTACCTTATATTATTGGTTAACTGGTTGTACGAGATGACGAGGAGTGGGATGGCAGGCTGGCAAGCTTCTTTGCCGTTGAGAAGTTGGTGTAGTATATTAGTCGAACCATGGAAGACGACAGGCGATTGTATTAAGCACCTCATCAAAGTAGATCTGTGAAGTACTGGCTGGGGTCAGGTCCCCAACAGCTTTGACATTCTCCACATGAACATCATGAGTACTGCTCGACTGTCTGTTATAAAGACCTGTGCTGTGCTGCTAGTTCCACATCTGATTTCCATGGCCGGTGACTTGCCGGCTACCGAGGATGCACCAGTGCACTGGTTTTGCAGACGGAGCTACGTCGTGACGGGCTCGGAAGTGATGGGCATTTAAAATACAGTGTTCAGCCTTTGTGGAAAATGGGGGGCATTGTATTGTACCATGGAAAACACCCTTAAGCGGCACATCTGAAAAGAGACAGCAACATGCCGTCATCAATGTTTGCACTGTGTCAAATCTCACGCAGCGCTTTTCACGCTTCCATCGAGTTTGACACACCTCAGGGTATGCCCTGTGTTTCACGCATCTGGAATATATCACCAGGCGGGTGGGCCACACCACAGGTGAGAAGCCTTCTTTGTTTCTAAATCATGTTCACATTAGAGTATGAGGCCCCAGAGGGGCGTCAAATGGACAACGGGGAACAAGCAAAAAAGACAAGACAAAAAAGGGATGAAAGGTGACTGTGACTTTGCACCCTGCTTACTGTGAGTCACAGCCTGGTGAGTCACAGCCTTTTGACTATCTGCCAGCCTGGCACTGGTAGGTACAGAAGCACATTCAGTGTGCTTTCCACATGACGCTCTTTGGAGCTGTGAGGGCAAGTGCTTACACCTGGGCATCAAATACACCTGTGCTTGTTTTATTCTGGCAGGGCTTGATATATATCCCGTTGTGGAGGCTCAGAGTCTGACGTTGTGGAGGCTCAGAGTCTGAAGTTGCAGGGGATCAGAATTAGCCTAGATGTTGGTGTTGCTGAGGCTCAGAGAATGATGTTATGGGTGTTCAGAGTGAGACATTGTGCAGCTTCAGACTAAGAAGTTCCAGAGATTCAGAGTGAAACACTATGGAGGGTCAAGGTGAGATGCGGCTCTTGGGTAACAGGAAGGTCGTAAAAATAAATTTAATAATAAAGGTCATAAAAATAAATGCTGGGTGGAATTTCGCTGAAAGGTCCACCTTCCTTTGTTATTTCCTAAAATGGAGGGTGTTACCTTGAACATGGCCTCCCTCCCATTTGGTCATAGACTGTGTCCTTTTGTGTTATCTGTCAGTTGTGAGCTTTGAGTTGTGTGCCTTTCAGGAGCTGTTCAACACACTCACACACACGCGACTGGATTGTAAACACTCTGATATATCCCAAATGTGACCTTTCATTTCACAGTTAAACCAGAGGTCTAAACAGTAACTTTAGGTTGTCATTCACTGAACTGAAACCAAGCCTTTAAGATGTTTTAGTTTTCACCAGTTTCATGGATCTCTGTGATGGCGACACAAGACTGTTGGCTGTTTGGTGTAGCAGTTTGTAAAGATTATTAAAAATAAGTTTATAAGAAGGATACCAGATGAAATGCATGAAGCTGCCTTGGTCGTTCTGCCCCACAACTACTTTTTACCTCCGTCCTCCGTCAGCTCGAGCAGCCGGCAGTGTGATAGTAACATCCTAGGGTGACCGTCTCTAATCCTTGGCCTGTGCTTGGCAGAATGTCACCCCAGATAAGTGAAGATGAATCTGGCCTGCTGTGTTAGTGACGGCTCGGTTCTCCGTCTGAGCTCCATTTTCTAATAAGCATTGCAGCACTTTTTCATACACAAGTCGGTTTGGTAGAGGAAGCGATCGAGTGGATTATTGAACTGTGTACTTTAATAAATGCTCCTCTATCCATTATTTTAAAATGTATGGTTACTATTTTATTTCTGTATATCATTCATAAAGCCACGGTGGTTCACAGTAGTTCTGCAGCTTCACACCTCCAGTGTTGTGGGTTTGGGTCCCTTCCCTGGCTGTGTGTGCGTATTCTCCCTGTTTTGTCCGCATTTCCTCACGCGGTCTGGAATCTGTGTTGCTCACAGCATGTGCCCTGTGGTGGACTGCTGTCCCATCCAAGGTGTCCCTCAGCCACGGACCCTGTGCTGACTGGGATTGGCTCCAGGCTCACAGTGACCCTGTTCTGGATAAGCAGTCATGAAAGATAAATTAATGGCTATTATATCCTTTAAAAATATTATTATTAATCGATTTACTGTTTCTTTAAATTATCATGTAAATTGCTCGGCCTGTACAGACATTAATGATGACACTTACAGAGCATTAAAATTGATATTTATTAAAATCGAGGTGGGGGGGCAGAGCGGGTGTGGGTGACAGAACAGGGACGGTAGCAGAAGGAGAGCAGTATGGAGGACAATGTGCCTTTGAGTGGCCCAAGCACTCAGCTGACGGCCTTCATCCCCACGCTGACGGCGCATCATGTGTTCCCAACCTGCATCAATGCTGGAGATTGTTCCGGTCCCCTGGCGCCTTGTCCCCGGCGTCCAGTCGACGCACCGTGCTGCTTGACGCCTTCGCTGCTGGAGTTTCCTCTCTGCCCCCCGCCCCCCCCCCCCCCCCCCCCCCCCCCCCCCCGCCCCCCCCCCCCCCCCCCCCCCCCCCCCCCCCCCTCCCGCGCCCCCCCCGGCCTCGC
>JAACJT020000016.1:6711664-6729383 GCA_009936485.2 Gymnarchus niloticus | reverse complement strand
ACAGAGAGAGAGAGAGAGAGAGAGAGAGAGAGAGTGGAAGGACACAGAGAGAGAGAGAGAGAGAGAGAGAGAGAGAGAGAGCGCGAGCGAGCTGGGGGGGGAGGAGAAGGCGGACTTGTTAGGCAGCCATAGACACGCGCGCGCACACGCACACACACCCATAGCTGAAGATGGCAGGGCAAGCGGGAGGCGGTCAGAGACAGAAAACATGGCAAAAGGGGTAAAAATCTGCGTGGAAACCGTCTCTGCGCCACACAGATGACAGAAGGGGACAATGTTCCTGCGAAGTTAGGGTAAGAAACGTAAGGACACGGGGGAATTTTTCTTTTTACTTTAATTTGACGACTGGGGGAGATGTGACAATATGGTGGAAAGAGAGAGGCTTTATACAGTCTGGAGTAAAAATGGCCATGGTGGGTCTGTAGCCAGCAGAAAAAAGCGGTAGTGAAGGCAGAGCTTTTAAGAGCGTCATACGTTTTCTGTGGGATAAACCCTGGGTAAGAATAGACTTTTACTTATGACTTAAAGATAAGTAAACGTGGGGAATATGTTTATAAAGAAAACGGAGAACTTGTAAGACTCAGCTTGCTACGCATTTTTAATGTGCTTTGTCCTTGGGTGTGCAAATGTCCTTGTGGGAATTAAACAGGAAAAAACTGCGTTAAATGAAGACCCTAAAAGCCAAAAACGTTCCTGAGTGTGAACCGAAAGTGGTCTGTATATTTGGAAGAACAACAAGATGTTTTCAAGACACATTTTAGAGGAAAACAGACTATGAGCTTTTCAGCCTTTATTTATGCAATACACATTCCATAAAATGTGCATTTTGGACTTGAAAAGATGCCTGAACCACGCTTAGATTGCAATAATTTGGTAATTGCGTCTCGATATAGCAGTCCTTGTCGAAGGTTGTACATTTTCATTTTGTTTAGTATTTAACTGAATTTATGGTCTACTTATTTCACAAAAATGGCAAATTAATTGCGTCTTAGTTTTATATATTTAATTTGTATATTGCGCCAGAAAATGAGTTCGATAGGATTTTTCACGTGTTAAAAATACATTTAAAGAGTGTTTTTCGAAGTTTAAAAAATAGGGTGTTGGCTTTTAACTCTTTGTGGTACAGTTTAGAATATAATATAGCACAATTTACAGAAAATAATTAAAAGTATGCCATTTGACTTTATATTTTTGTCAATGGAATAGAAGATCATAAATTAATACCATCTGTACATTATCAAATATTAGGTACTGTTAAAATTTAATAATTATTTTAAATGTTATAAAATTTCGTCTCCTATAAAGATCACTCTACATTTGTTTCAAGGTCGTTTATTTATATGGCTAATATTGGTGTATACCAGTTTAAAGACAAAAAGATGCAAATATCCTATTATTTGAAAGTTTTTCTTAAATTCTTTTACATTCTATATTACTGTTTCCCCTTTTTGAAGTTATTGAATTTCCTTATTGTTAAAAGGTTTTGAGAACCTGCAATTTTGTTACTTTCATAAATCAGCCACGATTCATGCAATTAAATGTTTTATACATATTTTACATCTGTTATTTTGCTCAATACCTTTTAATGATCACCTTCCTGTAAATATGGAAATACGCTGTGAGTTCTTAAGCACAGATTTTCTGTGTATGTGGTGATTGGAATAAGTATTCTACCTTGAATTCATAATTACTTGTATTAGGTACAAAATGTGGTTAGTGTTAAACTTTTATGTAAAATTGTGACCAGATATGGAGGAAAACTGAAGCACCTATTTTTTGTTAAATTCTCAAATATTGTCTTGTACATATAATCAAGTTGAAGTTTTTTGGTCTCAGGCCTGCTGTAAAATGTTAGGCTATTTAAAATTCTAGGAACCCGTTGGTAATTTATGTTTAATAAATTCATTATTGGATACTGGTATTCTTAAACATTTTTTCGCAACTATATGCTAAAATTTCACATGGATTTACAAATTGAATTTAGTTGAATCTGTGCACTTTTGTTGCTGATAATTAAAAGTTCAGCAGACTATCTCGCGTGTTTTTATGACGCAGGAAAACAATGTCCCTAACAAAATGTTATTCTTCCATTTCTGGGCCAGATGATGTGCCTTGAAGGAGGACCACCTGGAAGTTGCATTTGGTTTTGATGGGAATCATGTAAGTAAGTAAAAGTTTCTTTCTTGGTTTCAGGGTTATGTTAATTTACTGTAGACCTAAAACCATTCAGTGCAGTTTATGTATTCGTCATGCTGCTCTCATTTGCAATACTGAGTAGGAGGTACTCAGTGGTTTTGTCCTAAAAATGATCTCCCCCCCCACTCCCCAGCCCATGAAGGTACATCTGCTGTGAAAACCATGAAGGGACAATGGGAAGGAGAGCAGTCCATTGTGAGTATAGTGTATCTTCACTGTTAATGATTTTCTATCACGGATGACTATAGTTGCTTAAAATTACAGTTCAACACTTCTGCATTCTGTGGCCTGATTTACGATCGTTAATGGACCTAAATATCTGGAGACTACAGTGCAAACAGGAACTATGCAGCTTCTAGTCTTAAGAGGTGTGCCACACAAACCCTAATGTTACCCAAATGCATAAAATAAATCTTGTATAGAAGTTAATGGTTGAAACCATAACTTTTTATAGAAAATATCTCAAACCTAAAATATAAGGATATTTGAGTAGTTAATTTTATCAATTTTTAAGACTGATTGCTTGTACTTGGATTTGCGTCATTAAATGCATCCATATATAGAAGGCATTGTTGGCTGAAACAGCTGTCACGTGACTTGTAATACAACTGAGTTTAAATGCATCTCTTAAGTTAATACATGTATAACCATAACAGACTACAATGTAATACTGAGTTTTTGTAATGACAAACACTTATCAAGCACATGCAATAGGATTACATGGAAAAAGAAATGTTAGATGTCTGAAGATGTGTTTAAAAAATCTCCCGTATTTCTTGTATTCTTGTACATATGAGCTGTTTAGTGTTTTGTTCAGGTTTTAGTCCTATATCAGTTTCACGTTGTGTTAGAAGCGTAATATTCTAATGTCGCATGATAGCCCTGATTTAGAAAGTTCCTTGGCATTCACCTGGGGTGTTGATAATGGAAATGTCCCGAGAAGAATTTAAGATTATGCAAATGGACATCCTGGCTCACAGTCACTGATAGGAAGCCATCTTGTTGATAAACTGCCTTCTAGTAATCCTGTTGCATTTTTTTTTTCCAGTTTCACCTTCAGATGTTACTGACCTGTATAAATGATGAAACGGACAGATAATATAAATAGATTAAATCATCCAGAATAAAACTAAATTCAGAGTAAGAAAGCATTATGATCTATGTAATAGTACATATATAAATGTATTTTTGGAAATGCTTCCTTCAGTCAGTGTTTTACTGATACCTGAATTAGTCATGGAACATCATCGCTTCATGACAATTTGTTACATTAGAGATGCCACTTTAAAGCACACTATTTAAACCACTTAATTAGCATGGCAAACAAAATTAAAGCATTTTGATTATATATGGCAAAGTAAATATCACTGATGGGGTGGCATCCCATTCAGGCTGTACCTCAACCTTGTGCTGCCTGACATAGGCTCCAGGCCCCCAACAACACTGTGGTTAGAAAATGGATGGATAGGTTGTAACATGAAAGAATATGATGTATCTCTGACTACACATGTATCTTATGAGGAGCTTATTTGCATACCATGAGTTCTAAATTTGTTCCCATGTTAAGCTCTTTATTTTAAGAAGTCTTCTTTCCCCTCACTGTGTAGGGTTTATGAATGAACGGACTGAACATGTCTCATTGCTGTGTTGAAATTCGAAGGGATTCAGGTAAGCTTCTCACTTTTATAATAAAATAAACGGGGGGGAAAATACACCACAAATGTCTGTCGCTTTACTTTAAGTTGTCCATTTGTAGCTGTCTTAAACTGAAATGGATTATAATAGAGCTCATCTTCTGTTCAATACTATATTAAAAAGTCACATGTGACTTCTGTATGAACACAATAGCAGGTTTACTTTCATATTCCCAGAGTACCCCACAAACATTTCCCCTTAAACAGAATGTGATGTTTACCTTGGTACTATATTTGTGAAATCTCCCTATTCTTTTGATTTTGGGAGAGCGCCACCAGTTCCTTCCCTGTGGAATTGCATCAGTGGTTTTGCTTTCTTCTTCAGGGAATAATTTTCCGCTTGGTTTACTTTCACATTCGTGCACCATTGTCGTGTGCATTTGTTCGTTTTGCTTCCGCATTAGCAGAATGTCAGGTTTTTCTTGTCCACGTGGATAGATTTTCATGCTTAATATGTATGAGTCAAATTTCGCAATTATTTTTCCAGAACTTGTGTATTAGGATAACTGATGTCTTATTCTGCCTTTTTCTCTAGTTTTTTTTTCTTCATTTCTCACTTGCACTGCTTTGGAGGAAAATGCATTAACCCCCCCCCCCCCCCATGTTAAAATAAAGAAAAAACACGTGTCCATTTCTACACGAACATTTATCCATTGCAGGGTCAGGGTGAGCCTGGCCCTTCACATATGAAGCAGGAAACTTTTTGTAATTCAAAATTAGTGCGGCCACTTTAATATTTCAGAAAAGAAAACCTGTTGGTGTAGGGAACCCCAACATTAAGTCTTTCTGAAAGTTGGCTTTGTTCTGCATACTGATGCCACTTAATTTGCCTTTAATCCGCTGAGAGGTTCCAAAAAGGCTGCCATAGACTAGGTATGGCTGACAGAGTAGATCTAACATGCTTGGGAAGAAACAATGGATTGTGTTGGTTGTCAGAAATTTCCTCAACCAAATCCTAAATTTGCTACATATTTATGAAGGTTTTCTCCAAATGACATCAACTATAACTCAGGCTGTAAATGGACTCAAATCACATTTTGAATCGTCAGATGCTCAGGCATGACTGATGGTTTTAACTCTAAAAAAATCATAACTATCAGTAGCATGAACTGTGCATAGACTTTTTTTTTCCACAAAATGTAGAAACCTACTACAGACATTTTCAACTGGGAATTCTTAAATGTGAGTTACTAAAATGAAATGCAGCACACTTCCCCCTGCAGTTGAAATCCATGTGTATCTCAGCTTCAAAAAACATTTTCAATATTGTTGGTTTTAATTTTTATCCATGATGCATTTTTTTGCTTTTTGGTTTTTAAAATGATGCATCTGTCAAGTTGTGAGCATATATTGGCTCAATTAAAATGCCTAATAAATGATTTCCTCCAGCAATAGAGTATTTGTGTTCCACAGCACAGTCTAAGTGTGCTAAGGGCATAGCCCAGATATAAACCAGCAATACCTGGTCTGTGAGAACTGCATCCCACTTCAACGTTTCTGGTTCACTGTCGCAAAATGATGATGGCAGGGATTAGGAATATTTGTGGCTGTCAATTTAAAAAAAAAATTAAAATTGTATAGTCATAGTTAATAAGCTAGTGTTTTACAAATTAACATTTTCGAACCGTAATTTTACCCTGAAATAACTTTTTGTTCAGAGATGACTAAGGTTTTTAGAATATGTATTTTGTAATAACCCTGCAAATACCACTTTAAGCAGTGTGGTACCAGTGATTTATATTTTAACCATTTGCACATCTTCTGGGAGGTTGAAACCATGCTGAAAAGATTTCCACAAATGGGTTATCAAACTTATGCCAAAATCAGTTTACAGAACAAAATAATTGTATGCCAAACAACAATGAAGTTAAATGAAGGAAAAGCGTATATGTGATGTGAATGCATTCAAACTCCTGATTTTTAGCCGTTTACTACATGATTAACTTTTCTTGAAATGGTGTTTTCTGTTAGCATTTAAGGCTACTTGCCAGACCCAGTATTTTTAATGGTTGACTTAAAGCTGCAGATCTTGAATGTGATAAGTATTACAGTGGGATTTAGCATCAGGTCTTTTTGAAAGGCCGGAGATTGTACAAAAGTTAGTCAGTTGGCCACAGTGCAGTGATAACTCCGTTTCTGAGGCGTCTGGGCAAATTCATTTTTCGATTAATTTCCTTATGTAGAATCTTGGTGAGATATTGCATGTTGTCATGCAACATGAACAGGAGTTCTCAGTTGTAAGAACTGTCCAACTCCATGTGCAATTTGACTTTGCCTTGCCTCAATTAAGCAAATTTTTAAGAATGGGCAATGCAAGAATTTTCTGGCAATTGTTTTGTTTCAAGATGCGGTGTCATCTTTGAGGGCTGAGTTGAACTATATTTCCCATATCACTATACCTGTTCAAGCCTGTGTGCTTAGGAGCAAGAGTAGATGTTTATACGACTTTAACTGGAGTGCACTTGCTTTTTTCCAGCATCCAATCTTTTTATTCCTTTTTCAAGTTTTCCCTTTTGCTCGATTAAATTATTGACAAAACCGATTTCACATTTGACAGTAAAGCAATAATGGTCATCAGTCATGATCAATGCTGAACTTTTTAAGATTCAAATAGGAGACGTAATAGCTTTTTTCTGTTCATTAAAGAAAAAAGATGTTGGCTATGCGCTAAAGCACCAGTTCAACCAGTCTTATCGATACAAATACTCAAAGAAATTTGTGAACCTGCACTTGTTTATATGGTTGGATGTTGAGTTTTCTTAAATTGGAAAGATTAGTCACTTTTGCAAGAACTACCAGTACTCACAATAGGGGCCTTCTCATCCTCCTTGGAAAGGTGATTATAACAACTATTTCCATGCTCATCATATTTCAGAGATGGTTGGGAAATATTTTGTCTAATTTGTTCAACGTTGTTCCGTTTGGACATGTGGAAGCATCCACCGGCATCTTTTTTTGATTGTTTTAGCAGTTATGCTGTCCCCACCCTCCACATAACTCAGTTCTCTACACGTTAACATGTCAGGTTATGCAAGACCTTTACAAGTTATAAGTTGGTTGCTCTTGCCCAGATTTAAGTTTTAATGCTTTTCCTGTATTTATTACATACTCTTAAGATAGTACCTGCACCTGTCCAAAGACTGATACATTTGATTTTTTTTTTTTTTTTTACCAATTGTATTTTATTTGTTGGGGTTGTAAAGCATGCCAATACTGATTTAAAAGTTTTGTTGCTGTTACATAATACAGAAAAACATTTGTGATAATATGCACCACATAGATGAAGCCTAATATTGCAGGTTTTGAGGAGACTCCCTTATAAATTTAAAAATAAGTTTGACTTTTTTTGACATTTACTGTAGCTATTTTCCTTTCAAGAACATTTGTTGCAAAAGTTCACTATAAACCCAAGCCATGACCCCTTTTGCGCAAAGCGATCTGTTTACAAGCAGAAAGCAAGATCTACCCGCTCTTAGGATCCAGTACAGGAATGTTGTCATTGTCTTGTGGTAGTTAATTTGAAGAACTTCCTCTAAATGAAGTGCTATATCAAATCTTCCTAAGGCACTGGATGTTTCAGGTCAATACTTAGGACATCTGTATTTGTTTACGTAATTCAACTCAATTGTACAAGCTCACCATAAAATTGTTTGCAAAATTTTTGCATAACTTTTCTTGCACAACTTTTTTTTCTAACCTTCCATCAATCTGTAGAACAATGTCGATTGGAAGGTCAAACCTCTGAGTTTAGCCTTTATATAGTAACTTATGTGAATTATGTATGTATGCAGACAATATAAACTAGGCATTTTATTCTTCGTGCCCCCTAAAACAATGTCCAGAAAGGATGTAATATTTATATTCTCTTAGCATTTTTGAATATAAATTGTACGTTTCAGTTCATTTCGTTTGTTGAATGGAACATGACAAAGACCTTAAAACATGTTTGTCTGGGTTTTACATGTTTACCTATATTGCCAATGACTAGCTTCATAAAGAGTTTTGTGTATGGCTGTTGGGTAAATGTTATCAAGTGTCTTCCAAGCACCCTTAATAGTCACTCTAAAACAAATGACAGACATTTGTGGTGGTATTTTTATTCAGATTTAGACTGTATGTGTATAGTTGTCTTTTTTCACCCTTGATGTTTTTGGACAAATGTTCAACTACCAAAGGAAAACTGGAACCTTACTCTAAGAATGCTACATTTGTAATGAGAAAATTTAATATTTCAAGACGAAGGTATCACCTGCTGGCTCAGTCAGACAATTATAAAGCCCCGATTCTGGTCATATGATCTAAAGTGGGCTTGGATTTAATGTTGATTTACTTTATTTAAATATAATTTACATTGGTTTCACTGTTGGTTGCATCAGATGCTTCGATTATTTTTACTTGTTTAACTTTCTATTGAACTGAAGTCAAGATGGAATTGAAAGTTTTATAAAATATTGTTAAATCCTTTGAAAACACTTCTGATTTGCTGGATAACCATGTTGTTCCACATGGCCCATTGGCTGTGGAGGAATGCAAAATGTAGTACCTTTGGTCTTTAAGTTGAACATTTGACACTGCCTTTCTGCTTCACAACTTTGGCTTAAGACTAAGGTGACCACATTGTTGTAGCAGTCACATCTTTATTCCATGGTTGACTTGCTTTGTGTGAATATCAACATGACCCTGCAATGGGAGTTAAAAAATAATGGTTATTTTTTGGGAATTGTTTGGATATTTATGCAAAATTGACTGCCAGTTTTGACATATCATTGGGGTTTACAACTTTTGTCCTTTTTCTTTAATTCCATTAAGACCTCATGAAACTGAAGAACTTGAAGTGGAGACCATTGGTATGTCATCAAGATGGCAGCTCCTTTCTCTGCTTTGGAAAGGCTTTTATTGTTGGGAATGCAGATTCTTTGGTTTTTGAAATTGACTGCTTGCTACATTGTATGGAAGTTTTGAGAAGTAACAATTTGAGAAATCTGTGCTTCTATGCATACTGAAAAGAGCTGTTTATGAAAGTGATTCAAACTTTGTATTGATTTTCCAAAATTACATTGTAATTTGTGTAATTGTAATTAAATTTGTTGTTTAATGCTTAATAAAGGTTACGTACCATTTTTCTTTGACTCTTCTTCTGTTGGTCAAAATTTTAATGAATTTTACCATTCAGATTCCTTGAGTTGACTTACTGGGAATAAAGTGACCCTATGTATAAACTCACTGGTTATTGGCAGTCTGAGCGATTGAACATTTTATGTTCATTTTGAAATCTGTTCCGTGATGGTTTGAATATGCATTTTTGAGTATTGTGCTGGATGGGTGTGTTCATCAAAAATTTGGTTGTGATTAACTTGTGGATCCTTGGGAGTCTTCCATATGGTGCTGCAGTGTTGACCATTAAAGATACTTTTTGACTGCGATGCCACACAGTGCGAGTGGATATATCCTAAAGCCTCTATGGTGGGCTCAAGAAGACCCAAAAGTGCGTGCTTTGCATTAGGGATGGCTTTTGTTCCAGTTTCATTGGGTAGTTCTGTCCTCCTCCTGGGATTTTGTAGCAAATGTAGTGCTACTCATAGTGGCTAATCTGGAATTTGATAATTTATGAAAAATTAAGGTTATCATGTGGTTTTTTGACTATCTTTGGTGTTTTAGTGTGGTTTCAATGGGAATAGATACTGCCAATGGTCCATAGATTGGAATTTTCCATTTACTCCAGCAAATTTTCCCAACAATCATATGTTGCATAATTTTTGAAGGTACAAAGGGTTAAATCAGATGTGAAGGCAGTAGCTGTAATGGTGTCCAAGGCTGCTCTGTTGCTTGTATAAAATGGCTTCAGTTATCTCATTTCCTCATTTCCTGTCTGAACAGGAAGTGGTGGTAGACAAAAAAAAATGTAATCTTAAAAAAATGTAATAAAATGTAACGGCTCCCACAGTATTTTGCTATTGAGATTGATTGGTTACTTATGTCAGTGTTAAGCTTCATAACCATGATTTGGGGAGAACAATTTAGTTATAAATATTGGCATTTTTGTAGGATATGGAAGGGGTGGGTCTTCGGTGCATCACCTGAGTCCTGGGGTAAATGGAAAGGACGTCAATCAAAGGCAGGGCTCTCAGAGCTGGGAAGGAGCTCTAGATGGCGGCTGAGCCTCGGAGAGGGGCGCGTTTTGAGACTCGTACGGCTTTCTCTAGCACTTTTTTTTTTATTATCCCCCCCCACAACTTTCAGCAACTTTTGAGGCTGCCGCGGGGCAAACTGGTGGATGTAGGGTTAGATATGGTATACTTGGTGTGAGAATTAGACGCGTTTTTTGGCGTCAAGTCCATGCATTTGGTGGAGAGGGAGCCGCACTGTGCTGTCTGTGCGAGTCGTTGTTTCCCCAGCCTAGCAGGGCGGCCATGGCGCACCTCCATTTTTAGTGCGCTCGCCTGGGCGCTTCTCCGGCTTCTGCTCCTTTCTTCTTTATTATCGCTATTTCTACGTGGATTAAAATTTTAAAGCAAATTATTTCGATATTAGGCGTTTTAAACGGATTTATGTTTTTTTTTTGAAATCGCGAAAACGGGATAAATACTCCTACGGGAGACTAGAAAGCAGCGCCGCAATCTACCTGTCTATACATGGAATAGGTATGTCTACGATGATTTTTTAATTTTAATTTTTCATTGTTTTTGTTATAAAACTCGTTCCAAAGTCGTATTTTGTCTGATGACGCAGTTATTATGTGTGTCGGTAACCGTATTTTAAAGAAATCCTTTCCACACATGGGCACTATACATTGATGCCCATGCCACTGGGTACCACTTATTTGTCGGTAATATACAATATTTATATTATTTGTCTTTTTCATCGTCAGGCACGGTGCTTTTCTGTCTGTGTTATGTCGTCGCCACCGTCAAATGCTTCTGCTTTCCTCTTAGGGGGGGAAAAAAAAAACCCAGGGACATACGGTTCGGCTTACCATTCTTTTAACTTTTTGACAGTTAATACCAGAACTTAAGATCCTCAGACAAAAACGTTTTCAAGATTTAACCATGATGAAGAGTAAGGACAAAAAGCAGGACGATGACGGGTCGCCTCAAAGCAATGCATCAAGGTACGATCTTTAAAGTTTTTCAGCCCCCCTTTTTGACATCTGCCTTGATTGTTTACCCTGTCAAACACAGCTGCTCACCTGTACACATAATAATTTTTGCCGATCATCGCCCTCGGTTTATGTCCATTTTACATCAATGACCTTGGCACTCTTAAACAGCCACACCCTAATTTTTGCTGGCATTTGTAAAACTTAAGTCCCGACTCCGGGGCCCTGTAAATCGTGTACCCAAATGTTCATCGACTCGATGGAGGCTGGCGATTTTTTTTTTCTTTTTTTGGAGTTCATTCACGGTTGGCATTTCTTATGACTGTTTGTGACAGTATAAAATGACCTTGTCTGATTAGTCGCTGCTGCATTGCACCATTTTACATACAATGTTCATTCGTATTTAATGCATTTTGAACAGTTTCTGGTTCACATGTGGTTGGAAGTAAAACCGGAACCGCTTTTCGATGGGCAAGAAGAACCATGGGGTATCGACTCAGGTTTCTTGCATGAATGAAGGTACTGATGTAAACTTTAATTCTGTGTCTTTGTGAGGGACAGTGCCTTTAAAAAGTATGAACTAAAAAAAAATACTTTTATGCAGCTTATACAGTATCATTGCCTGTTACATTGTACGACCCGTTCATCATTTTGCAATTAATGTGTTACTCCTTGAAGGTGAATTCGTGGATACCAGCACTATATAGAAGTTTCAAGCAATTTATAACACGTGTAGGCAAAGACCTGTCTTTACCTCCCAAGTTTCAGTGTGGGATCATAAAGTATTTTATCTGTCAGACTCCCAGTACTTGGTTACACTGTGTCTGAGTACATGCTTACATTTTGGTACAAAATGGTACAAAATTACCCTGCTTCGTTTGAAACATTTTTTCTTTTTAAATTCAGTTTTTCATGTTGTCAAGTTTCCCCCTGTAGTTGCCTATAGAGTTGTCCCAGGCTTTTTGTATGTACACGTATAGTTATTTTGAAACACATTCAGTTGGCTACAGATTGTGTTCACTTTGTCATTCTTGATTTGGTATATTTCTGTTTCTTCAATTATAAAAGAACGTTGAGCTTCAGACAACTTTACGCACTAGTCAGTTTTTTTTAGTATAATTCAATCTAGATTTTACAAATATAACCTAGGGATTTCTTGGATTGTTTTAACAATTTGGTTCATTTGAGTTTTTGTTGGCATTAATAAGGTAATATGTTGGATGTAGGACCTACACATTTATGCACACTTGTTTAGTATGGCTAACTATTATCTAAGTAGCATAACTCAATATTTTGAATATGCTGCATAAAGTAAGGTATTTGGATAATCAGAACAGCAGTGGCGTGCACGACCATCTTAAATGTAATCTTAAATAGCTTCCATAGACGCAATCACTGGCTTTCAACTATTTCTGTTACAGTCTAAAATTTTGGTCTGTTTCTTGTATTTCAATGCTTGTTTATACCGTGGTGTTTGAATATTCAGTGGGAGAAGTATAGCAATGTTTTAAAATTCAGACAGAATACACGTATTCCAGCAATGGAGGGAGGCTAATTGATTGGTCGCTAAGTGATTTCCTCCCCAAATGCAGTAATTGAAAGGACCACTGGAGGGAAGTAATTGCCTACCTCAAAAATTACTACAGCCAACCATTTGATGTCTCTAGTCAGATGCCTGCAGTTAAGAGCATGCAGAAAGTAAAACGCATGAACATTTCCAATTTCCTGTTGCACCAGGAAGTGAAGAGTTATGAACAATAGATGATGTAAACCAATATTTTTGTCTTTATTCTACTTTTATCAAACATGGAGTGATTTTAAATGAAACCAAAATGCGGCATTGTAATTATTTTCCTTTTTTAAAAGTACATTGTCTTCCATTTCTCATTTGCATTTTGTTTGTAAGAGGTTACTATGGGGGGGATGAAGAAGTGAAACCAAATTCCTTTGATGAAGAAAACACCATAGAGGGTAAGTTGTGTAGGATTGGTGGGTAAATGGGGAGTGCACCCTGAACTCCCAAAATGTCAGAAGTTTAAAACCCACAAATTCCTTTCGTTTATAAACTACCACTACTAAATGTTGAGGGCCATTGCAGAATTGGGATATGTCATACTAGTACAAAAATGAG
Organism: Gymnarchus niloticus; assembly: GCA_009936485.2. NCBI lineage: Eukaryota > Metazoa > Chordata > Actinopteri > Osteoglossiformes > Gymnarchidae > Gymnarchus > Gymnarchus niloticus. The sequence goes on along the minus strand of JAACJT020000016.1, from coordinate 6,716,266 downwards.
TTACCATTTTATAGTGTTTTGACATTGACATAAAACCATGTGTGAAATTCTTTGCAATGCTTATGCTAAGATGAAACGTAACCAAAGGAATTGGCACAGTGCTTATTCTCTTTAGAACGTCCTAACTATTGATGTTGCAAACTAGCTATAAAACCAACTGTTGGTTTTTGCTGCTATCGTTTATTTTATAAATAAATCTTTGTAGCCCTGGGCTAAAATAGTTTAGTTTAATTATATGAGACTAAATAAAATAACACACATATTTTGACTGGCACATTAAATTACTGTGGTAGTCAATGACACAGTCAAGTAAAGTTTTTAGGATTATTGGTCTTCAGTCTAAGTCATCACGTGGCATCAGTTGCAGTTTTAATAAAACTGAGCAGAATGACTAGTACTCCATAGGTCCAGTGAGCTAGTATGGCCATACAGTGAACATAGTCATTAGAACAGATTTCAATGCTTGAAGCTTTTTTTTTTTAACCAAATAGGTAAGTGTATTGAGATGTACTGAAATTTTAATCCATGTTTATATGGAAATTGTTCTTGGAGGAAATATGGTTAGTATGAGGAAATAATATTTGCATACATGTAAATGTGTTGATGGGAGTCAAATATTGTTTACATGAAAGAAGCAATGCATCTGGACCAGTTGACATTACAAAGGTTTAAATCTTAAGTATTTTAAGCTTTGTTGTTTTATGTGGCAGCCATTTTAAATGCACACATTTAAGCAGGATTAAAATCAACAGTTTTTTTTCATCTTTGTGCATTGCTTTTTTGGCAGAATACAGTTACTGGCTTTTAGACAACAAAAAGTCCTCTCTTTTTGGGAACAGCAAGTACAGTTTTGTCCACCAGTGAGGTATTTGCTTATGTAAGCGTCTTTATTTCTTCAAATGGCTGCTCGTCCACTTAAAAGTCACAAAATGGCTCTTGCTTTGTGCCGCATAGCTGGTCAGGCATGCTGCATTACACAGTACGTTCCTGGAACTACAGGAAGTGGTTCAAAGGTCATAAGTGTGTGTTTCAGATGGTGATTGGGTGTTTCCCTCGCATAGCAACACAGCAGCCTGTAGAAATTCTTTGTATGTGTCAAGTCCCGCCTTCTCCTTACATCATCTCAGCACTGGAAGGCTGTTTTGCCAGCCTACTTTGTCAGCTGAGAATCCCTCGCTTGCTGGAAAGGAGGGCCTAATATCCGTTTGCCTTTTTTGAATTTATATAATTCTTGGTAATTTAATACACCATTATAGTATATAAAATTGTAAGCTTATAAGTACTGTTTATCAACACAGCACTGCAATCCAAAAAATAATTAAATGCAGAAATAATTGCATTTGTTTTTGGGATTATATGTATCCTGATTCCGACGGAGAATCTGGAGCAATGCTTTATCTTTTGCTGTATACATACAACTTAAAAATGGATACAGACTTACTTCAGATAAACTTATTTAATTGTTTAAAGGGGAATATTTACACTTAGACACAGTAAAGCACTTGTGTTATTGTGTTTACAGATGCTTTGCAACAAAGACAACAAAGTGTGATTGAACATTTAGTTTGGAGACTGAAACACTTTGTTGACGCTGCGGAAGTAAGCCTGCTGTATCCCTGCTGGCAGTCTTTGGTATTGCAATGTTGGAAACAATAAAGAAATTCTTAAAAAGAGGCTCCATCTCTATTGTTTCCCATTAGATTGGATGCACTACACCAAGAGAATTCAGTCACAAAACTATAAGTCACTGGCCATGTTTTATACCTATACAGTACTTTTTTAATACTGTGTAATCCTACAATATCCATTAATACGTGTACTTGGGATTGCAAAGGAAATTCACTACACTGTCCTGCTAGCGGCATTAAGAGCAGCTGTAGCTAAATATTTGAAGAACTCCTTATTGTTAAAATGTTAAAAATGGCTTTAATGGTACAGGGGGTATAAAATTTTTAAGGTCAAAGAAAAATGTTTTAATAGAGAATTATTCTTGGCGTAACAACGTTTACTTAGTGGGGGTGAAGCAGTTTATGATTTGTTGGAGTTTAACGATGATGATTAAATGCCACCATATACTCTATCGTGTTTTTTAGACATCGCTTTTGCAAATCACAGGTGAGGTATGTGTTTGTTTTTCCGTTGTATTTCATACTGAATTTGAAAGCCCGTCAAGCATAAAAACTGGAGTAGAGTTGATTTATTATGATGGTTAATTTAAAATATAAAATGAATCATAATGCCATGAATGCATCCCTGATATTTTTGAATGAAGCCTATAGCGGTCAGTATTATTGGATTAAATTAAGATCTTGCAGTCTTTCCTTTGCCTGATGTCCTTTGCCTGATGTCCTTTGCCATCATGCTGGGTTGTGAGCTTGAGTTAAGGGAGACCCGAGAACAGCATCAGTTTTCTCTTAGTTGGCCATGATCTTGAAGAGGGAAGCCTGTTCGTCAGCTCGTACAGACGATATGAACCACCTTGGTGTCAGCGTGTGCAGACTTCATTAGTGCCCCCTCACGACCAGAGGGAATGCAGGCCAGGCAAACCTGGTCTTAAAGCGTCACTCTTTGTGAGTGAGACCAAGACTGAATCCTCTTGTGTGCTTCCTGTTTCAGGTTTGTAAGGGACCATAACCGGATAATTTTTAAGTGAAGATACATGCATTTAAAAAAAACCTCTGCATAAAAACTCGATGTTTTGACTGGCTCACTGCAGTAACAACCACAAAGTCCACGCCCAGTTAATCCAATTTAAGTTCCTTGAGCATCTATCGTTAGAGAATTCTAATGTGCTTCACAGCTCGGCATTTTAAAGGAGAATTTTATTGTAAACGGATTGATTCAAGCAGTAGGGAGTTGGGTGTTCACCACGACTAAGCAGGGTATGTAAACTGCTTCCTGTCAAGTAGGATTTTATTATGTTCTTCCTCACATCCAGCACCTGTAGATCGCATCCACTCATTTGCAAATTTGCATGAGGTAAATAGGTAGGCCCTATAGGGTACAAAAGACACATACATACATTTAAGGTTATGTATGTTCATGTTAACCAAGCTCACACACACAGCTCATTAAAATGAAAGTGAGGTCCTTTGTTAAGCTGTGAAGTTGGATCTGTTTCACGTTGTAGCAATTCGGCATCGGAAGAATCGAACCACTCTGCGTCGGAGTCGGGGAGTCAGTCGGACAGCGAGAGGGGGAGTGAGCGTGGAAGGTCCCGGCACTCTGAGTCCAACAGCACCTCAGAGTCTGAGAGCCACTCAGAGTCTGAGGGCGAGTCCAAGCAGGCTTCGGTTGCCGTCAAGGACAAGCCCATCCGAAAGAAGGATAAGCTAGCAGATGTTAAGAAGGTACTGGCACTCTGTGGATTTGCTGGGATGCTAGCCATTGCTTAATCAGACTTCCTGGCAAACTGGAGTGGGTATTGAGAGGCCAAGGCATCTTTTCTGACCACATAAAGAGTTTTAGAATGGCTAGGTTGGAAACTAATTTCATACATGTAAAATAATTTATGATGATTACGGAGATGCTTATGACTGTGAGACCAAGTAAGAATATGGTGGGCCATTGTGGGCTGTTTGTTTATAGATGTGGGAGGAACATCCCGATGTTTATGGGGTTAGGAGGTCCAGCCGGAGCAGACAGGAACCTGCTCGCCTTAATATCGGAGCTGAGGTAAGTAGGGAGGCATAATGTCACATGGTGCAGCGGCTGCCTGTATTGGTAACTGTAAAATGGGCTGGCAAGTATTAGGTGAGCTTAGCCCCACTGGTATTTTTATTACCAACGTGAATATTTTAGCCTGCTTTCTCAGGATTTGAGAAGCAACAGAAATGATTAATTCTGTGAAGACTTAGCCCTATAGTCTGCCCAACGCCAAGATTAAATTCCTGGCTTTCAGTCATTAACACATTGCCATCTAGTGGCTGTGAGATACATTTGCTGCCGTTTAGAAAATCAGTGTCAGTGTTAATGAAGGATTTCCATTTACAATTTCAATTAATTCCTCTAATGACTTCTCGTTTAAAATGTGGCCTTTTGAATTGTTGTACTTTTTTTTTTATTGCAACCCCAAATCAGAAAAAGTTGGGATGCTGTGGAAAATGCAAATAAAAAAAAAAACGCAGTGATTGTTAAATTGACTTTTATTTCATTGCAGACGGTATGAACCCAAAATATTTCATGTTTTGTCTGGTCAACTTCATTTCATTTGTTAATGTACATCCATTCCTGCATTTCAGCCTTGTAACACATTGCAAAAAACGTCGGCATGGGGGCAATTTAGTGTCAGTAATGAGGTAAAAAAATAATTAAATAATGATGTGATTGTAATCACGATTTAGTACAAAAGCAGTATCCACGAAAGGCTGAGTCTTTGAGGAGCAAAGATTGGCAGAAGATCTCCAGTTTGTCAACAAATGTGTGAGAAAATTATTGAAACATTTAAAAACAATGTTCCTCAAAGAAAGATTGGAAGGAATTTGCATATTTCTCATAGTATCATTAAATGGTTAATATCATTAAATTGAACATATTAGCCCTGTATTGTCATCCTTACATTGGCTACCAGTTAAGGCTCGCACTGACTTTAAAATACTTTTA
>JAACJT020000016.1:6671823-6706692 GCA_009936485.2 Gymnarchus niloticus | reverse complement strand
TTTGTGTCTCGGGGGTAAAAAAGGTTTGAAAAAGGGAGGGGGGTGTTTCCCCCCCCCCCCCCCCCCACTCCACTCCAGCGCACAGCCACAAAACAGCCAGCTCATCCAATGAGCCGGAGTACCTTTGCAAGTGGATGGGCCTTCCATATGCAGAGTGCAGCTGGGAAGATGGGGCACTCATCAGGAAGAAGTTCCAGCACTGCATAGACAGCTTCAACAACCGCAACTCCTGCAAGACCATCCCCTCGAAAGACTGCCGGGTGAGTGGGTGGGGGGGAGGGGTGCTCGAGGCTCCGGTTGAGGATCCCTGCAGGCTCCCAATAGGAATTGAATAGCTTGCATAGCAGGGGGCAGAACTTAGTTTAACTTAGTGCTGTCTTTTTTTTACACTTGGGCCCTGGGAGTGGTGCCAGGTCACTTGATTTACCTCTCTTATTATTGACTCTTAATGAGCTTTATGACTTCTTTTCAGGTGCTGAAGCAGAGGCCAAGGTTTGTGACGTTAAAGAAGCAGCCCTCGTATATCGGGGGGGAGAACCTGGAGCTGAGGGATTACCAACTGGACGGGCTCAACTGGCTGGCCCACTCCTGGTGCAGGTATCAAGCAGATGCTGTTTCTCATCCACCCACGTCGTCTTCTGCATTCCCAGCATGGGTTTCTGTTCCTATGAAGAGACGTGTTTCATACATGATGCCCTTCTGTCCCTGTGTCCCCAGGTGCAACAGCGTCATCCTGGCTGATGAGATGGGTCTCGGGAAGACCATCCAAACCATCTCGTTCCTGTCTTACTTGTTCCATCAGCACCAGCTGTATGGTCCTTTCCTCCTGGTGGTGCCGCTGTCCACACTCACCTCCTGGCAGCGTGAGTTTAACACCTGGGCCCCCGACATGAACGTGGTCGTCTATCTTGGGGACGTCATGAGCAGAAAGACGGTACGTTGGCAGTTGGGCCAGGCTTTCGGCCTCACTGTGTGACCAGTCTCTCTTGCTGTGTGTAGGCCTTCACTTGGAGGCCTGCTGGAAAATAATTCCTGGGTTTGCTTTTCCAGATTCGTGATTACGAGTGGGTGCACCCTCAGACCAAGAGGATAAAGTTCAACGCGCTTTTGACAACATACGAAATCCTTCTGAAAGACAAGGTGTGATGGGGAATGGAAACTGTCATCTATCCAGAATTGTACTGGTGTCGTGTGATGATTCCACTCAGTCCAACATGCTTCTCTTTGTCTATGTTCAGGGTGTTCTTGGCAACATAAATTGGGCTTTCCTTGGGGTGGATGAGGCCCACAGGCTTAAGAATGACGACTCGCTACTGTATAAAACCCTGATCGACTTCAGGTCCAACCACAGGCTGCTGATCACGGGGACTCCGCTGCAGAACTCGCTGAAAGAGCTGTGGTCGCTGCTGCATTTCCTCATGCCTGACAAGTAAGCGAGGGTGGGAGGTAGGGGGGGTCACACCACATGATAGGTCAGACTGGTATTGAGGCAGTATGTGGCTCTGCAGTGTTAGAGTCTGTGCCTGTGTCCAGAAGATTGCCATTTTGAATCCCATGGCTGGCAGAGTGACCATATTACCGTTGGGACCTTGGGACCTACCCCTTTAACTTCAAAAAGTGCTCTAGGGATGCCAGTTACATGGCCAATAAAGTATCACTTCATTCTTACTCTAAATCTCATTCTAAATCTCAGTGTTTTCAAATGTCGAAGGAAAAAATGATGGGATCGATTCCCCTGTCAGACAAGTACTGTATCTCGACCATATGACCTTTGCCTTGAAGGGTCTCTCTGTCTTTGCAGATTTGAATCTTGGGAAGATTTTGAGGACGAACATGGCAAAGGGCGGGATAACGGCTACCAGAGTCTTCACAAGGTGCTGGAGCCATTCCTGCTCAGGCGTGTCAAAAAGGACGTGGAGAAGTCGCTTCCAGCCAAAGTGGAGCAGATCCTGCGTGTGGACATGAGCGTGCAACAAAAGCAGTTTTACAAGTATGTCACATTTGGCTTGGTCGCAGGACACTATCTGCCGTTCCCGCTCCATTCCATCCCTTTGAACATTCGGGTGATTGCCCCCCCCCACAGGTGGATCCTGACCAGGAACTACCGGGCTCTCTCCAAAGGAACACGGGGGAGCTCCTCAGGCTTTCTCAATATCGTCATGGAGCTGAAGAAGTGCTGTAATCACAGCTTCCTCATCAAGCAGCCTGAAGACAGTGAGAGCGTCAGCCAGCTGGAACAGCTGCAGGTCAGCACAGCCTGGGGCTTGAGTCCAGAAACCCCAGTCCCCTGCCCCCCCTGCCATGGTGACTCCTGTCTTGTCTGGCCCTCAGAATCTGGTGCGAGGCAGTGGGAAGCTGGTGCTCTTGGACAAACTGTTGACCCGGCTGCACGAGAGGGGCAACCGCGTCCTCATCTTCTCCCAGATGGTGCGGATGCTGGATATCCTGGCTGAGTACTTGACAATGAAGCGCTACCCATTCCAGGTACCTAAAAGCAGCACACGTCCTGCCAGCCGCCTGCGTTTCTGGGGAGGCAAAGAAGACACAGGCAGCTGATCTGGGGTGCAGTTAGAACTGGGAGGTATTTAAAATGACGGGGAAGTATTGGGCTTTAAAATGGGGCAGTTGTTGACTCAGGTGTTTGGGATCGTGTGTCAGGGCTGAGGCGTCCGGCACATGATTGGCGGAGATTGATACAGCCTGCTCTATTTTTATTCTCAAGTTATTTTTCATGGGGACTGGCTAGCCTTCAGATATCTGGCGGCTTATGCCTGTAAATTGCATTTCAGTCATTGGAATTTAGTAACTTAGACATGTCTTAATATGGCAGCCAGCTTGTTTACAACCGGAATGCTTATTTTAATTCGAAGATGAGGTCTGTTTCAGATTGCAGCTGAAATCCGTCGGGAAGCAGTTTAGGCCAGGAGCCAAAGCCTTGGTCTGTGTTTTTTTTCCTTCCAGCGGCTGGACGGCTCAATAAAAGGGGAGATCAGAAAACAAGCTCTAGACCACTTCAATGCTGAGGGATCTGAGGTACGTCAGGCAGTCGTTGTTTGCCTGAAATTTTGTACTTGGGGTGTGCATGACTTAAATTCCCTTGGTCCCATATGCTTTTGGTGTTAATGGATTGTAAATCGTATCTAAATAAACAAAAATGATTCTCAGTGATCCTAAGAGGTGTATGGGGTGTGTAGAGTTAATGCTTTTTATCGTTTATAATTAATCGTGACAGCACCGAGTTCAAGAATAGGCTGAAGTTACTTTGTATAACTGCAGTTTCTTTACTATGGGAGCCATATTTTCTGTGTTGAGTTACCTGTCAAACACCGCTATCAGACATTCTAATGTTACCGGAATGTTCCCTTGATTGAAAAGCTAAGGAGTGACTGTATTGGAGCTACAAAGGTAGCTTGTCCACTTTTGGCAGTCCGAGAGTGGTGTGACGAGCTGGTTCCCCTGTTATAGGACTTCTGCTTCCTACTGTCCACTCGAGCTGGAGGCCTGGGCATCAACTTGGCATCAGCAGATACTGTGGTCATCTTCGACTCTGACTGGAATCCCCAAAACGACCTTCAGGCGCAGGCCAGGGCACACAGGATAGGACAAAAGAAGCAGGTAATGAAGTGTGTGTGAGGCATGTTTACTCAGGCAGCGAAGACACAGAACACAGACCAATCCTAATGTGTGGAGGAAATGGTAGAACCCAAAGTGGAAAAGTGGAACCCACATTTTTATCCTCCACAGGTGAATATTTATCGTTTGGTAACAAAAGGAACAGTTGAAGAAGACATCATTGAAAGAGCCAAGAAGAAGATGGTTTTGGACCATCTAGTCATTCAGAGAATGGACACCACAGGACGTACTGTACTGGATAACAGCTCAGGAAACTCAAAGTGAGAGAACAGAGTTGGCCTGTTCTGTATGATGGTGGACTTAATCTGTGGTCACTCCCTAGAAGTTAGTTCTCACATACGATTCAGGATACTTAAGCTCATTGTTGTCCCAGTACTACTTCAAGACTGATCCTCCAGCAGGACTGACTGACTGCTTGATGTTTCTGTTATGTTCACAGTTCTAATCCATTTAACAAGGAGGAGTTGACTGCCATTTTAAAATTTGGTGCTGAAGATCTTTTCAAAGAGCAAGAGGGAGAAGAGTCTGAACCACAGGTGTGAGAATGGACCCCCCTCTCCCACTTTCAAAAGTAGCTTGTGGAACAGTCTCTGTTCATTTGCTCACTTCTGTGTAAAATTATTGTAAGTTATGGTGTAAGATGGTGTGCTGTGGTGAAATGAAAGAAAACCCCTTCAACAGGAGATGGACATCGATGAGATTCTACGGCTGGCAGAGACAAGGGAGAGCGACCAGGGCTCCAGTGCCACAGACGAGCTGCTCTCCCAGTTTAAGGTAAGTTGATGTACTGGTCGGGGACCTTGGTTCTTGGGCACCTGGGCCATGTCGCTTCAGGATCCCATGTCTCCCTCCTGCCAGGTGGCCAACTTCTCCACCATGGAGGAGAGCATGCCCGAGCTGGAGGAGAAGCCCATGCGTGACTGGGACGATATCATCCCTGAGGAGCAGCGGCGGAAGGTTGAGGAGGAGCAGAAGCAGAAGGAGATGGAGGACATCTACATGCTTCCTCGGAGTAGGAGCTCTAACAAGAAGGTACATGGCAGGTCACGTCCGTCTGAGTGGAAGATGGCATGTGATATCACCACAGGGATGACTTCTTTTGAGCTTGCAGAGACAAAAGCGCGTGAAATGAATTCCTCTACTTGAATTGGGCCCTGCATTGTACTCCACATTATTGCATTATTGTTTCTCATGTACGTTCAAATTAAACGTTGTGAAGGCATCCTACTTGTGGAGGCCTAGCCGAACAAAACCCATCCTGCACCATACCTCTGTTCTATGTTTGAAAAGCCCAATTCTTTCTTAAAGGCCCAAGCCAACGACAGTGACAGTGACGTTGGTTCCAAACTGAAGCACAGGTCCTCTGGCTCCGAGAGTGAGACTGACGACAGCGAGGACGACAAGAAGCCAAAGAGGAGGGGGAGACCGCGAGCCCGCAAAAACAACGTGGAGGGCTTCACAGATGCTGAGATTCGCAGGTGAGTGTTTTTGGCAATGGCTCCAGGCAATACCTTGATTCATTTCACTGCTGTGATGGAGTCGATTCTGAACATAATTGTGAGCACTACTGAATTCTGAAAATCTTAAACGCGTTGTTTCCTCAGGTTCATCAAAGGCTACAAGAAATTCGGGTGTCCTCTCGAAAGGTAAGCTGACAGTATCCTAGCAGAGGCTGCTGCCATTTGTGTCTGATTCAGAGAGATGGGGGGGTTGTATTGTAGCCAAAATGTGTTGCTCTCCCTCCCCAGACTGGAGGCCATTGCACGCGATGCGGAGCTAGTGGACAAGTCTGTCGCAGACCTGAGGAGGCTGGGAGAGCTGGTGCACAGTAGCTGTATGGTGGCGGTCCAGGAACACGAAGAGCACCTGAAGGAGAACCCCAGTGAGGGTGAGGCCACCATCCATCAAGGCGCTAGGTGTCTTTGCCAGGTTTGCCGTGCCTGTCCTGATCTGGTCTCCCATTGCCGTGAAGCCAAAGGTCCGGGGAAGCGAAGAGGGATCAACATCAAGATCTCAGGGGTGCAGGTCAATGCTAAGTCCATCATCCAGCATGAGGAGGAGTTTGAGCCCCTTCACAAGGCTGTGCCTTTGAACCCAGCAGAGAGGCACAAGTAAGCAGTTATTTACTCCGAGGACCTCCTGTATCACTTTGCTTTGTCTGTCAGGTTAACCTTCTCTGCCAGACTGGCCGGATGTGTACATGCAAAACTTAGTTATTGGATGTTGTGTCCAGGTTTCAGCTGAGCTGCCGTGTGAAGGCTCCCCACTTTGACGTGGACTGGGACATCACGGACGACACACAACTCCTGCTGGGGGTGTATGAGCACGGTTATGGCAATTGGGACCTGATCAAAACCGACCCGGAGCTCAAGCTGTCGAACAAGGTGCGAAGAGAGAATGCTTAAGTGTCTCCAATGCAACATTAAAATCACTTCAATGACACATTGAAATTTCGAGCTGTACAGTGCCATCCTGTCACTTCTGCCAGAATGGTCACTCAGCTGTGATGCTCTCTCCTTGTTGGTCATAGATTCTTCCGGATGACCCAGATAAGAAGCCTCAAGGCAAGCAGCTGCAGACCAGAGCTGACTACCTCCTCAAAATGCTCAAGAAGGACCTGGACAGCAAGGATGTCCCAAAGCAAGGAGATGAGGTTGGTGAGGGGTTTGCATTGCTGGAACTTATTGTCCAGATCTTTACAGTGTTCATTCAGTGTCACTATCAACTGTCCCAACAGAACCAAGCAAAGAAGAAAAAACCTCGCGTTAAAAAGGAGGCAAAGGCCTCCAAGGATGATCAGGGCAATGAGGTGTCATCACCACGCCTCTCTGACCATCCATCAGAAGAAGGGGAGGTCAGGGTGAGAAGTGCTACACTCGCCATCTTTACCACAGTGTGATCGAGCACAAGTCAGACCTCAGTACACCACTGAGATGTTTGAGGTTTACGTCGGTTCATCTCTTCTGCTTGCCAGGATGATGGAGTAGACAAGTCCCCGATGAAGAAGAAACAGAAGAAAAAGGATAACAAAGAGAATAAAGAAAAACAGGGAACGCCAAAGAAGGAGAAGGACGGGGACAAGGAAAAGAAGCACTCCAAATCAAAAAAAGACAAGGTATCTGACAAGGAGAAGCTGTTTTTCCTGGTGTGGATCTTTGTCTTTGAGTTTGTTGGGTTGCCCAGTGCTTGGAGGGTTGTAGTCTCACACCACTGTATTCTGCCCCCCCAGGTAAAATCAGGTGCCAAGGGGAAGCCTCCCCAGGGTCCAGTGCACATCACAGCGGGCAGCGAGCCAGTGCCCATTGGGGACGAGGATGACGAGCTGGACCAGGAGACGTTCAGCATTGTGAGTCACTAAGCGGGCGGTGGGGAGGAGGAGAGCATGTGAGGAACGGCAGCATGGAGCCAGGTTGCCATACTGTTAAGGAAGGAATCATACGGAGGTGCAAGGTCCTGAGTACCTCTTCATGTTTAACTGCAGTGTAAGGAGCGCATGAGGCCTGTGAAAAAGGCCCTGAAGCAGCTGGACAAGCCTGACGAAGGCCTCTCAGTGCAGGAGCAGCTGCAGCACACTCGCAGCTGCCTGTTGAAGATCGGCGACCGTATTAGCGAATGCCTCAAGGCTTACAGTGATGCTGAGCACGCCATGGCCTGGCGCAGGTAATGCCATGCTGCTGTGTTATTTACTGCGGCTGACCAGACTTTTTACCGAACCAGTGTGTAACATTGTTCGTATCTTACTCGGTCCCAGTGGTTTGGACCTGGAAGCCAGTTGTCCTGACTGTCAGAATATCCTGCTTTGTCTGGCAGGAACCTTTGGATCTTTGTGTCCAAGTTTACGGAGTTTGGTGCAAAGAAGCTCTACAAGCTTTACAGGATGGCACAGAAGAAGCGGTCACAGGAGGAGGAGGTGGGTCTGCGTGCTGCTCCTCCTCCACACTCAGAGCCCCCCGGCCCCCGTGGTGATCTCAGGGTATCCTCTGCCTTCCTCTCCCAGAAAGAACAGAAGAAGAAGGAGGATGCATCAGCGAGGAAGAAGCCGTTCAGGACCGAGCCGTCCAGCTGCAGCCGTGACTCCATGGGTGCCCAGCCATCCCCGAAGCCCCACACACCCCTGCTGCACCCCCCTCAGCCCCCACCCCATGGCCACGCCCACCACAGGGAGCCATACCTACCGCCCAGCAAAAGGCACTTTCCCAATGATAGTAAGTGGCGAGTGTAAAGCTGGGGACTGCTGTCATTGTCACAAGCAGGCAGGCATCAATCCATCTATCATCATCTATAATCTCTTATCCAACACAGGGGAATGATGGCCACAGTTTCCAGGGGTGTCATTTAATTTAGGGTACATTACAGTGAGATCTGTTAAAGTGCCATTAATCACCAGCAATTCCCACCCCTGTGACAGGCAGGGGAGACTGGCAAAGAGATCGTAAGTACCCCTATCCTGGCAACAGTAACCAGTCCTGGCAGGGTGATCGGCATCACCCCTATGACCAGCACCGTTACAAGGATCACCACTACGGTGACCGACGACCACACGGCGATGCCTACAGGACCTCAGGCAACTACCGCAAGCGACCGTACGACCAGTACGGGAACGACCGTGACCACAGGAGTCATCGGGACTACTACGACAGGTCAGCTTCTGCCAGGGGAGGGTGTGCTTGGGAAATGCACTGCATGGCTGTATGAGTAAAAGTCCCACCTCCTTTCAGGCACTCAGACCCGAAGAGGCGCCGCATGGATGACTTCCGGTCTCAGAACTATCACCAGGGTGGTGGCCATGTACAGGACTACCGGAGGATGCCTGAGCACCACGGCCCAGTTACAACGGAACACTACCGAGCCTTCCATCCTGACAAGGCCGGGGAATACATGCCCCCCCCGCTCCTTGATCCCCGGTCACCGCAGGCCCAGAAGTCCCCACTCGACTCACGCTCACCACAGGAAAGGACTGCAGAGCAGAAAAACGCAGCCGATTTCAACTGGAATGCCCGCAAGACGTGAGCCACAGTGCCGCCAAGTGCAAAGGACCGCAACTGAGTGCACGTGGGGCATGGGAGCGGACACTAGGGGGGCGACATGCTGCTACGTGAGGCCACTCGTATTTCCTCCACCGTTCTCTGCCCAGTTCAACTTTACAGGTGGAAGAAAAGCAGACTCTTGCCCTGTTTACCAGCAACCACCGCACCTTTTTATTTGTATTTTTTACAGTAAGACTGTGGGAACACAGAGGGCAAAGACAGGTGGGGGGAGGGGTGTGGTAATTTAGTGGACATAAAGTGTCAAAAAGCTGAAACTTGTTCATTTCTATTTGTAGGATCTATCTGGAATATGTCTGCAATGAACTAATGAATTAAGTGCTAAGGTGTGGTTAGTCCCATGGACTGAGGATAGACGAACACTTGGTGTTGCCTTTGGAATTGGATTGGTCCCGGATTATGGAAGTGCCTCAGAGACTTGGCTTTTTTTTGAAAGATAAATGAAGTGAGGGAAGTTTTCCCAAAGCCACCTTTTTGTTTTGCTTTTGTTTCTGGAGTAATTAGAGGTCTGTCTACAGACAGAGCAGAATTTGCCCACCCAAGTATCAGGTTGTCTGCGAACTGGTAATGTGCATGGGGACAAGGTGTCTCCCAGGTGCAAACGTGCTGCACTGATTGAGGGATGGGGTCGAGTTGCAGACATAATTTAGACATCTCGCCTGCTCCTTAGATCATCTATAAGTGGCAGATCTTTCACCTCAGATCCTCTTGCCAATCCCAAAATGCATCATGCGAGCAGCAAAACCGAAGCTGTTTGAACTTCAGCTGTTCTGTGAATAGCAATCGCCAAGTCCACATGTTCTCTGCTAAAGCTAAATTTGTTTTTGCAATAACCAGTATTTAAAGTGAAGACAGGCCCTTTTAAAAATATTTAAAACACTAAAAACAGACTTAAGCTGTCATTTTCAATGCCCCTCTCAGAGTGAATGGGAAGCCATTTTGATGTACTTTATTTCTAGGGTCAGTACAGAAGGGTACTTGCAGTTACCCTTGCACTAAAAGTACAGTATTCTACAGTAATATTGGATGTTTCTTTGTAAGTATTTTGTATCGTCACAACTCGAACGGTGAAAGTATTCCTGAACCCTTTTTGGATACACGTGAATTATTCCTTTAAATAAAATGGGAAGATCGTGTGAGTGCCAGTTGGTCTGTCTGAGGATCTGTCGGAGAGAACCTCGGGTTTAACACGTGACCCGGGTCGAAACCGGACTGTGTGAAGTTGTGGTCTGCCTTTCCACCTGTGCCTTATTGTGTACTTGCTGTTCCAGAGATAAGCCCGCCGACATGCCATACGTCTTGGTCCATGCAGTTCCTGTGACCGATGAAGAAATACAGCGTTCGCCAGACAATCCGGCACACTACAACTTCCACGAAGACTGAGAGGATATTCTCCACGCTATTCCATGGCTGTGTATTATTCTTTAAAGCTTATGAAAGAGAAATTTATATTTCTATAGAACCCACTACTCTGCTTAAACAATGTAAATGTTTATGAACATGTATGTATTGTAGTTTTCAGCATTACCAAAGATTTTGTTTTTGTTTAGGGTTTAAAGTTGTAAAGAATCCAGATGGATTTTGTTCACAGGATCAGTAATCCATTTATCTAAGGGTATAGATCCTTCAGAAAAGATTAAGAAACAGACTGGTGTTCTAGAAGTTTTCAAAACATTTTTTCATTGGATTGTATGAGTCTTGCCCATGCCCTAAAGTCTTCGCAATGCCGGTTCAACTGATTACAGCCCAACATGGTCTGTCTGTGGGTGCAACATAGTTGTACCACTGTTGTTTACGTCTCAATGCAGTCAGCCTTCATTAAATTATACATAGTGTATGATGTACAGTACATAAACAGTTGTAGGCTTCTGTGGTGCACACATTTTGCAGTAACCCTGAATCCTCTTCTGCCAGTTGGCTAACACTTCTCTGTAAATGGATTCAATGTCAGGTACGCTGGTGTTTGGACAGCAGTGGGGTGTACTACAAAGCCTGTTTTACGTACCCAAAGCTTAATTCAATTAAGCCAGGGAAAATGACTCTAATTGCTGCGGTCAGCAGTAGGCGTCAACACGACTGCTAGCTACGCTCGGTAGTCAGCCTCTAACGAGTAAACGTGTAAGCCAGTATTAGTAAAGTTGCGTCGTAGTACACCCTGGGTCATAAACAACATGAAAAAACGAGCGCTCCTGTGACGCGTGCGTGCTAATGTGTGGAGGGTGACAAGCAGGATATTTGATTAAGGAGAGGTTAACAAACCTTCTCAGAATAGGGTAACAGTGCACGTTGACATCTTCGCCATATGGTCGCCTTGTGAGATCTTTGGTTGTGGAGCTTTGCGTAGTCGTACACGGCACCAACTGGCCAACTTCGACTGAAAAAAAGTGTCCTTAAGCGTTTACTAAATTTTCTAAAGCTTACCGTACAGCTACACACTACATAATGAGATCACTTTCAACGATATGCGGCATGTTCTTGTGTCATACACAGATTGTTCAAAGGTATGTTGTTATGATGGTGTCACGATTACAAGCTTTCCGAAAAAACATTAACTGAATTTTAGACAGTTTAATAAGATCCATGATTTTCATTCATAAAACGATGTACACAAGTCAAAATTGCATTTTGAGACGTGTCAGTGTTGTTTTCTTATTTACCATTATTCACATTTAGCGTTTTTGTCCCATTCATACTTCGGTGTGAACAGGGCAAGTACTTACTAGTTTGTGCCAGAAGATGGCGACTGTGTCACTGAAATAAGCAGGAAAGTTTGCCGAGGTTAACTTAAAATGAATATTGCGCACTACACCCGAGACACAATCACCTGTTTATGAACGTTTTCACTGGGCTGCACGGTATTACCGCCACGGTCCAAACATTCTCAATTAAGCAAAGTTGTGTATCTAACTTGTCTGCAGTGTATCATTGTGTTTGTGAATGTGCTCTGTAATAGACTAGCATCCCATCCAAGGTGCACCCCAGCTTTTTGCCCTATGCTTCCTGGGATAGGCTCCAGCATCCATGTCATGCTACTCAGGATTAGTGGTTACAAGATGGATGGATGAAAGATTTCATTGGGTGCTACTACCATCACAGCGAAATGTTTCTGTATTAATTACCATTGGAACATTTAGGCATAACAGTTACCAAGAATGCAGAAGTCATACCGAGGTATGATAAATAATGCTTGTATTCCAACAGCTGTTTTGATTACTTTATCTTGGGTGAACATTGCATTTCATCACCAGGTGGCACAATGATCCAAATGTAATATGGAATTGATCATCCTGTTTGTATTACATGTACTTTATATAGAGGACTTAGAAAAAGAGGGTTTGGGGGTAAATCATGCTGTGTTCTGTGTTGATTATGAAAAATGCTGTTTGTTCAGCCAAGGTCTGCCAGCAGTGAAAACTCAGAACAGTAAGGAAAAGAACATCATCCATTCTTATGCACTAAATTTAAGGCCAGAACTGGCAGACTGATCATACTGCTGTTTCTGCCCTTAAATAGGTGTAAGAAGTTACGAATTTTGTTTTTAATGTTAAAATACTGGATGCTTTTATGACCTAAGCATTTAATAAATGCTTAAGGACACTGATTTAAAAAAATGTTTAGACTTTACCTGTATTGTTTTAAAAAGGTGTTATCCATCCATTGATCCATCTAACTGATCAACCTGGTTAGGGTTCAGTGGGGCCTGAAGCCTGTTCCAGGCAGCACAGATCATATGCATGGGGTACACCCTGGATGGGCATAATCAAACTTAGAGATGCCAATTAGTCAAACCTATGCCAGGAAGAGCATGCAAACTCCACAGAGAGCAGTGGGAAGACTCAAACCCACAACCTGGGAGGTGAGGGTACTTTTTTGCCATTATAGCAATAAAGAGAGTTAACATTATGAGCAATAGAAGGTAACAGAACCCCTGTCGTATTTTTTTTTAACAAATGATAGAAACAGCTGAGGAAAGTGATCACTTTTAGTGTATGCTAAGTCCTAAGGCTCAGACTGAACCATGGAGTATGCTTAAAAAAAAAAAAAAGATCAAGTCAGTTGTAGTATTTATAAAGCCATTCAACAAATTGAGGCCCCCTGCATGCCAGTCAGGTGACAGGTTGCCATTTGCGAGGAAAGCAATTACTGCTGGAGGTTCTTTTTTGAGCTGTGTGGTCTTTAGGTTTTCCATCAAGAGCAGAATTTGTCCACCAAATATCTGTGCAAGAGGATAGATTTACACATAAAATGGTTTAAAGTACAACTGCATATAATCTAGTCTGAGTATTGAATTCTTTAAATTATTGTTCCGAATTGAAGTTTATAAAAATAAATTTTAATCAAACTGTCATGGAGTCCATTTCATATACACATTTCAGGCTGGATTTCCCCACGACCTGATGTTCTTCACACATATTGGTTTATATTGCTAGTAAAAGTCACAGAAGTGTCATTTAAGGTGTCTGCTATATTCTGTAGTTTGCATTTCAGTTCAGGCTCTTCACAATGGTACTTCAGTTCCATTTTATTCATACAGCACTTCTGTTTCTTACAACCTAAATGCAATTTAAATGATCCTGGATCATAAAGGATCTTATACTGAAATGCTCAAAATACTATTAAACTAAATTTATGCTCAGATGTACCTGTAAGTGTTTAATACAGTAGCACCACACCAAAACATGGAAATAAGACAAGTATTCAAAAACAAATGGTCATGACTTTACTGCTTCAATAAATAATTTACAGTATATACAGGTGGTGTTGCACTGCTTTTTGTCCTACAAACAAGCTCAGGTATTGTCTTTCTACCGCCTTACTTTTTCTAGGCTTTACAGTTGACATTCACAAGTTACAACCAAGTAAGAGCTAAGAGAATAAAAACATAAAGTGCTTTTTAAAAAATGTATCAAAACCAAACATGAACACCACAAACACCATTTTCCCTATTTAGACCTGATTGCTGAATTAAATAAACCCTTAAAAAGGTTGAGTCACATTTAGTCCATTGATTGTTTTCACATGCCGGGGGGGGGGGGATTAAAAACATTTTTTACACCTAAACAAACCTACTGCACCTATTCTTCTGCTCAGCAAACAAATGAAAAGATCAATCAATAAGCTCATTATAAAAGGCAAAATTACAGTCTCATGTACAGTGCTGTGGCATTCATGATTTCACCATTAAGTTTTTAAGCCAAGGGTCACATTTTACCCACCTTCCATCACAACAGTTTAAAAAAAAAAAAAAAAAAAAAAAACTAAAAAAATCTGGTAAACAAAGAACTGCTGACCAACTCAGTCAGGCACACTGTCATGTTCAACGACACAAACATCACGACGGTTTATTAAAACACCAATCACATCCAAAAAGACGAACCTAAAATGTTACAATCATCTAATTTTCCTTATCAGTCCTGTCACATGACCAGTGCCCCCCCAGAGAATGGACAAAGTGAGCCTCAGAGTTAGGCAACTTGCAAGCGTGCCTCTAAGGTAGCATTACGCAGAATGGGAAAAAAAAAAAAAAAAAAACTGATGAGGGTTGCAGATTTGGAAGAAAACCGTGAACTTTGTGATGCAAACTATTTCGTTACACTTGAGCAGAGGTTTAATAGCGGTCTTGTAGCAGCTGTTAACCTTCAGTATACAAAAAAAAAATAAATTTCAAATGTGCACATTACCATGGCCAGTCAAAAAAAAAAAAAAAAAAAAAAATAGATCAGCCAACATGGAACATATCTACATCAAAACAATGGCTTGTGTGTGAAACACTGATATCTTTACTGAGTTCAATTGGGGCGGGGGGCTTTTTCAGGCTGTGCAGCACAGCTGACAGAGAAAATGAGTACAAAAATCAGACCATCCATGCGAATGTATAATGGAAGCAACAGAATTGATGACATGCGGTGGAAGGGCAGTGGCGCCTCACGCAGGTCAAGCAGCAGTGGGACACAGTGGGAGGTGGCTGCAGAGTGACCCCACCTACTTAGCACCAACTCAGAGAGAGCCCACCTCCCATTGAGACCACTGGAACCACACTAGACCCAGGCCTTGTGCTTGGCCTGAAGACCTTCAACTAGCTTGGGGGGGGGGGGTGGAAACTGTTGGCACAAAGTCTTGTTCTTTGGCAATGGTTTCAGCCGGAAATTAACGGGTCTATTGACAGAGAGGCAAGTCAAACAGGCTCTACAGCAAAGCCAAGACAGTAACCATTAACCACCAGGGCTGGCCTTCTAATTTTGGGGGAGCCGTCTGTGATGGGGCGAGGTCCAGACGCTGCAATGCCAGTAGGGGCCCCGCTGCTCAAGGGTCTATTAACCATCAGGGCCAACCTCCTAATGTCGGAGAAGCGAGGTCCAGGCCCCTCCTTGCCAAGGGTCTCTGGTTAACTGGCTTCCATCCATGCCGGAAGATCTTTTCAGCGCTTTGTTCTTACATTCAGCTGACAGAATCTCAGTGTTAGACTGCCAAACTGAAAATTAAAATAATAATAATAATAATAATAATAATAATAATAAATCCCAGGGGTGGGCAGGGGAAGGTGGGAGAAGGAAGGATTTAACTGCTGTGGCCAATGTATGAACATGAGTTCATGTATATATTCTCTAAAGCGACTTTCAGCATGTAAACATGAAACATCAGAGCAGAACATTCTGCTGTACCTCTCTGGTTTGCTTAGGCCTCACATCACTGACTCACATTCACATGCCAACTTGACTCTGACGTCCACAAAGTGAAATCAGGACGCTTAAATACTGCTTGCGACTTAAATACCTGTTAAAAGGGATCTGCTGTCACACTGACGGCAAATGGACAATCATGTGGCTGGCAGGTACATTTTCAGAGTGTCTACAGAAGGCAGGCCCTTGACAGAGGACATTACAATCTGCCCACATAACACAATACACAAACAGCCAATTTCCAGACTATCGATTTTCAAGCACAGACATGCTTAAGGAGCTCTGCTGTAAGCTTAGGCCTCTCCTGTCTCAGCTAACATCAGAACCCGTCTGGCCTGGCTATCTACATCCCACGTCAATTAAATGGGGGGAAATGAGCCCTCCCCATCTTGACCTTGCAGAGCATTGCAGCCTGACACCTGCTTTCCTCCCTGGCGAGGACGTGCTCTGGGACCTAGGGACCTCGCTCCGTAGTCCCCCATGGAGCCATCCCAGCTCACAGCCTGGGGAACCCATCCCTCACTCAGCTGGGCAGCTTTCCATCTGCGCAATAACGAGGACGCGGAAGACAAGATGGACGGACAGATGGGTGAATGTACTCAACATGGAAAACAAGAACTCTCTCCCCAGGCAGAAACACTTACTGCAGCTGGACAAGAGAAAGGGTGGGGCGAGATGAGGTATGACGTGATGAGAGAGTTGGATGGCTGCAGTGAGGTCACAAATGTGATCACAGGAACACAGCACAGCACTGGACCCACAGGAGGACGAGGGCATTGAACAGAGTTAGCAGGGTGCAGCAAGCCCCACGGGAGGCCATGCTGCCAAGACCCTCGACTCTCTCAAACAGATGGTACTTGTCCTTGTTGGAGTGGAGCATCTTGACGTCTTCAAAGGCGTAGTAGGCCGCCAGGCTGAAGCTGACATCGCCAGACGTGAGCAGGTCAAAAACACAGGACTGGAAGTACAGGTCCTCCACCGGGAGCCGCTCTTTGCATTTGGCCACGGCCGACTGGTACGTGAAACCATGGGGCAGCAAGCCCGGGTGGTCCCCGACACTGCCCCGGCCTGCCTGGGAGCGCCCCCCTATTGTGCGTTGGCGGAACGTCCGAAAGTCGATACGCTGGCTGAGCGGGCAGCCATGCAAGCAGAGGTAGAGGTCCTGGTTGTCCCCGTCCTCGGCCGAGAGGGCCACCTCCTCGGGCATGCGCACTGCGAAGGTCAGGTAGCGGCCGACCTGCCGCACTACAATGGTAGTACCAATATAACGGGCCTGAATCTCCACATGCTGGCCAGGAACCTTCTCCACCACACGTAGGGCACTGCCGCCGTGACGCTCGCCCCCATTACGGGAGCCATCAGCAAAGGCGGCTGGTAGCTCGTTGGTCTCCGCATGGTACGTCTTCTGATCCACACACTCCTGGAAGTTCTTGAAGATAATGGTCAGCTGTTTGGGGGAAAGACAAGAACCACCATGAGCCATGTACCCCTGGAAAAAAAACACACGTTATGCTGATAGATGTTTAAACATAGCCATTTCTTCTATTTTCTATCAACATGAATTTACCACTCCGGATGATGCTGTATATTAAGTGATTAGGTGCATCCATCATCCAAATTATACATGACTGTATCCTAAAGGCTAAAAAAAGAGCACAAGAATCATGTACAGTGCATCAGGATACACCTTCTCCAGACTGAATGAACAACTAAGCGCACTGAATGTGAAACAGAGCGCATTTTGTTTTTCAATATGTCCATGCACAGAAATGCCAATGCGACACGCTTTCTGTGATTGTGGGGAAGCCTGATGCGAGGGAGGGGTCAACTCAGCACTAAATACTCAATACCATCCATCTACTGCTATTCAACTTCCATTGGTGGGTGACCATGGCAAAGCAGAGCATTGACTCTCCTGCTTATGTCTGTGTTGAAGATAGGGGGCAGCAGAGAGCCAGAAGCCAGTCCCTGAGTAAGGGCACTACTCTTACGCACGTCACAGGAGTTGTACTGCACGCTGCCTGGTACATTTACATGTGCAAGGCTGGGGCTCAGTTTACCGGAATTATTGCTGGTAAGTTAATCTATACTAGTCTTGTTCCACACCAGTGTAATGTTACATTGTCTCGCTTCACTCACACCCTGCCCTCCTATACACATCTACAGTACAAGTCTGTGGAATTACTAATGACATCCGCAGCAGATCTTCCTGCTTGCATGGCAATCGGGCACAATCACCTCACTCGTGGAGGATTCCAAACCAAACAAGATCAGTACTAGCACCAGGACACTAGTTGGGAAGCCATTTGGACCGGAAGTTCTGCCAATGGGCCATAAAACGGAGCTATGCCCTTTTACAAGCTGTGGGATCGGTCTAATATGTTTATAGACTTCATTAGGCAGAAAACAGGAGCAACATCTCATTTGGACTAAGAAGAGTCTTCAGGCAGGAGAAGTCCTAAATCCTGGCTGCCTCAGAACCGTTAGTCTGTGACCAAAACAGTCCTGACTACTGTTACATCGCTGGCATCCATCTATCAAGACCATCAGCCGCTCTGCTTATCACCATATCATCTGTTATGGAGCATTTACAGAAACCCACATGCATTCATTCAAGAATCCATGATGCTTGGGTAGCAAAGTAATAGAACAAACGAGTCTATTTAAAGATGTGCTGATCTGATATTCTGCTTAAAAACACTCAATTGGTTATTGGAAAAGATAAGGTAATAATCCAAAGCAATACATCTACCAGCCCCGCTTTGTGTTGCTAAACCAGCTAGCTTTCATATTTTTCGGCAAAGGAACCAGTTTCTTTGCGGTGGAAAAGCACGTGAAATGATTCTCTGTGAAAAACGGGCAACTGGGTGCCCAAGAAAGGCAGGGAAAACCATCCAAGATCTGTGTGTGCAGGAGACCTCTAGCTATGGCGCAGTTTTGCCTAATAGCCAGACATGCAGGTAGGCGAGCCAGGTTTAAAACTGGGATCAGGGTGTGACTGGGTATCCATGTATATGTACTGTGTGTCTATGTCCTGTAATAAACTGGCATCCCATCCAGGGCATTCCCTGCTTTGTAAGCTCCATGCTCACTGTGACCCTGCATGGCAGAGTTGTGCGTCAAGCATCTATTTTTCTTGGGGGGGGGTCACATAAGAAACTCAAGTTAAATTTTATGACTGAGAAGGTCTGTGCACATATGGATGATGAGCCAATGAGAACAAGTCTCCTCTGAGATTCCTCATGTGTAGGAAGACCTCCTCTTGGAGAGATTCATAGAAAATTTGTAATGGCACTTGGAGTTCTTTCAGCAGCGCATCAGACTGCAAGTCAAGAAGTTCAAGCTGTACGTCACTAGGAGCAGTGTCCACATCACATGTGGAAGGAGATGATATTATTATTATAGCACTCTAGCGTGTTTAGCCTTCTACTTCTAACTGTACTGCCACTGCGTTGCATGAACTGAATCACGTTTGCACAGACTGACATCAACATTGAGTTTACAATAACATAGGAAGGCATATACAACACAGAGGTTTAATGTGAAAATATAAACCAATTTAGAATTTTTTTAGCTTGATATTAATGCTGCATGATTCCTGTTTTACCCATAATCACAATTCCCCCCCCCCCCCACTCAGAATTGAGATCATGATTTTCTTTAATGTCTCTTGAGCAATTTATTTCCTCTCTATTATTATGGATTCTGAAATTTTCATCCCTGTGTTTCAACCAAACAGATGGCATGCCACCATCAGCATGGTTGAGGGTACAGATTCTTGCTCTCATCCCTGTCAGCTAGTAGCACAGTGCTGCGTGGTTCAGGTCGCTTTGTGTTGCAATGGAAAAACATCTTTTGAGAGAAACATGAAGTGTTTAAATTGATGCAACAGATCTCTCTGCTAATGCAAACAAGGCAGAATATGACATCGTTTTAATCGAGATCACAATTCAGATACGGCCGCACAATTAATCGTATTTGATATGTAAAATGATGGGGTTTGTCTTGGACCCATGTAATGCCCAGATCTGCTGTACGGGGTAACAGAAAATAGACGAATGGAGTAACAATGAGAACCATAAATAAAGAGGGAAGCCTGTGGAGTCCTACCTTGCTGGTGGCTGTGGCTGAGGAGCCAGGCAGCACAGGTGTGTTGGTCACTTGGACGGACAGGTACTTGTTGTGGATGAGAGGCCACGCCCCCTCCACAATACAGGTGTGGAAGTCGTCACCAAAGGTGCGCAGGTGGGGGTCTCCAAAGAAGCCGCAGTGGGTGTAGTTGGGGGGAGAGGAGTGTCGTGGGAGTCCACGCTCGTAGTGGCATAGCTCGGGTGCATCAGAGCGTTCCTGGCTGTCGGGGGGTGGGGCCGGCGGCAGAGTGCGGGTCCGCGTCCGGGGCTGCGCAGTCGGGCCCTCTCGAGAGCAGTTATGCTGGCCCATCAGGTCCTCAATGCCGTGCTGGGCAGAGTGGTAAGCCAGGTCACCGCGGCAGGTGCGTGCCGTGCGCCGGACACAAGCGTGGTACGCCCTCAGCGCCGCACAAAACTCCTCCTCGGCACCCAGGCTTGACGTGGAGGCCCAGAACTCCGAGTTACACTTCAAGATCTTGCACTGCAGACTCACTGTAGAGAGAGGAGGTGGAGCTCAGGCAGAGTCACAAGCAGCCAGGGCAGGTCAGCTTTTAAGGCAGGCACTGTGCGCACAGACAAGTCACAAAAGATAGCTTGAGTCTCTTCTGATGAGAGATCGAACCTGTGT
Organism: Gymnarchus niloticus; assembly: GCA_009936485.2. Taxonomy (NCBI): domain Eukaryota; kingdom Metazoa; phylum Chordata; class Actinopteri; order Osteoglossiformes; family Gymnarchidae; genus Gymnarchus; species Gymnarchus niloticus. Next base: position 6,686,576 of record JAACJT020000016.1, on the reverse strand, counting down.
ATATCACTGTTAACTAGGACTAATTGGTTTATCCATGCTGTAAACTCACACACAAGAAGCACAACATTCTTTGTTCAAAAATCTATTTAATAACTTTAATTAGAAACAGACCAGGTCTCCGTTACAGTTGCTGCAGTTTTTCCCCATTCATCACTATGTTCTTTAAACTTATTACCCAGTCGACAAAGAACCTGATGTAACAATGAAAAACAAATTCTGGCAAGCTCTTCGGTGTTAAGGCAGGTGGTGTGGCTTTCTCTTTTACTGAACGTTATAAGCATTCTGAATTTAACCTAATCCTTAAGGTGGCACAGTATGATTTCTGAAGCGACATATTTACACAGTGAGCAGTGTTACTAAGGGACCAATTCAGGAAAAAAAAAAAAAGGTAAACAAAATAGATCAACATTTATGGAAATTCTCTATTTACAGACTGTACAAACCTCATGACCACTGGCAGAACCACTTCCCAAACCAGAATTAAGAAAAGCCGCTGACCTGGATCTGCAGTTACCCGAAAACATGTCCAAGTACACTTTGGTGTGCCTGAAAGACCTCACAATACTCACGAAGCTGAGATTCCAAAGCAGTTTAAAATTTAGCTGACAAATGAGATTAGTGTGAAAATTTGCTAAATTCTTCATTTGAGGACTTCAAAAACTTCTGAAACTAATAGTCTCAATCGTTTGGCTAATAGACTAAACAGTGTTAAACTACAAAATACCAATGAAATACACTCTGCCTATTTTTAAAACCCATCAAGCTAACATAGTAAGAATGTGAATAGCCATCATTAAAGTGCAATTACCATTTGGATAACTTCGCCTCCCTAAGTACCTTACTGGAATACAGACGTGCATTTTAAAAACCTAAAACTGGGAACGTGCCCAAGTACAACTGAGCAGGAAGCACGGGTATTTTGTCTTACAACTTGATGCAAATCTAGCACACATTATTAATTCATTTTTAAATCTCTGACTTCATCGGGTAGGCAAAACATAATTCCTGGTTGAGAGAAGGGGGTACAAAGGCTGCCCTGATGGTGGCAACTGCACAGTAACACAAGCGATAAGACAGCTTTGCTAGCGAAACACCAAATCGGTGCTGCTCCCAGCTAAGTCACACATCACAGGCCTGTAATCAAATAATACCACCTTTTGCATAACTTAAGCAGTCCTGCAGGACAGGCTTTGAATACCCTCCTAGAAACAAGGAAGACCAACAGAGACCTCTTCCTTACAAAGGGACAAAAAAGCACCTTTACTAGGATTCCATTCTAGTTGTAGGAAATAGAAGGAGAGCGTGTGAGAGAGAGTGGGAGGGGGGTAGTCTTTAGACTCTGAATGAAGACAATGTAATTTGCCATTGAGGGGAGACCAACAGAGCAATAAATTACCCCTGTGTAAAGGGATTAGGTCGAGTTTCACAGGCCGTACTTCAGGGCTAGGGGGGGTTGGGGCTACGAGATGGTTGAAGTCCCTCTTAAAGAAACAGGATCGCCTTTTCTCTTTTGCCAAATCTTTAACCCGGCCTCCACATCTGAAGGCGGATTGGGAGAGATGTACTAAAAATCCACAGGTCATACGAGACAGAAAATGTAGAATGCGCCATCTACAATGGCTGTAATTAAAAAAGAGCCATAATTTTTAACTGCCATTCCATGGGACTTTTATCTGCTTTGCCAAAATGAGTCATTTTAGGAGGGGATCGTGCAACTGGAAAGAATATACAAACTCAGCTTGCCCATTTCTGGTTGACTTTCTACATCAGCCAACCTTCCTCTTCTGTTTTGATCTCTTTTTTTTTTTTTTTTAAATTTCACAAAGCTGCCTGGCATTAATCTCATTATTTCTCAGAAGGGTGGTTAAAATGTTCAGCGATCTCAGCCTCACAGCAAAGGCATTTGAGATTAAAACAAAACTTTTTTTTTTTTTAAACTTTTAAATATACACTTAATTATCAGCTGGTACCCATTAATTAATATGCACAAGATTCCATTTAATCCAGCTCAGAGTTCCCATAACTGAAAAATGGGAGACTTACACGTGCCAAGTACATTTCACATTACTAATCTTTAACAGAAGTTGGATGGAGTACTTGGACAAGCTGTCATGGATATTCACACCAAGTTAGCATAAACAGAAATGCAATTCATGCCCGCCTCAACATAGATGCCCCAAAGCACATAGCGAAGAATCTGGAGTCAACAGCAACTCGGAAACTACATTAACTCCTGTGTCCATTTTCCACGGTAAGCGTGGGGGAAAGAGAGAATGCAAAAGAAATTCCAGAATTTTGAAATTCTTCTCAAAGACTTGCAATTATCACATCCCCATTACAGCTGCATTCATTTTGCTCCGCAAAACCAAGTCAGAAAAATATTAAAGCTTAAAACAACCAAAAACCTGGAATATATTTTTGAAACACATGTCAAACTATTAGGACCTCTTCAGACTGACAAAATACAGAAGGGGGGGGGAAAAAAAAAAAACCTCATCCCATGCGAAGAACATGAATTATCATGAAACAACATGCGAGCCTGGCCCAAGACACATTCCCTAGCTAACATCAACCATTATTACTACAATTTAACACGAAAACTAACGCTTTCAGTTTCGATAGTAAAAGAACCAATTCAGTCCCACGACTGACAGCAACAAAAGGCATTTATCACCCACATCTGATAAACCGCAATAAACTAATCTTGAATAAACGTCAACGACAAACACTCGAGTTATCTCTTCTTTGTTTGACGTTAAGTGCCATGAGAGGGGCGATAAGGGAGAGAGTGTGAAAATTGCTGATACATTAAGGGCGTGTGTATATAAACACATTTCAGTCGTAGTTTTACAGTAACAGTAAACAGGTAGGCACATAAACATCGCCCACGTTAACTAAAAAAAAAACAACTTAAGTGTGCAAGCCAGACTGCTTTAGGGGAAACTAAACGACGTTACACAGGTAAAGAGAGAGAAATGCAGAATCTTTACGCTGTGCTCATATGGTAAAGAAACACTTTGATTTGCGCTTTCGTGACAGACTATGGCAGCTTTTTCCTTTTCGTAAACGGAGAAGTTAAGAGCCGAGAAGGGGCGCTTGCTGCACTCGGCTCCCCTCCCCCAAGCCAAGCCAAGCCAAGCCGACACACGAGTGAGGGGCTCGGCAGGAATGCTCCAGAAGCACTGCGCCGAAGCCATTGTGGAAAAAAAAGTCTCAGCAGAACCCGGCTGCCGACACTCCGGGACGCGTCGACGACTTTTTCAGACGAGGCCGAGCGACCAGAAAAAGGGCGCCTTCCTTAAAGAAGGCTCTCCTAGTCATTCCTCCGATGCCCAGCACCCGCTCGGCGCTCAGCTAAAAAAGTAAAAATAAAATAAAAGACTCAGCTGACATGATGATGGATCACACAAAGATTTCCTGTAAGCAGAGCAGTTCTTCCCCGAGAGGAGAGAGAATCGATTCCGTTAAGGTTTCGTAGAACTGATTCCGAACGGAGTCTTTCCTGACCTCTGTTTCGCAATGCGTGAAAGGGAGCGAACGCAGAAGTGCGCGGCCCCATACTTCAGATACACGGCCGTGAAAAGAACACATGTTATACTTATCGAAATTCACCTTACTCACTACAGTAAGCCAGTAAATAGCTTAAGAAAATACAAAACTAGGTATGGAACGGTGTCTTGGCTGAATCGTACGACTTGCCAAGTTATGCATTTTTAATATGAATTTTTTTTTTTTTTTTAATTATATGTGCTCGTCCAAATTAGACGCCACATATACGTGGCGGAATTACGAGGCTCTCCGATTGTCTTACCTGCGGGGAAGAGATAAAGAAACAACGCCAAGATCTTGCAGACGTCTAGCGCCGAGGTTGCCGCTCCTTTCCCCATAACCATCCATCCAGCACGGGATCGCACCTTTCTCCTCTCCCGGGTACAGTCGGCAGCACTGCTGGGGGGGGGAAAAAGGGGTATCAGCAGACGAATGGTGTCATCGTTCCTAGCGGTAAATCCACGCAGGGGAAACCATATCCCTTCGTAAGGGGCGAAAGTGCATGAAGTCACACGGCGTATGGCGCGGACTTCAGCAGCGATCGGGGGGCGACATGCCGAGGGCTGCCTCGCACGTCCAGCACCCACTTGGAGTTCTTAAACAAAAAAAAAAAAAAACCCCAAAAAAAAAGAAAACCAGGGAGTAAAGATTTTGGCGATCGATCTCGCACTTTGGGGTAGGGGGCTGAGGAAAGGTGCAGCCTACGATCCTGGCTAAGCCAATAAGGAGCCTTCAGTTTCAGATTACACCCTGACCTTGTGGAGATGCTGGAGGTTCGCGGCGCTGCGAGTCACCATGAATCCTCGCCGTGCCGGAGTCTGACTCACAGTCGCCCGCAACAAAACAACAGGTGTTTACTTTGAGCAAACGAAAGTCTCTCAAAACTTAAAGATGTACAAATACTCACAAATAAATATACCAAACAGAACAATGGCAATAGAAAGTACGAAATGAAATAAGATGAACGTACAGTAGGTGTGCGTTTTATACTTCGCTGTTAATCGGCGGGCTATGTATAAATTATATTTGTATATATACTTCTCGTTTCTCTGCGACCTTGTGTTGGATTAAGCAGTTGAAAGATAACGGCATGCATGGATAAATTTAGTATAAAAATAAGTATACCTCAGATGTGAAAATAGTTGCTTGATTATACATTTAACTGGGTTTTCCTGCTTTTCAAAACAACACAATATGTGTATAATATTTTATGAGCTGTTATTTGAGGAATTTGTAGCTGGCAGCATAATTATATATACAATATACAGTCACAGTGCAATCACAGCATTGAAACCTCACTCTTTAAAGAACATTATATACATTTAATTATTTCCCGTTAACAAGGCACCAATTTGTTTGCCACAAGTAAAATGGTGGTTAGGTTGGAAAAAAAAAAATTATTAAAATTGATAGCAAGGGAAAAACAGAAAATAGAACAGTTTTCACTGATCAGCTTTTCACACTTCACAAATTAACTTAACCATTAATTGACCCAGTTCCTGTTATTGATTCATTATAAAAACAGGCATAAGTGGTTTAATCTTAAACCTACTGAAGAATCCAAAAGCTCAACTATGACTTATTAGGCCTATATATATAATACTGTATTTGACAAAAGTTCTATGCTCACAGATGTTTCAAGCAAGTGTATAAGTTAATTTAAGACAGCCATGGCCATAGGCTAGCCTGTGACAGATGCTCCAGTCTATCAGAACCAGCCCAGTCAAAAAGCATCATGGTGACATGTAGTACACAAATGTAACCATCTGCCCAGCAAAGAGACTATATCAGACATCTCTATCTTAGAGTCATCACTCGGAACCAGGTACATGTCACACAGAAGGAACTGTTGATAGAAATTAAGTAAAAACACTGCAAACAGCAGAACGTAAATGATGATTCACATGGTGGGAATCAAACAGTGAGGGCTGCAGTTAGAGTGGTGTATAAGGACACAGACTTTTAATCTGAAGGATTTTGGCTCAAGACCTACAAGGACTCCCGCAGCTACACCCGTAAGGTAATGCTTCTGAGTTGGTACCCAGCAGAATAGATGGCAAAAACTGTAAGCTGCTTTAAACAACCACATTGCCTTCACAACATAAAACCACAATTATTCAGATTTCCACAAATTGCCAGTACATGGGCATTTTATGTACACCCTTACATTTTAGGGAATTGCATTAATGCATGGCTTTGATGTTTTTATTACAATACAAATGGTTTCAAATCAGTTTTAAACAAGCAGTTTAAATTGACTTTTATTTTGCAGTGTAGACAGTAAAACAGTAACTTATTCAATTAAGTCTGGGGTTATCTGGACTCTGTCCCATGCAGGAAGCATGTCGTACACTAAATCATAGAAGAGCCAATAATCTCTCATATGGCACACTGAGTGACAGATGAGTGTCTTTTGTCACCAATGTACTGGAGAAGTATCTCTCTGTATGTATCTACAGAGGAAATGAGAGTACTGAAGAGAAAACCTTTGTGTATGGGGTTTGGGTGGGTGGGGGGTGTATCCAAAACCCACAAAGGCAATAGTGGGATCAAACTAACAGCTGTGGAGGTGTGAAGAGACAGCATTCACCACCAAATAAATTGTGCCTCCTTGGTCAGGGACCCACTGGAGTGGAATTGATTTTTTTTCCCTTTCTCTCCTTCACGAGGAATGAGAAGATTGATCTTTCACTGAAAAAAATAATTCGACTAAAACAAACATATTCTTATTGATTGTTCTGTGATCTAGAGATAATGACCAATCTGCAGTTATAATACAGGTTTTTATCATAAATTGTGATGCTTTCAGCCCTTAAGTTTGAAACAATCAACTAGTACATTCTTTCGGGCTGTAATATTTCATATATGTTGCAGCCGCTATTAATCAAACTGAAATACTGAATTGAATCGCTGACCACCATGTGTATCTGTTACGGAATCTAACATTATATGAGGTTAGGTTCCGTAACAGATCAATTCTTTTCAGTTTGATTATCATGGGAAAAAGTCTTACTCAAACCAAAATACAAGCATGAATGTGCAATGGAATTGAATTTTAATAATCCCCCAATAGATGGCGCTTACAAAATAGGAGACTACGTGTAAATGAAGAGGTGCTTGGAGTTGGAAGGCTGTTGCCTCGCACCTTCATGGTTGGGGGTTCGAGTCCCGCCTTTGAGGTGTGTGTGTGTGTGTAGTTTGTATGTTCTCACTGGTTTCATTACTCGTTCTACAGACATGTATTTAGGCTATTTAGCGTCTCAAAATTGCCAGTACATGCCCTCTTCCGATGGACTGGTATCCTGTACCCTTTCATTGTGCCCTATACTCCATGGGAACTCCTACCCCCCACCCCCCGCCCCAGCCTATAGTGTCGATGGCTGGATGTGCAAGTGCGACAGTATTATGACAGATTCACAAGGCATAGCTAAATCCGAACAAGCTACCAGACCATTATAATCTCAATTTTGTCAGATTGATCCCTCCTCTGAGCAGTTTGAATGCAATTACATCAACAGGCATGCAATCACCGCTTCCGAACACTTTATGACTTCCATACATCACTGTTAAAGAGTATGGGACGTTTCGTGCTTCCTTTTTAACAGCATTTAATTGCATATATATATATAATAATAATACACACTATATATATATATATATATATAATATATTGCATACATTAAGCTCCTTTTAATTTTGCTTAAGACCAAAAACGCAACATTTGTAACATTATATCCTTCTAAACGTTCAGTTGTGTTTTTATTTTTTCGGTTCAACACTTACTCGTTACAGTAAAACCCGAAACATCGCGTTTGTGTTCTTTAACACAATCCTACTCTGCAGTCCTACAAGCTGCACATTGCGTTGATATTGGTTTTCAAAACAAATGCGAAAAGACAGAAGAAAATGCTGTTGAAACAGACGTTAACTACTGAGAGACTATGCGTTCAATTTGCAATAAAATAAAACTATAAAACTTGTTTTACTGCAAACGAATTGAGCAGGGTGTGTAAGCACAGCCGTATGGACATTCAATGCGAAATGTAATAATATTCAACATATATAATTAATCTTAATTAATTTATGTAAGGAACCGCCGCTAAAAGAGATGTGCGTCCCACTTTCAGTCCAGCTTACCTTGGCGGCTGCATGAGGTTTTCCGGTACGGTTTGGGACGGAGCTTAGCCAAAGAACCGGGCAGACGAGCGGCGAGGAAGGAGCCCGAATTCAGCGTGGAGCTACGGACCGCTCGGTACACGCTTCGCTTTTGTTGTAATCCACGATTAAAACGTTTTCGGTTGCTCAGCTAGGTGGAAGATAGTGCCGCATATTGCTGCCGTTGCCAGTTACCAAATATCCAAGATCAGGGGTGTGAAATGAGGGTGATTTTTCACACGATCTGGCGTCGATACTTGCAAAGGAGAAACCGGTCTTGTCAACTCTAATTTCATAAATCGATGCTATTTCCTCTTACGGTATTTCGCCCGCGTCGTTAAAAGGCTGAGCGAGAAATCAATTAAATGAGGTCAATCAAATGCAGAAACGCATTTCAGAAAACAGAAAGTTTTGGTCGTGCCGATGTCTCTTTTGCCAGTTATGCCTTCGTGTATCCCGTTAATCTCAGCTGGTGTCTGGGGGGGGGGGTTAGCCCTCGGGGCATAGCAGCGGGCTCCTCGTGTACTGCTGTCGCTTGCTCGCCTCACTGTTGTCAAATGGTTAGTTCGAAAATGTGAGACACGGCCAGCGACGCCGCGTGTTGTCACTGGGAGTCTGCCGCCGTTCAGAAGCTGCTCTGCGACGCGCCGCTTCACACAGCAGAGAACAGAGTATTGAGTTTATAAGTCTGACAGAAAGGCAACAGAACAGAGACAACACTGCTAGTGTTCTTCTACTACCACTAATACCACGACTAACGACGGCAATAATAGTAATGGGTTACTATTAACAAGTCAAAATAATCGTTTTACAGCTGTGGGTGGTAAATTTATGCCAGGTTCGTACAAACGTTATTATGCAGCGTGCCAATGTGGAAGGATAATATAGCTGGCCTGGCCCGGCCATAGGTGATAAAATATTGCAGAGCTAATCAAAAAAGTACAACTTACTCCACTGACTCCTGTGCTAGCAAAAAATGTTGGTATCTGATGACGCATCACATGATGTAAAGCAGGAAAGCGTGACTGAGAGAGCATTTGGCCACTGTCAGACTGAACTCAGGTGGAATAAAAAGCAACACCGATTAATATAATAGCTTCAAAGCAAGCCACAGGCGAAGATGGAGATGTCCAAAAATGACAAAGGACTGCCCATGAAAACAACTGCTTTCCTGTCATTCCTCTGGATCAAAACAGTCACACGCAGATGGTGGTCTAACGGCAAATAGTTGTGGATATAGCGAATCACCATGCTAAAATAAACATTGAGGAAATGTTGCTCAATATCATCCATAGTTTCATGTGACGGAATGGACAAAGGACATACTTTCACTTGTATCATAATTCAAGGCTTAATACATTGATATATGTTACGACAAGATGCCTAAAGTAATGTTTACATTACTAAAGGCTGTGGACGGTTAGCAATAAACAGTTGTTGTGGGGCGAACTCAGATTATCTAGGACAATAAATCAGATATGTCAAAATTGCATAAATAGTACCAGATTACCTGAGTTCACCCGGAATTAATATTATGTATACATGTTAATATTTGTATTTTGCTTAAACAGATTTTGGAGTAGTCAAGGTGGGGAAAAAAATCAATTATAAAAGTTGAAAGATGCCCTAATTAATTTCCTTAATTAATTATTCATATGAAAATAAAACGTCGTTTTATTTTTAGCCTGCACAATACAGTTTCACCAGTGTGGTGGATCTGACAAGTTCATTCCTCTTCAAAGGAAAATTTTCAGTGTAGAAGAATCTTGTCAGAATTTTGTCTGGACAATCTGTGTATAATGTGAATGATTATTTTTATTACATCAAGTTAATGCCCACAGTGCAAGTTAATTGCTGAAAGGTTAGCAGACACTAGCTTTTTGATACAAAACAAAACACATGAAAATCGCATGGGTACTAAATACAGGAACAGTTCCGACTCAGTTGAAATCATTTTGCACACAAAGATTTTTCAGTGGTCCCACACATGAAACACTATAAGGCAGGCAGGTTATACTGTGTTATGCTAATGTTATCCCATTGACAGCAGCATTTGCAAGCACAAAAAAGACAGCAGTAAAAACCAGAGGAGCCGTTTCCCCACCTGTGGCTTGGTGTCCAGGCCCTTTCAGACCCATCCATCCCCACAAGCCCCCCTGCTGCTCAGACCCCCATCGTGGGAGGGGAAGGGCCAGCGTTAATGTTCCGGAGGCCCACAGTGTTTCCTGGAGCCGTGCCGATCTGCCCCATGTCACCTGGCACCGGAGCTGCACGGCACCGCAGCACCGCCCGCAGGAGCGTGGTGAAAGGGCTGCCATCGGCCTTGTGAGAAGACGCGTGTCCGATGTCCCGCTGTCAAGCGAGATCTTCGGAAACAAACACAGCTGGATGAGGGAGCTTAGGGTTGGGGGTGGGGATGCTGGAGATCAGAGGTCATGGGAGGAAGGGGGAGGGGGAGGGGTCACCAGCAGGTCCTCTAGCACGGTCAGTTGACATAGGTGGAGCAAAATATGTGACTGTGCTGGTACCCCATTTCATATAGGCCCAGAAAGGTCATTAAGGAGTCACGTAATAGCTGCCTAATGAGTTGATCTGTGCTATAGATTGTACACAGAGGTCTCCACATGAGGAACAATGCTCTTGGTTAAACAATGGTCATTACTCAGGATCCTTGCACTAAGCATACATTTAGAGTGCTTGATAAGATGAGTCTCTTTGATTTTCCGTTATTTTACAAGAGATAAAGCACAGACCTTCGTCATTTTCTTGTGATTCTTGAGACCTTAACGCAGAATTGTGATTGGGGGCAAACCGATAAGCTAGGCATGTGGATCATCTAAGTGCAGAGATGATTGTCCTCAGTCTGTATGGCAGTTTTTCACACAGATGAAACAAAGACGATCAATATCAGATGGTTGAGTTGCCATCATTTTTGGTCCTGTTTTACAATTAAAAGGTGTATACCTTTAAATGGAAGGAAACAGCTATAATCTGGGACAAATTGTACTAGATGTGTGGCCTTGTGATAGAAATTAGTGCAATCTGTCATGCTCGACACAAGAGCAGCATCCGTGTACTCTCGTCAACATAGGAAGCATTGAATCACTCTGTGTCTAAACAGTCAAAGATGACCACACACAAGGTGTTGGACGGAAAAGGAATCTGATGTTTACAAACTGCAACTGTCTCCTCATATATAAAGCCAGCAGAAGTGAAAGCTGAACCATGTTTTAAATACAGTTCTTTAAACACTTTGAATAAATTGTCCTGTTTACTGTGACTCAAATTCAAAAACAAAAAAGACTAATGTTCTGTAAGTTCAGAAATATAAAGGCTACACTGAGGTGACATTCAAGTTATCATTTGGAATCTGCTAATCTGCTAGGTAAGTACAATTACCATCACCAGTGGAAATGAAATCAATCATGGTTTTCCCCCGCTTTGCCATTTCCCCGATTCCCTGTAATTTGCCTTTGCTCATGAATACTGAGGAGAAGAATCTCATTATCTGCTAGTGAATCCATGGAATCTTTGAGGCACAGAGGCATTTATAGTCCCAGCTAGTATTCTGGATACAGGTAACAATGGTCTCTGTCTGATGAACCACTACCAGAAATGAGGATGACTGCACAAAGTATGTGTGAGTTACGGGTCTTGATAAACAATTAGGGGACACCAAGAGTTCCCAATCTCTCTGGATTGTTTATTTTTTTAACATGCTCTGTTGGGGCTGTGGTTTTGAAATACTCAGTCACGGCCTGCTTCAGCTTCAGCTAGTGTTCATTTTGTGAGTCCAAAAGAACAGGAGACTTTGATAGCTGAGATATTGACTGTATAGCATGTTTTTTTCTCACGCTTGCAATGGAACCACACTCATGGCAACACACCTTCAAGGTGCTAATGTTCAAAGACAGCTTTATCTAATTTCCCCTGCGATAAGTGAAATTAGGCTGATAAGCCCGAACAATGGTCAATTCAAACTTTCCTGTTCCAGGATTCTTGGGCATTATCAAGACGTTAATCCAAACGTGAATTAATCTCCAATAAGTCTTTTAAAACGGTTCTCTCCACTTTATCTTTGCCTTATTATGCAAGTTCATTACAGCTACATCAAATGGCAGTCACGGATAAAGGACACTTATGTTTACTCTTCGGTGTCACTTTGGCTGCACTGGGGAAAAAAACTGAAGTCTGACAAACTTAATGGATTGGCTGCTTTTGGTGTAAGGGAAGTGGAGAAGAGGTCAAACCAGCACAGAGAGGCCAATTAATGTATACACAGTCCAAGGTCATTACCAGCTGAATAGTTGCACCCCACAGGATGTTAATTGTTTCAAACACCTTTTTGAAAGGTCAGTGAAAACAGAATACAACTAGCTTTTGTAGTGACCATGGCTGTCTATCAAGGAGTCTGATAGTGATGACAGAAATGTATTTGTTTAATGTCAGCATTTCAGTTGGGCCGAATATGATTCCCGTTGCTTTCCTCAGGAATGACCATTATCTCTGTCAGCCTTAACTGGCCATGAATAACTGCTTTTGTGCAAAAATAAATTCTTCTGTAACAATAAACATGATCCCATGTATGCGTGATACTGCTTTCATCTGGGGATCATTATTGCAAGATTAAGCCCCAATTCCCATAAACCCTGTCTTGTGTTTACATTCATTGTCATGTTAGCTGGACTCATATAAATTCCATCAGCCACAGTGTATAAATGCACATCGTTTTAGAGAATTTCTTTTATGGTATAATGATGGCGCATTACTATAGTTATTTGGAGAATTAAGTCTGTTATTGTTGGACGCTACAATAGTGTACTGTTGAGCCTAAATCGTTTGCTATCATGTAATGACAAGGTGATCCCAATCATTGTAATCATCGAATTGAAGGTGAATCTGGAGTGAAGGTTCTCGCTCTGGCATAACACATCTTAGAGCAAGAGGAATCAGTGTCAGTGCAGATGAACCACTGTACTGCAAGTTTTGGAGTCACCTTTTAATTCATGAGCCAGAAAATCTGAAAAAGTGACTTCTTATCCAAGTTATGATTTTAACCACACCATTAAGTGTTAACCTATCCAGCCTGTGATCCTAATGCACCGAAACTGTGGAGCATGTAAAGCCTCATCAAGTCATAACAGAGGAAATATGTTTGGAAGCGGTGAAGGGGGTAAACACAAACTGACCCAGCTCACTACAGAGCGGTAATTCCTGTGATCTCATACTGAGGACCTGAAGCGTGAAGATCACAGGAGACTTGGAACTGCTGAGTCACAGCATTCATGCTTAGCTCCTGTGGGTCCACTGTTACAGGCTAATGTGTGATGAACAGTAGGTCCTATAGTGTGACTGGGAAGGTCACCTGTAATGTTCTCCACTGTTCCACCCGCTTAGAATATACCAAACAAGAATCTACGAATGGCCAAAACAAAATTAATAACTGAAAATATATTTCACACATGGTTATTCTTCCTGATGTTCATTTCCCTAAGGTGCAAGGCTCTGGGATGAGTGACCTCTTAAGGTCACAGTGTGCTGCAGATTCCTGACCTCTCCGCTACCTGCCAGACAAAGGCAATATGTGTGAAATGTAGGGCTGTTCCCACCATAATTCACATTATCCAATATCCTGCAGAGGACACATCTCAAGGCACGCTGAGAAGGAGCACAATGAATAGGAAAGCCCATTCTTTTCTAAGATGCATACTGTCTGGTACGCTTATTTGTCTCAGTTATACCGAGACAAATGGGACTGGTGGGACTGTCCAATGAATTATACACCACAGTTACTCTGACCCAACAGCTGGCGTGTGATCACAACTACATAGATAATTATGGGACCAGTTGATTCAGGAAGTCTGGGTGTTATGATCGTATCATGGCAGAGCATGGAAGTAAACCCAGAATGAGGCCTTCTAATGTTTTCACTTCCCACGCAATTCTGGTGTGAGGTTGTGGCGTTGCTGCGTGCATTCGCTGTTGTGATTATAGAATCGTCCAGCCAGAACACCATGAGGCCAATCTGGCACCATCAGGGTTAGCACCCCCAGTGTGGGATTCTGATGCACTGGGAAATATGGAGGGCAGGACTAGTCCTTCAGATCCACCACATGCTGGATCCTCCCACACCATGCCTGTTTCACTTCATCAGTCTTTGAATACTTACTGCTGCAGAATTTCCATCACATAATGTAGGTTAGAGTCAGTCTGTGGAGGCCACATTTCATGCTTTACTGAACTTTAATGCATAATGTGATTCATTATTGATTTGCCAGTAAAAAGTATGTACTGACTTATGTACACAGTCATCATAGTTTAACAGAGAATGGTACGTTTACACCAAAATTTATTTTTCAGCTATGAATGCTATGAATGGTTATATTCATGTAATCCATAAACAAATACTCGTATGTAACAATGATTTGAGCATATCTTCGTTATAAAGGTTTAATAGCAAAGGAAAGTGTGAGAAAACCAAATGATGTTTATGTCAAATAATAATCTTGTTCAGCTTCAGCTGAACAGGCTTGAATATGGACACCACTGCAAGAATGGATGCTTCATTAAAATGGCACCACTTAATGGATGACTGACAAGAAAATAAAACAGCCCCAGGGAGTCATTTCATGGTGTGTTTGTTACCGTTAGCCACCGTGAAAAGTAGAAATCCCCCCGGCAATTAAAACTCACTCTTCAAATCTAATTTGAACACCTAATGGAAATTGAAAGAAAAAGAAATGAGTGAGCAATCTCTAAGAGCAGATAAACTGTATAAAGATTACATAAAAACAGAGATCATTCAGGGTGGGAGGATTTTCAGCGAACAGAAAACAGAGCTTGCAGTTTGGATAAGCTTAGTACAAATTCTTTCAATGTACAGATGACTTTTTAAGGTAATCGATGAGAACGTCAACCATGCAAACCAATTCATTAGGATTTAAGGAAAACAAAGTTTTTAAATCTTAAACATACAGAATCAGAATCAGAATATCTTTATTGTCATTGTAACGAGTACAACGAAATTAAGTGCAGTCCCTGTGTCAGAG